>JAHHUM010002070.1:0-546315 GCA_036173005.1 Crenichthys baileyi | reverse complement strand
ACAAGCCCTGCTTTTTCCAAAACTACTGAAAAATACAAGACAGTAACCATCAGAGAAAACTGCCAAGAGGGAAACAGAAACATGAAGAAGTTTTTTCCCCAGGTTTTGGTGAAAAGTCCCAACATAGTGGGAAAACCCGTTATGATCTGATGAAACAAAACTTGAAGTTTGGGCCCACAAATCCGAAAAAAGTAGTTTGCACAATAACAAACCTGTGATCCCAAAAGGACAACAACCTACAATGAAACAAGGGGTGGCAGCTCAGGGGGGGGGTATTTCTAAAGAGGGACCCAAAGGTTTAATCAGATAAAATAAAATCATATTTTATTTGGAAGGGCCTACCCAAAAAGTCTAAATTCAACAGAAAATCTAGTTTTACCTCAAGTTTAAAATTTTTATTTCTTTATGTACCAAAGAAATTTAGCTGGGGACGGGGCCCTCAAAAGATACACATGTAGGTTATGACACGTAAAAAAAAAAAGAACATAGTCCATGGAAATGACAGTAGCATTTAGATTTAAAAAATGCAGCTTAGCTAAAAAACAGTTGAGGGGTTTGTTTGATCGTTAGCAGGGATGTTAGTGTCTGCTTCCCAGGAGGACAATTGCCTTCACTGTTTTGGGAAAAAACTTTTTCTAAGTCTATTTTTTTTTTATGTGTGTCCGAATCGTTTTCCTGTTAGAAAAGGGGACAAACAGTGCGTTCCCGGGGTGGGTGTGGTTATCTGTGCAATGGTTGGCCCTTTTCTGGACCGTGCAGCATAAATCGAGTCCAGATCCGGGGGGACGACACCCCAAAACCCCTTGTGCCCCCCCTCCCCACCTGTGCAAGTCTCTCTCTGTGCCGTGCAGCTCCCATACCACACTGGGACACTGAGGCACAGGATGCTTTCAGTTGTGGACCATACCAGTAAATGTTTGTGAGCAGCTGAGTAGAGAGACCAGTCTGTTTCAGCTTTCTGAGAAAGAAGAGCCGCTGCATATGTATATAACCAGATTATTTAACTTTTTTATTTTTTTCTCCTAAGAGGTTTGTTTTTCAGTTGAATTGTACAGAGTATGTGTCACATTATACGCAGAAGATTAACAACGATCCAATGAAATGATTTCATATAACAAAACCTGCCATTTAAATGGCTTTGTATACTTTTGAAGCACCAGTAGGGACACAATTGAACTTAGTTTAACCCAGATGTTCTGTTTAGATGCAATTTAAACAAAAACTCTGGAAATCAGGCTTTGTCAACCTGTGTAATCAGCCCTATCACAAAGACCTGGCATTAAACAGGGCTGTGTCACAGACATAAGAAACAACTCTGCTTGGTGACACAAACATAACTGAAATCCTGGCATGTATGCATGCTACCTTTCAGTGTAATGCCTATGCTTTAATGTGATTTGATACAGAATTTTGTAATACAGTAGTGGAAAGCAACCAAACCGGCCTTTTCCTTCTTTAAAAGGATCCGGAGGACATCTCATTCTCACTGCAGCAGTGATAGTGCAATTCTGTGCACTTCTTTGCACCCCTGCTTCCCATAGCCGTAGGCATAGAGGGCAAATTTTCATTTTGAAGCAGTAATGGTCTTCTGCGTCCTTGAATGTCACAGTGCTTCATGCTTTCATGTGGTCAGCATTCTGTCAGGGCAGGGTCACTGTTATCGATTAAATAATCTGAGTCAGTTGAAGTTAGTAACAAGGCGCATTCATGCTCCCAAATGAAGACCCGGCTCTTCAGAGATGGCCTAATCCATCTTCCAGGGAAATGAGAGGATAGGGCCAATTATCTCCTGAGCAACATGTCCTTTTTTAAACAAAGCCAAGCCGACTGCTTGCTGCAATTGATCTGCCTAGAATGTGAAGTTAAAAGAAGTCCTAAAAGCAACGCTGTGGTTTTGATAAGTGATCTATCTGACAATCCTGGTCAGGGCATTTGGACTTCAGTAAAAAAAACTGGGCCCACTTTGAAGGATCAATTAGTGGAGTCTATTCATTTCACTTTTACCAGTTCAAAAACACAAACCTTAGAAGAAGCAAGATCTGGAAATGTCAGTCACTCATTTTCTACCGCTTATTCCATAGTGGGTCGCGGGGGAGCTGGTGCCTATCTCCAGCAGTCTATGGGTGAGAGGCGGGGTACACCCTGGACAGGTCGCCAGTCCATTGCAGGGCAACACACAAACAACCATGCACACACTCATTCATACACCTAAGGGCAATTTAGAGTGACCAATTAACCTAACAGGCATGTCTTTGGACTGTGGGAGGAAGCCGGAGTACCCGGTGAGAACCCACGCGTGCACGGGGAGAACATGCAAACTCCATGCAGAAAGACCCCCGGCCGGGAATCAAACCCAGGACCTTCTTGCTGCAAGGCAACAGTGCTACCAACTGCGCCACCGTGCAGCCCAGATCTGGAAATGTCTTCAGAAAAATGCTTTTCTTGGCCTGGACACAAAATGAGACAAAAACAAAAAAACAAAGAAAAACTTATGAAAGGCTGTTTATATGCAATATATAAAGAAATGAAGGAAAATAAGAAGCTGGAACTGTGGTAAAAGCAAAAACATTATATTTACAAGTGTGATTGATTGATTGATTGATTGATTGATTGATTGATTGATTGATTGATGTGTGACCAATGTGCATAGAGAGATGAAACAATTAATAACTAGGCAGCAACACTTGCGGCATTAAGAAATACTTTAACTGACACGTTATCTGACATCTTGTGGGCTTTTATTAAAAACTGTCAAAAGTATTTGCACACCTACCTTGACTCTCACATGAATTTAAGTAACATCCCATTCTTAATCTATTCAATATGGAGTCGCCCCACCCTCTACAGCTATAACAGCTTCAACGTTTTTGGGAAGGCTGTTCTTAAGGTTTAGGAGCATGTTCATGGGACGTTTTGACCTTTCTTCCAGAAGCACATTTGTGAGGTCATAGACTGATGTCTGACAATACAGTCAGACAAGAACCATTCTCCTAGGAACTGCCAAACCTAGAATCGTCCATCCGATTGCCAGATGGAGAAGTGTGATTTGTCACTCCAGAGAACACACCTCCACTGCTCTACATTCCAGTGGTGGCGTGCTTCACATCACTGCATCTGATGCTTTGCATTGCACTTGCTGATGTATGGCTTGGATGCAGCTGCTCAGCCAGAGAAACCCATACCATGAAGCTCACTACGCACTGTTTTTGAGCTAATCTGAAGGCCACATGAAGTTTGGAGGGAGCCCGAGTCAAGTGACTCTGCAGAGGCGTGGCCTGCCACTTGGTGGCTAGGTTGCTCTCATTCCCAATCACTTCCACTTTCTATTAATATCACTGACAGCTGACGGTGGAATATTTAGGTGCAAGGATATTTCATGACTGGACTTGTTGCACAAGTGCCATCTTATCACAGTAACAACGTTAAAATTCACGGAGCTCCTGAGAGCAACCCATTTTTTCACAAATGTTTGTAGAAAAGTCTGCATGTCTAGATGCTGGATTTTATACAACTGTGGACATGGAAGGGACTGGGACACCTAATTTCAATTATGTGGATGGGTGAGTGAATACTTTTGGCAGTATAGTCTAAATCCACTGCTGAACGTGACTGTTACATTTAGCAGGTAAATGACAACAAATGATAAAACAAGTATAAAACAACCAATCGCCAGCTTCCCATAAGAATGAGCTCTTAGCATGGTCAGACTGCTTCAGTGTTTGCCAGTTTCTAATCTGAAGTGATCTTTACCAACAAATGTTTGCCTCATAAAAGCTCCTTAAATATCCGTATTCAGCTGGGAAAACAACAAATATCCATGCAAAGATGCTGTCCTATGTTTTTCTTCCCCACAAAATAAATATAAATTAATATCACCATATAAAATGTATAAATATCTAATATATTCTTGTAACCTTGGGGTTTATTTGTTCTATCTATTGCTTTACATTTTTTTATTATTTATTTTAATAAGATGAATGCACAAACTATGCAAAGAAATGTATTCAGTGACCAAAAAAACCCCATTACATCACCTAGGAGTGTGTATGGTGAGATCTGGGCTTTTATACATGAATCAGATCCTAGGACCAGGAAAAAACCATCTTCAGCACAAGCAGTATTAACTGGACCCATGTTGAGCTCTCTGGACACTTTAATTTTGACTAAAGTAGTAAAGATTTTAATTAGGTCCATTGAAACTGACTGACTGACTGACTGAAACAATGGAAATAAAAAAATAATCAGAGCATGTTTGGAAATGCTGTCATAAAAAGTCCTAAATATCCTTTGTTCCATTCATCCATGCATATTCTTGTTCTGTTTGGAAAATGCTAGAGTGGACCTGAGAGATCCACACATGAACAGAACATACTCACTTTCTAACTAAGTATAAAATAATTGTTAAAAGTAATATTTCAAACAACTGTAATGGCTGGTTTTAATCATAAAAACTGGTCATCCAAGGTTGTGGTTTTAAATTATCCGTCTCTCTGACGTTTTGTTAGAAACATTTGCTGAGCGGACTTGGGAAAAAACCTCCTCGGGTTTTGGGTTTGTTTTCCGTTTTCCCTTTTAGCTAAAAAAAAAAGGGTCCGTGTCTGTAAAAGGGAAAAAATTTATTCGGGGAAAAGGTTTAAAGGGAAAAAAAATTTTGGCGGGGGTTTTCCTTTTACCCCCCCCCTTTGAAAAGGGGGGGCCTTTTTCCCCTCGGGTTTTGGTTAAAAAAAATTAAAAAAAACGATAAAATTTGAGCAAAAAAAAAAAAACTCTTTACCCGGGTAAAAGGGGCCCCTTGGGTTTGGCCCCGGAAAAAAAAATTCCAAAGGGAGATTTTTCCCCAACCTAAACAGAAGCCCCCTTTTGTTTTTTTTAAACAGGGAATATCCTGAAAAATTTAAGTTTTTTTTGCTAGAGTTTCCCTATAAAATTTTTTTATATAATATATATGTATATACTAAAATATTTTAAAACTATTTATATAATTATATTTTAAATATTTTTATTTTTATTAAAAATATTTTTAATTAAAAAAAAAAAAAAAAACCCAAAACCCCCCAAATTTTTCTGCCCCCCTTCCCCTGTAGGGACCCCCTTTTTCCCTTTTTTTTTTTTTTTTTTTTTTTTTTTTTTTTTTTTTTTAAAACCGGGTTTTTCCTTTTTGGACCCAAAATTTAGCCGCTCGGGAATTGTTTTGGGGCCCCTTGCCAAGAAAATTTTCCCCAAAAAAAAACAGGATTTTCCCCTTTTTTTTTTTTTCATAAGGGGGAGCACCCACCCCCCAAAAGTTTATTTTTTTTAAGGGGCTCGGGTTTGGGATATTTATAAAAAAAACTTTATTATAAAAAAACTTTTTTTTTTTTTGGGGGAAATATTTCAAATTGTTAACCGGCCCAACGGGGGGAACAAAAATAAAAAAAAGGAAAAAAACAAGGGAACGGGGGAAAAAAAAAGGGAAAATGGGAAAGGGGGAAAAAAAGGGCCCCAAAGAGGGGAAAAAAAAAAGGGGGGAAGGGAGGGGAAAGGAGAAAAAAAAGGGAAAGGATGAATAGAATAAAAAGATTACCCCCCTTTCTTCCCTTAAATACGCCAAAAAAAACACCCCCGGATTTTAGAAGAAAAAAATGTCTTTAATTTTAAGGAAGGCGGGCCCCCAAAAAATAGATCAGGGGGTGTATTCTATAAAAAAAACCCCTGTTTGGTTTCCCCGCTTTGTATACAAGGTTTTCCCACAGAAAAAAAATTCCCAATTTAAGCGACGTTTTGGAAGGCCCCCAACCCCCGACCCCCCCCCCCCCCGTCCCCCTTCCCCGGGCGGGACCCCCTAAAGGGGAGACCCGAAACAGCCCCCCCAAAAGGGTTTTCCCAAAACCCCCAAAAGGCCAAAAGGAAAAACCCCGGGGAAAAAAACCCACCGCCGGGGGAACAAAACCGAAAACCCCCCCCAGAGAAGACCCAGTGGGGGATTTTCCCAGGGGAAGGCCCCCCCCCCCCCGAAAGGGGGGGGAAACAGTCCCAAAAAAGCCCGGGGAAAACCCCCAGGGGCCCGAAACCCCGGGCCCCCGCCGGGCAGCCCCTTCCACTCCCGACCCAGACCCAGCCCAGGGGGCCCCCCAGACCCCCAAAGGGAACCCCCCCAAAGGGCCCAAGGGGCCCCACCCCCAAAAAGGAAAGGGGCCCCCCCCCAAACCAGAAACCCCGGGGGGGGTTCCCAGGCCCCCGGAAAGGCCCACCCACCAGGATTTTGGGGGCCAAGCCCCCCAAACCGAAGCAACCCAAAGCCCCGGGAAACCACGAAAAAACCAAACAAAATTTTCCCCCCCCCCGGGGGCAAGGGGGCCCTCCAGCCCCCGGGCCCGGGGGGGCCGGGGGGTTGGCCCCCCCGGGAGTAAAAAAGGCCCCCCCATAAATATATTAGGGGGGGGGCCAAAAAGGATCCAGGAGAGGGAAAGCACCCAAAAAACCCAAAACCGGGCCAAAAAAAAAAAAAAACGGGCCCCAACCCAAAGTCACGGGTCACCCCTTTTCCCACCCCAAAATTCCCCAAAACCCCAAACTTAAAAAAAAACCCCACTCGCCCCAAAAAACGGAAAAGGAAAAAACAAAAAAACAAAGGGGAGGGCCCCTACACTCACTAAACCACCCCCCCAATGCAAAACTTTAAAACCCCAAAGGGTTTTCCAAAACCGCCGGTGGGGCCCTAGGGGAAAAAAACCACCCCCCCCCCCCAACCCCGGGGGGAAAAAAAAGGGGCCCCCCCTTTTTCCCTCCCGGGGGGGGGCAGAGCCCAAAGGGGGGCCCGGGCCCCGGGGGAAAACCCGGGGGGGTCTGGGGCCCCGGCCCCCCCCAGAAAAACCCGGGTTCCCCCCCCAAAAAAACCCCCCCCCAAACCTTTTTTTTCCGGGAAAGGGAGGGGGGCCTATGCCCCAAAACGGGGGGGGTTCCCCCACAGGGCCCCAAAGGGGCCACCCCGCCAACCAAAAAGGGCCGCCCCCAGGACGGAGCGGGCCCCGGGAACCCCCAAAACCACCCCTTTCCGTTTCCCCGGAACCCAAATTAGCCCCCCCCCCCCAGTGAACCCCCCCCATAAAACCTTTCCGGCCAAGGGCCCCCCCCAAAACGGGGGGGAAAAACCGATATCAAAAACAGGTCCCAAACCCCCCCCCCAAACCCCCAAAACCTCCTTTTCTGACCTTTTAAGGGACCCCCTCTTTTCCCCCAAATAGTTATAACCAACGGGGAAAAAGGGAAAAAAGGAGGTACCCCCAATTTCGTTGGGGTTTTTTGATAAAAAAGGGACCACCCAGGGGGGCTCAGAGGGGGGGGGAAAAATTACGGTTAAACTTTTAAAGGGGCTAGGTTTAAAATTTTTCCCTTTTTTTAAAAAAAAAGGTTTAAATATTTAAAGATTTGGCTTATTTTGGGGCCCTTGGGAAAGCTTTTCCTCTGAAAGTTATGTGCTATGGGGTTTAAAGGCCCCCTGGAGGTAACCATAATGCCCCAAATTTTCCCCAACCCCTCCCCCTTGGCAAAATTTCCCCACATTTTCCCCAAATTTTTCCCATTTTTTAAGCTGGTTATTTCGTTTTAAAAATTTTGGGGTTTTTCTCCTCTTTTCTTTTTCCTTTTAAAAGGAATTTTTAACCCCCCTTTTCCCCCTGACCCCCTGGTCTTACCTGAAAAAACATTTTTTTCAGGAGGGGGGGGGGCTTTTGTCCGACTTCTGTTTTGGCAAAAAAATTTAATGCCCCCCTCTACCGATAAAAATTCCACAGGGCCCCTGTTTTTTTTGGGTTTTTTAAACCCCCCCCCCCCCCCCCCTTTTTTCTTCCTAGAAAAATTGGCGATTGAATAAAAACTTTTCCCCCCTTTGTAATAACTACCTTGTCCCTCTTTTAAAAAGATTTCTAAATTTGGGGAAAAAAAACTGGCCCCCCGGGGAGTTACCCTTGTTCTTTTTTTCCCTAGGTGAAAAAGGGCCCTAAAGGGAAAGTTTTACCCCCTTTAAAAACTTTTTCCCTTTTTCCTTCCCCATGGGAAATTTTAAACCGGATCGGGCCCTTTTGGTTCTCTTTTTTTTTCCTTTTTTCCCCTTGTTTTTAAAACCCCCCGGGGGCCTGGTCATGGCAGAGGGGGCCCCGGGCCTCACATTTGGGGGCCTGGTTTTCGGGCCCGGGTTTTTCCCTTTTCCTTTTTTTTTAAAGGGGATTTTTTCCTCTCCATTTGTTCCCCTTAAAAATCCCCCCTTTCCCTCAGTATAAAGGGTTTTTTGGGCCTCCCAAAAGGGTAAAGGGCCCCCAGGGGGGACTTTTTCCCACTTCTTAAAATTGTTTCATCCGGGGAGGAGTAAAAACCCCCCTTAAAATTTACTGACGGGGAGAAAACCCTGCTGGGTTTTCCTTTAAAGCAAAAAAAAATTTTTTAAACCCCCAAATTTTTTTTGGAAATTAAATAATAAAATTTTGCCCTCCCACTTTTTAAAATTGGTTTTGGGAATTTAATTGGAATTATTTTACCGGGATTTTGAAAAGTGCCTTGAGAGGGGGGACATGTGTTTTAAAATTTGGCGCTATATAAAAAAAAAACTAAAATTAAAAAAAACGGAAGGGAAATTGAAATTATTGAGTTTGCTTTAAAACCAGAAAATTTCCATTTTCCCCAACGGCCCCTTGAAGGGGAAAAACCGGGCTGGGGAAAAATTTTTTTTTCCGGGGCCCCCAACTGGGGTTGAGCTGTAGTAAAAGGGAATTCCCCCCCCCCCGTTACTGACCCCCCCCGCCCCCCCCCGAAAAAAAAACCGGGGGCCCAAAAATTTTGGGAACAACCGGGGGGAAAAAAAAAAAAAAGCCAAAAAAAAAAAAAAATCTTCCCAAGTTCAAAATTTAGTTTTAAAAAATTTTTTTTTTTTTCCAGTTTAAAAACTGTTTTTTTTTCATTACCCAAAAAATTTTTTTTTCCTTTTTTAAAAAATTTTTTGGGGGGCCCGGGGCCCCAAAAAATTTTTTTTTCGGGGGTTTTAAATGTTTTTTTTTTTGGAAAAAAATTTTTTCTTTTTTTCGGGGTTCCCAAAAATTTTTTTTTGAACCAAAACCCTTTTATTTTTCGGGTTTAAAAAAATTTTTTTTCTTTTGAAAAAAAAAAATTTTATTTTTTTCCCAGGTTTAAATTTTTTCCCCCTTCTGAAAAAAAAAACTTTTTTGGCCCCCAAAATTTTAGTTTCCCCCAAAAAAAGGTATCGGGGGCCCTTTCACAAAAAAGGTTAAACCCAGAGGGTTTTTTATTGGTTGGGGGGGAAAAAAAAATTCCACCAAAAAATTTAAAAAGGGAAGGAACCCAAAAGGGGGAGTTTAATCCCTTTGCCCTTTTTTCTTTTTTTTAAAAAATAGAAAAAAAGTTTTTTCTGTTTTTAAAAACCCCAAAAACCCCAAAGCCATTTAAATGATTTGGGAAATTTAAAAATTTATTGCAAAATTTAAAATGACTTTTAGAAAAAAAGGGCCCAAGAAAAAAAATTTTAAGGGGAAAAAATCCCAAAACACCCCCCTTAAAAACCCAACCCCCCCCTTCCCCCTTTTTTTCAAAAAACCTGGTGTGAGAAAATGGACCCCCCCCCCCAAGGTCTCCCCAGGGGAAAGTTTAACCCCAGGGGCAAACCAATCCCTCCATCCAACCATTTCCGGGCCGGGTCCATAAAAAAAGAGTAGAAAACCATCTTTTTGCGGGATTTCCCCCAATACCCTTTTTCCCCAACAAAACGTTAAAAATTTAAACCTTCGGGGTTTGGCCCCTTAAAGGGAGAAATTTTTTCCCCAAAAAAACCCAAGCCGCCACGGGAACAGTTTCCCCCCCTTTCCGATTGTTTTTTTTTTAAACCATTTGACAGTTTCAGAGCACCCGGATCGGGTTTCCCGGGCCATATCTTTCTGTTTTGTAAAAAAAACCCCTAAAATAAAAACAGTACTTTTTCCCCCCCAAAGGGTTTTTGGGGGCGGGTGTGAAAAAAATGCTGTAAAAAAAAAGGGAATTTCCCTTTTCATAAAATCAAAAAAAAAAAAAAGGGCAGGGGAATAAACCCAAAAGGGGGGGAAAATCTAAAAATCAAATTTCCCATATTTGGGTTTACCCCCCTTTTAAACCCTTTTCCAAAAAAAGAATAAAGTTCTTCTGGGTTTTTGACTTTTGCCAATATTTTTTTTAAAAGGAAAAAAAACTGGGGTTGGGGTGGGGTTGTTTTCCAAAAATTTTGGGCGGAAACCCCTTTTAAACCCACAAAAATTTTTACCTGTAAAAAAGGATTTTTTTCCCTCCCCACCCCTTCTTTGTTTTTAATAAAAAACCCCCAGCCCCAAAACCCCCTGATGTTGAAAAATCAGGGCCCCTTTTTGGGGGGCCTTTTACCTTTCCCCTTCCAGTAAAGTTTTTGTTTTTTCTTTTTTGCTAAAAAGAAGTTTTGAAGGGGACTTTGGCTGAAATTTTTTGGGGTTCCCCCTTTATTTTAGAAATTTTCCCCAAAATTGTTTAATTTTTAAAAAAACCACTGATTTATTTTTGGGTTTTTACACCCAATTTTTTCAAAAAAATTTTTCCCTTTAAAAAAAAAAAAAAAAAAAGGGGTTGGGGGCCCCCCCCATTTTTTAACCTTTTTACTTTAATTTTTTAAAAAAAAAAAAGGCCTTTTTTTTTTTCCCTTTTTTTTTTTTTTTAAAAAAATTAAAATTTTTTTTAAAAAAAAAAATGTTTTTTTTTAATTTTAAAACCAAAACCCCCCCAAGGGTTAAAACCCTAAAAAAAGGTTAAAAAAATTTCCCTGTTTGTGCCCCAAAAAAAAAAATTTTGGGGGCCAAAAAAAAATTAAAGGGGGGGCGGGGGGTTTTTTTTTAAAAATTTAAAAACCAAAGGGGGGGGAAAAATTTTTTTTTTCATTTTTTCTTTTTTTTGAAAAAAAAGGTTTTTTTTTAATTTTTAAAAAAACCAAAAAAAAAAAATAACCCCTTTTTTTTTTTTTGGCCCTTAAATTTTCCCCTTAAAAAAAAAAAGGGGGGTTTTCCTTTTTGTTTTTCCCAAGGCCTTTTTCCCGGGGGGTTTTTTTTAAAAAAAAATCTTTTTAAGGTTTTTTTTTTTTGGGGGGGTTTTGGGGGGGGGGGGGGGCCCTTTTGGGGCTTTTTTTTTTTTTTTAAATTTTTCCCCCCCTTTTTTGGGTTTTTCCCCCTTTTTTTTCCCCCCCCTTGGGGCCCCCAATTTTTTTTTAAAAGTTTTGGGCCCATTTTATATTTTTAAAAAAAAATTAAAGGGGGGGGTCAAAAAAAAAAAAAAATAAAAAAAAGAAAAAAAAGGCCAACCCGGGTTCCAAAAAAAAAAGGAAAAAAAAACCTTTGGGGAAAAAAAAAAAAAAAAAACCGGGGGAAAAAGGGGGGCCCCGGGGCCGGGGGCCCTAAAAAAGGGGTTTTTTGGGTTTTTTTCCTTTTCCGGGGGGGGAAAAAGGGGGGGAAATTTTTCCCTTTTCCGGGGAAAACCCCCAGAAAAAAAAAATTGGTTTTGTTTTTTTTTTTCCCCAAGGGGGGGGGGGGGGGGGGGGGCCCGGGGTTTTTGGGGAAGCCCCAAAAAAAAAATTTTTTCAGTTTAAATTGAAGGAAAAATATAGGGAAATGACTATAGGGTTGAACGCCCAGTAAAAACTTCCCTTCCAGATGTAAAGTTCTTTGAAAACAGATGAAGCTCTTTTCTTTTTTTAGTCGTATTCTGTTAAAGGCATCTGTCAGATGGGAGTCTTTCATGGTAAATCATTGCGTGCTCAGGTGACAACGATGGCTAAAATAGTATCACCTCCGAGAGTCTACAGTTACACCAGACAAGTCCAATACTTCCTCCCACTCCCCAGTTCAGTTGGTCTCCCATTGTCCTCGACAAAAGAACTTGACACTTAGAATTGCAGGATGTGATGGATCGCCTTTGAGGTCAGAACCCTTTAGCAGTATACTGGTTTCATCCTAGCCCAGCCAAGCTTCCAGCCTTGAATAGACGGTTCGGACTTGTGTGTGTGTGAGTGTGTGTGTGAAGACTAAAGCATTATTAGGTGGGGAGTCATAGAGCCATTGTGGGAAAGATGCTTCTGAAGATGGATTGTTTCCACACTGGGACGGTGGCCTTTCTGGCTTGATTCACATGTAGTAGTTCTTATTTATGCATCATATTTTCCAGTTAATGTAAGATATCAGGATTAGATTTTCTTTATTAGAAGCAGCAAAAAATCATTAAATTAAAAACTGATAAGAGCTGCAGAAATGATGAGAAAATGAGCAAAAAGTGAATTAGGTGCTTGAAACTGAAGGATGTCATGCTAGTCTTACACATAAATTATATAACCCTAACCCAAGTCATATTCACAAACCTATTCAAACCCCTTTAAACCCAAAAACTTTAATGTACTTTACTGGGATTTTATGTGATAAACCAGCACAAAGTAAAACCTGATCGTGGAGTAAAAGAAAAATGATTTATGGGTTTCTAGATGCTCTACAAATAAATGATCTGAAACTCAAGCATCTGAAGTCACCCCCTTAACTCTAAAGCAATAATATTCAAAATCACTCAAGCTCAGAACTTTTGCTACAGCCAAATTATACATTTTGTCACAGATTCTTAACTGGATTTAGGTCTGGACTTGGACTAGTCCATTCTAACACACACATACTCTTTGACCTAAACTACTAGTTTTTAGTTTTATTTGTAAGAAATGCTGAAAATCATATGTAATTTTCCTCCAACCTTACGTTTCGGAATTACTTTGGTTTGGACATAGAATCCAGCTAAAATACATTTAAGTGTGTAACAGGACAAAATGTGGAAAAGTTTAAGAGGTAATTAGTTAGGAATTGTAAAATTAGTCTCCATATTTCCAGGATTATCCCTGATCCCTGATCAATGTCTGCAGCAGAGGGACAATCCCATTGTCTTTATTCTACATTGTGGAGTCAGAATTAACGTTAAATGAGTGGAATGAGCAGCGAATTTCATAAATAAATGGATTCCTTAAAGGTGGAAAAGTTTCCTCCGTGCTTACAATGGCCCCTTTTAAATCTGCCAAACTCTGACTTTTTCTTTACCTTCTTTTTTCCTATTTTACCTCCCCGTAAAAAGGGTCAAGTGCTCAGTTAAAATACACAGTGTATAATTTTATAGCCTTTTCCCAGAGGAGGCTCCTGCAGTTGGTGTGGAGGAGCAGCAGTGCACAGATCAGTTTCAGTCTTTGTCAGATGCTGAATGGGGCGGAGGAAGAAAACTCATTAGGGTCCTATAAAAAGAAAGTATCTGAGATCGTTAAGGAGCCTGCAGGAGGACTGTGAGCCACTCAGAGCCGGACGGAGACACGGTGGAGACCTCCTCACACACTCCTTTATCCAGAAAGTTCCCCATAACTCCATCAGTGCGCTCTGTGAGTGGCGCATGGACGGTGCCGGGGCGCACGCTTCTCACTGAGAAATAAACCATAGGTTGTTCCACAGGATAAATCTTTTTATTATTTTTTTTAAATTTAATTTAGAGGATGCTCGTCTCGGCTTGGAGTAAATGCTGCATTGCGATGCTTCTCGTCGCTTCTGTGAGGACGGAGGCATCCCAGCTGTCAGAGGCGCGTCCAAAAGCGAACTCCATCAAGCCCTCTTCCCTGGAGGAGACTCCGACACCAGCAGGGAACCGGTCCGCTCCGGTCACTAGGAAGCACCGGGTCCTCCCGCAGGTAAACTTCTGTAATTCCAATCATCAGGAAATGCGAAGAAATGATGCTTGCAGAAATTTTACGCACACGAATAAAATAAATTGAGGCAGATTCGCAGCTTCCTTGTAGGGACTTTTCAGGAGTCTGGACTGCATTTGATGAGTGGATCAGAACCTGAAGGGCGTAGCCTCAAACATGGACTAGTTTGTTCTACATTAATTAAAGATTTTGTGAACACTTTACTCTGTTGAAACAACCAAAAAGTGTGACCTTTAAAAGGGTCCATCTTCAAACACAGTAGGTCACTTTATTAAAATTCTGTTCAGGTTCGACTTGTTTAAGTTTTGCAGTTGTTATTCACCATTTAAAGTGTTTTTACGCCCTAAAGAGCATTGAAATAGTCGTTTATAAGTTTTCACAAATATAACATATGGGTCTCAGACATCAAATATTATTTGATCACTGTAGAATAATTCAGTCTAATGTTGTTTATTGGAGTTTTCATGCTTTACATCGTTTAAGGTGGCCTACATGATTAAAAAGAACTCTAAAATTACTTGTTTTGTGTTTGACAAAGAGAATAAAGGTTTATTTGATGCATGTAGAATCCAAGTCAGGTTTAACTTGTTTTTATTTAAGATACCATTTAAAGTCGTCTTAATGTGTAAAAAAATGCTTGTGTTTTGAAAACAGGAAAAGGGTATTTAATGTATAATAATAACAGCTTTTACCCTTGATGCCAAAGTAGTCCTCTTATGAACCTTTAGGAACGTTTCACTCGGCATTAATGTTCTAAAAAGCATTGAAATTACCCCTTTTTGTGGTTTTGCAAAAGGAATAAAGGTGCCATATATCACAGTTTATTTTCAAGAATCTGTCTTTATTGTGGAATAATTCGGTTTGGTTGGTCTTAGAGCTGATGTTTTCAAGCAGCAGTCCATCTAAAATGGACTTAATACCCCTAAAAGCACTGAGGTAGCCCCTTTATTAACTTCCACAAAAAGAGTAAAGCTTTTACTTCCCAATATCTGTAATTCTTTGAAAATAATAGTTTAGCTTTACCCACATTGCAGCTTTTACTCTTGACACCACTTAAGACACTGTAATTGAGTATTTTTATACATAGAATAAAGCTCTCTGAGAACCCAAGATTATTGGATTAGTGCAGAAAAATCCAGTTTAGGTCTGACCAATTTAAATATAGTAATTTTTACACTTGATTTCTTTGTGAAGTTGTCTAAATGTCAAACATTAAAACGACCCATTGTTGTATTTTAAATCTAAAAGAAAGAATGGTTCAAATAAATGGACTGAACTTATATAGCGCTTTTCCAGTCATACAGACTGCTCAAAGCGCTTTACACTAGAGCCACATTCACCCAATCGCACTCACTAACGCTCACACACCAATACGCAGACCGGTAGGCAACTTGAGGTTAAGTGCCTTGCCCAGGGGCACATCGACATATGGCAGGAGGAAGCTGGAATAAAACCCACAACCTGTTGATTGCAAGACGACTACTCTTCCTACTGAGCCACAGTCGCCTCAAAGAAAGAAATTGATTTTAAGAAATCACAAACTACATTTTAAGTATTCTTTGATCAGTGTAGATAATTCAGTCTAGGTTTGACATGTCTGAGTGTTTCAGATTTTAAAGTAGGCTAGTAATGATCAACTGCTATCCAAACTGTCTAAAAATGCTGGAACTTCCCTTTACTAAAGTGCCCAAATTGGAAGTTATGATTCAGAGACCGAGTACAGGATCAAACTCAAAAATCATAGAAGAAAAATTTAAAATAGCTCTTCCTGTCATGTGTGAATAGTTAGTGGAAATGTTGAGCATCGGACCCCTCGTAAATCCCTAATTGCCTTTTCAAACCTGACACCGCTGTTGGGAGCTGCTTACATCCACAGTAAATCATTAATGCAGCAGAAATGTGAGAAAAAGTTAACACTTGGAGTAATTTTCTGTCTGGGTCTTAGTGCCATTAAAGTGGTCCAGACGCTTGCTGGGATTATGGGACTCTTATAAGGGCCTCTGAGGGATACACTAACACCCGCTCAGAATGTGGTAAGTTCCTGCGGTTTCACCAAAGTACCATCAGTCCTGATCACACTAAATACTGAATAACTTATAACATCAAATCTAATTTTTGGGATTTAAAAGTTAAAGTCAGGGTTGTTAAAACCGCCTTTCTGTGTCTCTGAGCAGCAGATGGCTTTCCTCCATCTCCATCTCCATCTCCATCTCAGTTCCGTTTTTAGATTAGAAATATTTACTCTCACCCATCATATTCACCCTTTTCTGTGATATCATTTGCTGTTGTGGTAGAGTCTATTATTACCTGCTAAGTGCTGACAGCAGGGGCGGCCTGCTCAGATGGAGGAATTATTGGAAAAGCCACACTCTCTCCTCCGCGGAGTGTGGAAAACCAACCTCAAGCAGCGCTGCCAAACCGCAAATTGAACGCCTGCTTATATTGGTGCCACTGCAACAGTCTTTGGTGGTTTTGGAGGATCGGACTGTGTGCAGAGAACACCAGAATGCCGTGGTGGGTCTCGTCCAAATCAAGATGTCTCACAGCTTTTATGGCCAGTTAAGGGTTTATACCTCATATGCTTTCTGCGAATGTTTGTTCTGATTCTTAGGGTCCTTTCCAGTGAAAGCTGCTACATTTCATCATCCAGTGGCTTTTTATGTGGTTAATAATTTCAGTTTTAGTTTTGAACTAATCCCTGTGGGGATTTCTTTCCAAACCGTTGCACAGTGGACACTCAAATATATTTTCACCATCATCTGTTAGAGCTAATTATTGTGATTGAAGCAGCTGGGTGCAGATCTGCAAAATGTAGAAAACCCTGGTGCCAGTATGCTACAAACTGATTTTATGGTTAAGCTGCCATGTTTCATTACTTTGCTTAAACTGTTAATCAATGGGAGACATATTATAACTCCTCTGCACTATGAAGGTACCTTTAGCACCTGCACATAAAATAGCTGCCAGTTTTCTATTGCTTATTTGTACGCCCAGTCAGCGGGTACTGGGCATCACCTATGTTGTGCACAGTATAAAGATATTGCGGTATTTTCTTAGTTCTGAGATGGTTCTGAGAAGTTGCATTGTGAGAAGTTAGTTGTTTTGCAGAAGAGAATTCGTCAGGCGTGTGTTTAATAGATGGCGCTGACCCAGGGCACCATTCTGGCATGACGCACCTCTGCTTGCAAGATAAAGATTGATCCAGTTACACACTTCACTGGAAGTTTACCCCAAACAGTTACCCCAAACAGTTGCAGTTACCCCTCAAAACAGTTTCATAATGCAAAGGACGTTTTATAGGACCTCTTGCCATTACTTTTATTCATTTAAATTTTATTCATTTAAACACATAACAGGTTATTAATGAATAAAAACAGACAGTAGAAGGGTGCTAAACATGCTGCAGGAATCATCGCAGCGATCAGATTTGACCAGTTACTTTATTCAGTGAACACAAATATGAACTTTACTAAACAATCTGTGCAGCAGATGTCCGTTTAGGACTCCTCTGTCTCCCTGTCCTCCTACAACAGAAGGTTACTGTTTAGGAAAAAGGAGGAAAGGAAGTAGAACGTTTGTCTGCTTATCAGTGATAGGTTCATGTTGTCTTGTGAAGACAGAAACTGCTGGTGCCTTGATTGCTACGCTTGGACTAAGGACTACAGTCTGTGAATCTCTGCCAGTGGATGGACTGAACTATTACCATATCCCTGGCAACTCATAGTGTGTGTGTGTGTGTGTGTGTGTGTGTGTGTGTGTGCGACTGGTGACAGTTTGATCTGAGACACCTTCATTTCTTTTCTGGAAATCTTGAGTTCTAGCCCTATTATTCTTTTTTTGTGCTATGTCGATTATTTGCTGAGCAAAGTTTTCAAAGTTTACAGTGAGATTTAATTTGAAAGCAGTCCCCGGGATGCTGTTTCTATCAGTGGGGAGAAGCAACAGACACTTGCCTGTACTCACATTCCCCTGTTCCAGGCTGCTCTGTTAAAAATCTGTTACAGGTCAGAGCCACCTGCAACCTCCACCTGCAATGCCACCGTATTCATTTAGATTTATAGTGAGTTAGAGAAATTCTGCACTACTATAATACTGAAAAAGCGTATTGACATTTGGTCCCTGTTACTTTTCTTGTCCATAGCTGAAACCTACCAGTGGAAGAGATCATTGGGAGACAAAACAACATTTATGCATTGAGTTTGACCGATCTCTGAGGTGAAGGAAAGTGAATGACACTAAAGTTTAGTGATTATTTCTATTTTAAAGATATTTTTGGCACTAGTTGCGTTTATAGACAGTGACCAGACAAGAAATGACCAGAGAGAGAAGAGGGGAAGATGCAGCAAAGGTCTCAAGGAAATTGAACCATCAAGGACTATGGCCTCTGTGTATGGGGCGCCCTCTTTGCTGCTGCACCATGCAGTGCTCCGTACTTATTTCTAATACTTCATTTTTGCTTGCTTTTTAGAAAAAAAGTTTGAAGAAGAATTAAGAGAGAGATTGTAAATGTGTCAGACTGCAGGGTAAAAAAGGGGGGAGCAGAAACAAAAGTTAGCACTCCCACTTGCTCTATTGTCCAGGCAACCATGACACATCACTCAGACTCTATCAGCCTGTCTGGAGGTAGTTTACACACAACAACAGGTTGTTTGGCTCTAAAATAGCTCTTCAATGTAATGGTACACTGAATGGAAGAGACGATGAAATGCTTGGACTGCAGCTGGAGTGAAATGTTCTCTCCTTTATTTGGCTCAGGCACAGAAAAAAACAAGTCCATACCAAAGCACATCATCGTGAATGAACATTCAGGAGTGAGGATCTCTCATCTACTCATTAAACATATTTCCTAGTTGTCCAGGTGAATTTTTCACTGCATCTAATTTGCTTTATATCATTATTTACACTCAAGACTGAGTTTCGCAACACCTGCCTAGCACTTTCCCAAGCGCTCTGTGTTAAGCCTACCCAGTCCAAGCAACACTTCAAGCGTGTTGTGGTGTAAAAAAAAATCAATTTTAATTCTTTTAAATGGCTCAAATTCTGTCCTGATGCAGTCCAAGCAGTTGTTTAATGATTTCATGAAAATTTCTCCCTGATTCTCCAAGCTCAGATCTTTATGATTGCAGGTAAGATACTAACTGCTCAGGACTGCTCAGTCCACTGCTCCACCTAACCCCACTTTATATAAACTGAAGTATCCCTTTGGGACCCTCATGTGTGGTTTTCCTCTGATGACGGAGGAGACCTGAGTGTATCTACTCAAAAAGGAGCCAACACACTTCCTAATTTCCATGAAGCCAATTTCCTTTTCCCCATGATGCTCTTTGAAGAACTTCATTTTCCTTATGTTGGATCAACTCAGAGTATATGCTTAAACTAAATATGGTTTAGTTGTTGGAGACTTGTGCTCAAATAGTCCTGGCTGTAAACACATGTGTTTTACGTGATGAAAGTAGCAATGTTTGAAGACATGGTTAGTGTGAGTGACTGGTGTGCAGTCATCCCCATGTTATCTGATACAGGCAATCTGTGCTTCCAGGGCATATGACGTCTGTTTATTCACAACATTGTTTATTTGACTCCTTCAGGCCCCTGGCAGTCATTAACACCATTCATGGATTCAGGTTACAAGCTGGAGCTCTGATGCTCCTCCTGCCATCACAAGATAGAGAGCGGGAAACCGGGCTGCAAAAAACACGTCTGTCACTGAAGCTTTAGTCAGGCGCTACATGGAATAACATGAAAAGTAAAGATTTCACCTACTCCTGCAAACGAAAGGTTGTGGGTTCAATTCCAGTGTCCCCCTGTCACATGTCGATGTGCCTCTGGCCCCGGGCAGGACACCTAACCCCAAGTTATCTATGGTTCTGCATATCAGAGTGTGAGTGTGATTAGGTGAATGAGGCTCTAGCGTAAAGCACTTTGAGTGTTCAGTATGACTAGAAAAGCCCTAAATAAACTCAGTCTATTTAGAATTACATTTAAAACTAACTTCATGTATTACTACTGAAGGACAGTTTGCTAACTGGTCTTTATGGCTGAATTATAAAGTGAGTTTTCATATTTTTACCTTTGCTCATGAAATGTAATTTTCCCATACAACCATTAATCATGTTTCTGAGGTTGCCTCCAACAAAAGTCTGATTCAGAAAAGAGGGTTTACAATTTTTTGAATGATGCCTCTTGTGCCCCCACCCCCCTCATCAAAAACTCAGACTCTTGGGAACCAGAGTCAGCCCTGATCAGAACGAAAAGATTTTTATTTGATTTTGATATTTTTTACATTCCTACAACATATTGGTCAGAGTATTAGAAAAATGCAACATATAGTTGATGGATTGCTGGGTGGTTGATCGAGACTATTAGTGCTGCAATAATGTATTTTATTTCTATAAAACAATGTAACTAAATACAACAGTGGGGCCCAATTTAGATCCCAACATCAGCTCTACTGTCGTTTAGTGTCTAAATATAGAATTTTATAAAAAAAAAGAACGTTTTAAATTTCAACCTATATGCTAAGATTGAAACAGTAATTACAACTTTCATCTTTTGTATATCCAGAAAACATTTGAAAGAAGGGTCCCAGGTTCCTATGTGTGCTGCATATGTCTAACTTTTATACTGTGAAGGTCTGATGAGAAGGCAAATTACTTTTACCTCGACCCAGACCGGTTACCTTTAAAAGATCCTGTTCCATTGGTATTAACACTGGCAAAATGTTGACTAATATAAAATACTGATGTTTATGTCAACTTGTCTTTTAAAGCAGAAGGTATAGCAAACCTCTGAAACAAATGGGTGTGTGCAGAAGCAGCAGGGTAAAACAACCCCACACAACAGTTTTTCAAGTCACAAGTACTTTCACTCAAAGCATTTTGGTCTAGTTGTTTCTGTCTTTCTTCACTGCCATGGACCAGGGCAGTGCCCGCATTACTGCAGATGAAGCACCGGATCCTCCAGCTGTTCCAGCCCACAGTCACTCATAAACTACACACCACGTTACTCCTGTGGTTAATGCAGAGACTGACCCTCGACCGGAGGAGAGCAATCGACTATGGCCTCAGACGTAGATGAGATGACTCTCATCCCGGCAGCTTCCCATTCGGCTGCGAACTGCTTCAGTGCTCAAAGTCATGCCTTGAAGACACCAACAGAACCACATCGCCTAAAAACGCAAAGGTGAGACTCTGATGTGCCAAAACCAGACGTCCTCCTCCCATCCATACCATCCACGAACACCATAAATAAGATCCAGGGCAAGGGGAAGCCCTGGTGGAGTCCAACCCACACTTGAACCAAGTTCAACTTTGTGCTAAAAACGTGGACACAGCTCTTACTTTGGTTATACACAGCCTGGATAGCTTTTAGAAGAAAAGACACTGCAAACCCCTGCAACAACCCCCGAAATATACCACAAGCTGTCTGGCTTCTCCACATCCACAAAACACACGTGGACTGCACAACCAAGCTCCCAGAACCCCCTCAGCAGTTCTACAAGGTTAAGATCTAGTCCACTGTTCAGGACCAGGATGCTCCTCTACACTACTAATCCTGAATCCACGATTCAACAATCTGTTGAAACCTCATCTTCAAGACCCAATAACTTTCCTAGGAGGACTGAGATGTGTGATCCCTCAATAGTTGGAACATTTTCCAGTCTCCTTTTTTTTTAAAATTGGAACCACCACATCTGTTTCCCTCTCCACAGGCGTTGGTCCAGTCCTCCATGTTACATAATAGAGGAGTGTTGGCCAACACCAAACTGTCCAGAGATTTTAGCATCTTGGTGAGCACCTCATCCACTGCCGTATCTGCTACCAGGGAGCTGGGGACATGGAGATGAACTTCAACATGATCCCAGGTGATGGACTTCTGGGACATATCTGCTGTTTTGAGAGACATCCAAAACGACCAAGCGCTAATGGTCGCTGGTGTCCACCTATGGGTCCTATGGTTGCTGCCACAGCTCATATAAGTTGCATATGCAACAGAGGTCCTAAAGATGGCTCATGTAGATTGCAAATCCCCGATCTCCCTCAGAATATGAGAAAACCTCTCCTGGAGGTGTGAGTTGAAGATCCTCTGAAAAGGGTTCTCTGACAGATGTTCTCACATCATCACCACTTTCTGGGTCACTCCAGCAGCCTGCCCCATCACCAGATCCAACTCACTGCTGGGTGGCGATATAACGGTGCATTATGATCATTGACCTTTGGCCCAAGGTGGTCGGGTACCAAGTACTTCTGAACCACCTTATGCTTGAACAAAGCGCTTGTCATCTCCATCCCATGCAGAGAAATCCAAGAACAAAACACAACTCAAATTCAAACAAGGCAGGGTATTGCTCCAAGTCAGACTAATCACATCTGTCTATTTTAAACCATGATGTCCCACATGACGCTGGAGTCCCCCAAGAGAACCCCCAAACAGAACCACTTCCAGAACACCATCCATCAACTCCAAGAAACCAAAAATCATTCATTCATTCAACCATTCATTCAATCATGACGTCTAAAACTGCACCATTGCCTTCAGGACCAACCCCCAAGGGACCAAAGTGGCTATGTTTTTTTTATGACACACTGATAGCATTATGACAAAAGTGGGCATTAAAATGCAGATTGTTTTGCATGACTTGCAAACTTGAATTTAGTTTCACATAAAGCATGTTCAGTTTTAAGCCGAATGGAACTAGCACCATTCTAAATGTAATGAACCTAGAAGATAACAGTGTCATAATTAACAGAAATAAAAGCACAAAACTAAGTCAGGACTACATCTGGACTTTAGTTGTTGCTCACCAGGACAATCACTGGGGCCAAAGGAGGATTTTTGCTAATTAAGTTAAAGCAGATGTATCTTTTGGGAACATAATTTTTTGTGTTTTTATGCAGACTAAATCTAAGTAAAACTTCCCTTTTGTATTGTTACAGTATTTATATGCATTACAGAGCACTTCCTTGGAAATTATATCATCACTTTGGAATGAGTGTATGGAAGTAAATACGGGATCTCAGACTGGGAAAGATTGTTCAAAGCCGTGCATATCCTGCGGTAAATCCCTTGTAGATTGTTGCTCCCGCACATTTAATGTTTCTCTTCAAAGCAGCACCAGCGCTAGACCTGAGGTTTCCCATATGGATTTCTGTCTGTCTCTTCCTTTATCATCTTACCAGCATGCCAGGAGAGGATTTAAGAGTATACACCATGTTTACCCACTTCCTGTGCAGGATCCAGGGCTGCACTTTTATGTGTGAAGGTAAAAATAAGGGAGCAGATATGAGATGAGGATGATGGATCCAAATGTCCTTCAGAAGTAGCAAACGAGGTGTTTTAAAACACGACAGGGTGAGGGAAGATTATCAGCGGTGGTTTGAGGGTCAGGCATCATCAACTTTCAAAGATCCGTCTTTCATTTCAGTCTTGATGGAAGAGGTGTCCTCAGTTTCTCCTCTACACTAGCCTCCAAAATGCATTGTAACTGATCTGAAACTGCAGCTTTGCTGGACAGACAGATCTGAAGTGGCCCAGCATGTGACAGGCCCTGCTTGTCTTCATATTTAGATAACAGCACATTTTTCTTGTCAGGGGAGAAAAATTCCAGCTGTACATTCCCAAACTTCTCCTCATATTTCTGACAAATTCATCCCCTGCATGCGTTTGCCCCAGCAGTCCTCTGGAATGTATGCATTTCTCTTAATAAAGAGATTCCAGCTTTGAAGTTAATGCTTTAATTCAAAAAAAGTATTTTTACAAAATCTAAGAAGCATTAGATCAGATTAGAGCAGTAACAGAGTTACGACATGCTGTTTTAATTAAGGAGTATGACTATTTGTCTTGTTGAAGGGGGATGAGGACCATCTTAATGTCTGTTTATTAGGCATAGGCCTGGAGCCGGGGGGTGATTAGTATGACGGCAGCCAACCTGGTCCTCTCCAAACATCAGAGTCTCCAAACCCAATTATTGCATGTTTAATCCACCCTCAAACAGAAATGTAAAATGACAGTTTGTGCTTTAAGAAAGGACTGAAGGTTGTAAAAGCTTGATTTCCTCACAAAGACATTGCTTGGCAAACAGCAAAGATGTGGCACAAGAGGGTTGGGCTGTACTCAGTTTTTAATACCTTTAAATCTTCCTGAAATTACACCCAAGAATATAGTATTATTAGCTGCCTTGGATGACTTGAAATGTGTTATGCAACAGCAGAGCTGCGGTTTATAATGGTGTGCAATGCACATACATTACTGCATTAGTCTTAAACGGAAAGCAACTCTACTGAGCAGGAATGGTCTAAGAAAAGAGAAACTACTTCCATGTTTTTACTCTAACAAATAAACAATTAATAACTAAGAACTGATAGAACAAAATAATAAAACTTATAATAAAAAATGATAAAAAAAATAGCAGACCAAGAGGTTTGGAAAGAAAGAAACAAATTTTGTGTGTATTAGATGCTGATGACAGCGGCAGACTGTATCCTCCTGCCATCAAACATGTCTGGATGTGTTTATGATTCACATCAGGAAAGGCCAGATTAGCAAATCAGACAGCAACAACTCAGCTTTCCAGAGCCACGGACAAATATAATTTTTCATGGGAAAACATAAGTACATCCTAACTGCTTCAATTCAGGATTTAACAGGAAATTACAGCAACCTGCTGTGGATCAAATGTACTTAATTAACTTATGTTAATAAATCAATTCCTTTAAAGCTGAGGTCATGGTTCTTAACCAGAAGTTCAGGCATCTTGGCAACTTGTTTATGAGTGATGGTTGGATGGATCAGGAGGTGGATAAGGGCTTCATCTGCAGAAATGTGGATGCTTCTCCAGTCTCGAGGTGAAGAAAGAAACTAGTTAAAAAGTAAAACTCTCAGTTTGATGGTCTGTCCAATCAGACCAAAAGAACAAGACCCTGGATACAAGTGATGGAAGTGATCTTCCTGTGTAGGGATGGGGCAAGCAGCTCCGTTATCAAAGAGAGGCTCAAAACAGCGTCGATGCTCCTCCACATCAAAACGAGTGAGCTGTGGTGGGTCAGCCTTTTGATCAGTATGCCTGGACATCTTTCCCCCATCCATCCACGGATGGATGGACAGAACCATAATGACCAGTGTGCCCATAAAAGCTGCTGCTCTGAAACATTCATTTGTGTCTGATAGTAATGTCAACGAGAACGATGGCAGTTGTTGCTCAATAAATTGGGAAATGGTACAAGGAGGTCTGACAGTCTGCTGGTCTGTATCAAACAGGAGTCTCTTAACACAATGCCAGGAAGGAAAGACAACAGCAATGACTTTCACGAAACTGTTATTGCGGTCTTAATAATCTAGGATGGGTTATACAGCCATTTGTAAAGTATTAAGTTCCTAATTCTGCAGAGAGAAGGAATCTTCACAAGGGGAAACCATGTAGGGCTGTTATCAATCTCCTTTTTAAGAGGTCCCAAGAACTTCATACCAAAGTCAGAATGTGCAGTGTTCAGAGAAATGCAAAAATGAACACACCAAAAGCTCTATCTTAGCCTCTAGGCCTCAGTTAACACGTTGGATATTAAAGTTCATGACAGAAGAGCTAGAAAAGGTCTGAACAAGTATGGCTGTTGGAAAGGGTTGCATGACAAAGTCATCTTCTCCCTTAAGACTACAGCAGCAAAATTCAGGTTTACAACGCTGCATCTAAAGGAATGACAAGATTTTCTGGAACAATGTCTATTGGACAGATGAGACCAAAATTCTGATGTTTGGCCATAATACAAAGCTTCATATTTGGAGAAAACCAAAAGCAGCATTTCAGCTCAAATACCTCATACTGTCTGTAGAGCAGGATGGTGGAGGGTTTATGATTTGGTCTTATTTTGCAGCCACACGACCTTGGTACCTGTCAGTCATTGAGTTGATCACTTGATCACTTCTCTCTAACCCCCAGTCGGTCGTGGCAGATGGCCGCTCACACTGAGCCTGGTTCTGCTGGGGGGTTTCTTCCTGTTAAAAGGGAGTTTTTCCTCTCCACTGTCGCTACATGCATGCTCAGTATGAGGGATTGCTGCAAAGTCAACGCCAGTGACTGTCCACTGGCTCTACATGCTCATCCGAGAGGAGGAAATGCTGCAAGTCACTGACTGGATGCAATCTGCTGGGTTTCCTTAGACAGAAACACTTTTTATCCAATTTGAATAAATAACTGAATCTGACTGGACTGTTCAATGATTAGGATTAATTGTAATGTATGTACCTGACTTTTGTGAAGTGCCTTGAGACGACATGTGTTGTGAATTGGCGCTATATAAATAAACTGAATTGAACTGAATTGAATTGAATCCATGCATCCCCTGTTTACCAAAGTATTCTGGACCAAACTGGATCATTAACGGGAGAATGATCCCAAACACAGCACCAAATCTACAACAGAAGAATCAGAGTGTAGCAATGGCTCAGTGGAAGTCTTACGGGTGGTACCTTAAATGAGCTGAGCAGAAGCAACTGAAAGAACCCTGGAAAAACAAGCGGGCCGAAATTCTTCCACAGTCATGTGAGGGACTGATAACATCAGACAGAAATGAGTAATGACAGTAACTGCTGCTGAAGAGGCGTCTACGAGCTATTGAATCATGGGTTGTATTTGGTTTTTTACCATGACTGTGAGTTTTCAAGATCTATCTTACACCAAACTAAGTTCCACATGCTTGTATCAATGTCTCATACAGTACCTGGGCTGGACATGGATCCAGCCAGTTAAAAACAAACAGGCAAACAAGAAAGCACAAAGAAGCTGCTTGGTTTACAAGGGCCACCTCATTAAAATCATCAGCAAAATGTCTTTATCAGGAAATGTTTGATGCCCCCTTGGATTTTCTGTAGAGCATCACAGGGGATCACCAGGGATAAATCACTGGATTTGGTCTTTGTCTCTGCAAACATATGTCTTCATATTACGAGTCTAATTTATAAATGCTGCTGTAAACATTTGGTGTTTGTGAACGCTCTTCAGTACTCACTGGCATTTTTGGTATTTATAGACAGTGCTGCACTGGTCTTTTTCAGCAGGATTTACAAACACCAGCTCCAGATATTAAAAGAGCCAACAGAGTTTATAAACAAATCTGTACTTGGTATTTATAAATCCAGCTGAATGCAGCTCTATGCAGTGCACCAATCTTCATAACGGGCAGAATGAAAACAGCGCTAATCATCCTTTACATACATGTTAAGCTCATTGTTTTTGTTGTTTTTAAATAAATCACACAGTACCATAAATTCAAAACATGGTACTCAGGAAATATTAGTTGGTTGTTGGTCTCTGCGAGAAATAAAAAACGTTTGCTAAGCCCAGTTGCTTTGTTGGGAGCAGATGCAAACTTTCCATGGCAAAGCCTTTACTAAAGGGAATCAAATCATAGTCATTGCTATGTTATGAAATACTGTTCTTAGTCATCACTTTAATCTGCGTAAAAATATTTAATTATGTGCAAATATATTTAATATGAGGTCCAGAGACAGGGGTGAAAGGATAAGTTGAAATAAAGGCTATTTTCCTCCTTTTCCCTTTTATTTTAGTCCATAAAGCCTTTGAATAACCTTTTACCATCTTTATTCTTACTTTAGGAAGAATTGGTGAAAATCTATAAAACATCAGGGCTCTGTTACTGTCATCAACATGTTAAGTGTTTGATTTCGTGGAATCTGACATGATGATGGATGAGCATTCAGCCTGTTTTCAAGCTAATTTCTCTTTGGCTTTGTCATCGACTCCATCTGTTTTCAGCTCGAGAGAGTCAGACTGGCGAGCATCCAGAAAAGTCTAATCATGTTAATTTTCCAAAGCTGAAGCACAGGAGAAAGAAATGATAACATACTGAAATATTGATGCTGTTGATTTAAACATTCTTGTCCGAAATGATCCCCAGTTTTTTTATTTGGCATAGCCATCCATCCTTATGGACGCTGATACTCCCAACCAAGTTTTTTTGGTGATTGTGGGTCTGATTATTTTAGCCAGACTCAGCTGGGTTGTCATGCTCAGTCCCATGTTGAATGCTTCATGTTTGTCAGTGGTAAGCCACAGTAAATCGGGTCTGTCAGCACCATGCCAGCTAAATTTGGATGCGGTAGAGCTGCTGGTGTGGCAGCTGAGCTGCTCTTCTGATGTCGGGGAGCAAATCAGCATAGTTTGCGCCTTTAGTTTGGACTTCCTGTTCCCTTTGCTGGTTGCATGTTTACCTTGGTGTTAGTTTGTGGGAAGAATTCACACCTTTGATCATTTCTCGAACTTTTACGTTCGAATGGCTGAATAACAGAGAGGCATAGCAAAGATAAAAAAAACTGTTGGGCTGAATGTTAGCGTGCCTCGCCTCTGAGCCTTTCATGCAGCCGGTTTAACATCTTTATTTCTCGATTAACTCAGTGCATATTTTATCACTTTATTTCATTTGTCCACAAAGTTTACTTGATTTGTGGTCCATTTTATGCCAAACGCCTTTGCTCCTGCTCCAACTCCAAGAACAGGAGGACTCGCATGTGAAAAGTATTTTATAACGATACTGGCTCCAGTAAAACCTCTCACTGTATGTGGAAAATGTGAGTTAGCTCTCACTGTACGCTTACCTTTAAAAAGAAGTGGATGTTTTATCCGCTGAGGTGTGTCTTTCTGGTTTTGTAGAGATCCTTTGCTGCACTTTGTACTATATTTACTCTGTCAGTACAAAGCACCAAGGAATTTCAGCTAAATTAACTTTGAAGGAGTATGATTGCCTCCTAAAGTTTCCTTCAGTTCCCGGTCATTAAAGCTCTGAACACTTTGTGAGGCCGGAGTGAAAGAGGAGCAGTCCTAATGACATTTATTTTTAATCGAAGGCAACGGTTTGGAGAAGGAACAATTCCAATAAAGATTATTTTGATGTGGAAAAGAAAATTTTGAATTATTTAAGTAGTATAAAAATGCTCAAAAACTTCTGCTGAACTCCTGCAAATATTACAGTTAGTCTCAGGCAATCATCTGTAATAAATCATGGAGAAATACAGATGGTTGTGTTTGGTTAGAAGGATATATATTAATTGTAGAGCAACACAAGAAGGTATCAGAGCAACTTTCTAGAGGTAGAAAGTTTTAACCTGACACTGGTTATTATTATTCCACATATTTTCCTGTTCCAGTTCATGAAGCACACAGTATTTTATTTTCTCCGAGCAGATTCTTGTTTTACCTCCCTTTGGGTCAACATTTGCCATCAAGATTAAGTGATAATGAGTCTTTTACGTCACTGTGGAGGAATTTTTATCCACTCATTGCAGAATTGTTTTAATTCTGCCAAAGTGAGGGGTTTTCAAGCACAAATGACTTATTTAAGGTCATGTCACAGCATCTCTAGGGGGGTGTTCTAGTGGAGTGCTTTGGAGTGGTCTAGTCAAAGTCAAGACTTTGACTAGACCACCTCCAAAATCTTGATTTTGTTTTATTTTTTAACCTGACTTTTGTCTCATCAGTCCTCAGAGTATTTCCATCAAGATATTTTCTGGTAAGTGTAAGACAGGCCTTTGTGTTCTGTTTGGGTCAACAGTGGTTCTGGCCTTGGAACTTTCCCATGGATGCTATTTTTCTTGTTAAACCTTGAACTCTGTCCTTACCTGAGAGAAGTGAGCCCTGCAGAGCTTTAAATGTTGTTCTTTGTTTTTTTTCTGACCTCCTGGATGAGTTGTTGTTGCAGTCTTGGAGTCTTTTTGGAGGGTTGACCGCTAATGGCAAGGTTCACCATTGTTTCATGTTTTCTCCATCTGTGGATAATGGTTCTTACTATGGCTGACTGGAGTCCCAAAGCCTTAGAAATGGCTTTGTGACCCCGTGTTAACAGCTGTCATTGACTTTGTTTCTCATGATGTGTTGCTTTTAGAAATGCTCTAGCCTACCTTATGTTGTCATGAAGGTTCTGTTTAAGTGATTTCTTGACTCCGAGCCCAAAGAAGGGGAACAATTATGCTTTCACTCAGGCAGAGTTGGTTTAGATGGCATTTCCCTCTAATGAATTAATTAATCAATTGAGAAAAGCTTTTTGTATTTGTGCTCTGATATTTCATTTTGTTTCATGCTGTGAGACTTTTAAGTGTGACAAAAATCAGAAACAGGAAATCTGTAAAAGGGGAAATACTTTTTCACATAGCTGTAATTTCTGATGAAGACAGAGTCGGTGCTTTCAGAGGTGGCAACAGGTAGAACTTGTTGTAAGCAATCACTAGATACAGTTGAGCACTGTAACCAGTTTAGTGAAGAAAAAAACTGTTTTGTAGCACAAAAGCAGTGCAATACTGGAAACTTTCCATAACATTTTTACTGTACCTTACAGGTTAGAAGTTATGCAGAAAATGTTGGTTATTGGTTAGCTGTTGCAAAAATAGACATTACGCCTTAAATTCAGTTTATTTATAAAAGGATCGAATTAAAGTGATTATCAATGTCAGGGCACAGTATGCAACGTTTTGTGCACATGGCATTCAGATATTTGGCATCTGATTAATGATGATACAATAGATGATAGACACTAAATTCTTCTGGAGATTTAAAACAAACGTTTACTATTCAGTCATGACTAATTTTTCAATACAAAAAACCTGACTTGTGACTTGAATTAACCTTTCAGTTGGGTTCAAGGATCTATTTAGTTTTTTTTTTATTGTTTTTATGATTTTAAACTGATCTTGTGTTTCCTTTCACCTATATGCTGATGGTATCCTTCTATTTGATTCGATTTTGGCTGATTATTTGGCTTTAATGACCACTAAAAAGCAGAGGTTAAGTGTTCTCAGTTGGGTGAAAGTTGTTTCAAAAAAAAATTTCTTGTGCTGTTTTTAACTGTGGAAAATATAAAACAATTTGTTTTGTTTTTAAAGTTTTTTTTACAGAATTTCAATTTCAAAATTTGAAAACTGTTGATTTACTTTTTTTTAAAATAAGAAAACCATTTAGTGCCTTCAGACTATAAAAATGCTACTGTTAAATACTTGATTGGATTTTCTTCTCAGTACAAACCAAACTTCACCTTATACCTTTTCCTTGCATTTAATTTAAAACGTAAAGGTTTCTTAACATTTTAATATAGGCAGCTGCAGAATTTCCTTATGTCTTCATGTTCAATGATTTACTAAAATAAAATGTCTAGTGTTAAAGAAAGAGCTGAAGATTTCATAAAGAGAATGTAAAAATAATTTGTTTTGCATTATTGAACCATATAAAACATCCTCATCTGATTACCATGTGTTTTTGTTGTCCACAGCAGGTGTATCCATGCAGTAATGACAAGGAGTGCAGTGTTGGCAGCTACTGCCACAGCCCCCAGCAGGCTCCTTCTCGCTGCCTGTCCTGCCGCAGGAGGAAGAAGCGCTGTCACCGAGATGCCATGTGCTGCCCCGGGAACCGCTGCAGTAACTGTGAGCATGAACACAGGCACACTTTAATGTGATTTCATTTTGAATTATACATGAATTCAAAGCTAAATTCAAGGTTTTGATGTCTTGCCTTAAAGAGTTTTTACAACTAAACTGACTGGTTGTAAATCTACTGCTTGCTTAGCAAGTGCAAGTCTAGTTTGTATAAAAAGCACATTGAAGAAAACCAAGAAATAAAATAGAATTAAACATTCATAAAAATCTATTCTTGTTTTTGTTTCTACTACTAAAAGCAGTAAAAACTATCCCAGAAACAAATCCTAGCTAAAGCAGAGGAATAAACTGTTATAGGAGCCAGGAGCTGGCAACGGTCTCATGGGGACCAGAGGGTCAGGTTTAAAACACCTGATTTCAGCTGCTGTCGCCGTTTCTTATCTAGAGGTGCTTTATATGTGGGTCAAAACATGTAGAAATAACGTCTTTGTCATGTGTGCCTTCTCCAATTAGTTTTTTATATAGGGCTAACGTTCAGTGCTCTACACACTGTTGCTGACGTGGTGAGACACTTGCACTTAGCATTTAGCTGGCCATAGTGTACGAATCAGTGCAAACAGATAATCTGCATAGTATAGCATGAGATTAAGCAGTGTTATTATCAGGTGCTTGCTTTTGTGTAGCACTTACATAAAGTTGGAAGTATTGATTCATTTCTATGGTTTACGATACGACACTAATACCAAAAAATGATTTGAGTTCCCAAGAAAATCATCAGGAGCCTGGTCTAGCTGGTGATCACATTATGTTTCAGAGTCAGATGTGTAGAACTGCAATGCTTGAAACATTATTTACTTTAAGATGCATATTTTTATACATTTCCACGTTACTAAAAACTGGGTTAGGTGTAGAGTAACAAAACATGGCTGTTTCTCTGTGCAGTGCACAGAGTTGCTTTCAAAATCTATATTTGCTTATGAGTTCATAACACTGTTAGGTCTTTTAATATCGCCAGCTGGTGTTTCTAAATCCTGCATTAAACTAAATGTAACTCCTCTCTTCAGTGCTCATAATAAATAATCTTAATAAACCATGACTGTTGTTTAAAACATTGATGATAAGTGAAGTTGGTGATAAAGAAAGGGTACAGTGTAGAAAGACTGTCTCCATGCACTGTGACCCCCCGAAAACACCCAGAAGAGAAGAAATTAAAACGTTTGATATTTAAAAACTCTTCTTGTTAAATTCACAGAGTGACTGAACACAATAGTGTCCTGATCTAAAGTGCAGCAGTAGATACTTAGCCATGTTTAAACAAAACTCTAAAGATAACAGTACTGTGATGATTGAGTCAAACATCATCTGGCGGCTGTTTCGCCCATTGATCTAAAGTTTCTTCATCAAACTGTTTCATCAGTTGCATTTTGAGGATGACGGCGATTCATCGCTTTAGTTTGAACCGGAGAATTGAACATTTGTTTTCATCCTCTCATAAAGATCCAGATTCAGCTATATTTAAAATGTCTTACTGCAGCTGAATGACCAGGTTTTTACGTCTGAATCTTCTTAGCCATGTTGGGAAAAATTTCAATATTTCTATATTTTACGACAGAGTTTCTGCCACATGGTTTTATATTGAGAAGTAGAAAACTTCTCAATGTTCACTTTAAAATTCTCACCCATAACTTACACTGCAGAACTCTTTCTGGACGATGACGCTACTGCTCTGTCCTTATATGCTTGAAAATTAGTTATTTTTGATTGTATTTTAATGTTCCTACAAGAAAAAAATCCTTGGTATATTGAGATCTTTTCATTCATGTCTTCTCTTCTTGTCCATTCCTGTCTGAGGAAACGCTGGAGTGACTACATGTATAAATGTTTCAGGGTGGCGCACCAACCCTGAACTATTTTCTTATAAAAATCCTCTTTATGACCAAGTGTAACAATTGCTAAGAACAAAACTCCAAATCAGAGTTAGTTCTGTCAAGAACAAAAGGTTTTCTCCCATCAATAGACACGTCTTTGTGGGCCGACTGCCGTGTTTGTTAGAAGGATCTAAACAAATCAGTGAATGAACCAAACAGAAATAAACTACACGTTGGAAGACTGCACAGGATTGAGTTACAGAGGAGAGTATTAATATACATCCAGATTTAAAAATAAACACTAATATATAACCCAGCTTAGTCCCAATCAAACAAAAAACCCATAAAACTAATCAACTGCACATTCTGTGCATTTTACAGAACAGAAAACTACTCAAGCAAAATGATTTAACTGATAAAACCAAAACAAAAGGTTAGAAAATCCGTAGCAAAGCTGCATTTTCAATAAAAATATAAAGAAATTTATAGAAATCTGCTGGAGGTACACTTAAATCCATTCATCCATTGTCTTCCGCTTATCTGTGATCAGGTTGCATGTTCAACAGGTCCAGGAGGGAACAGCAGACATGTCTTTCCCCAGCGACATCCTCCAGCTCATTCTGGGGGATCCCAAGGCGTTCCCATACCTAACAGGATATATAGTCCCTCTAGTGAGTTCTGGGTCTTCCCTGGGGTCTCCTCCCAGTGGGATGTATCAAAAAAAAAAAAAACTTCTTAGCATTCCTAAAACTCGTGCAAATAAGGGCTGTAAAACATCCTGGTGTTTTGAGTCTTCCTAAGATTCTCTGTTGTTTCCATGGAAAGTCCTGCAAAACAAAAATCACACGACCTAAGTAAACTCTGACACATTAAAAAAATCTGCTGTTTTTATGACTGTGATGTCTCTCTTCTTTTTTACTGCAGATATTTGTGTCTCCATCTCTGAGAGTGTGCTGTCACCTCACATCTCTGCAATAGATAATCCCAATGTGCTGTCTACCAAAGACCACAGCTGGAGGAAGAAAGGCAGGGGCCAGGCTAAGCATGTACTAAAGGGTACGATTTCACCACACATTATGCCTTCACTGAACCTTTAGGTGCTCTAGGTGTCAAAATCTGTTGTTCCCTTTCTGGAGGTCTTTACGTATTCATGGTCTCTGCCAGTCCACAGACTATGTTGATAATTGGCTCTCTGCTCATGTGTCAGCAATGGTGTAACCAAAGCATAACATTAGGAGTCGAGAAAAAACCACAATGCTTTTGCTGTTTCTGCACCTAGTTGGAGCAATGCAGGCAGTTTCACTGAGAGCAGCACACTTTGTGTGAAACACAAGTAAAGCCTCAGAATGGAGGTTTGGTTTTTTTATTGCTAATAACTCACTGAGACTCCTGCTTAGCACTCATGTCACCTGATTTGAGTTAACATAAGACCCTAAATCTAAATGCACAAGGCAACAAGCTAAAAAGCAATATGCTACTACTATTACAGCAATATGCAAAAGTTTTAAACCAACTTTTATCTCTTTATGTTTTTTTCCATGGCAGCCAGACTTTCTTGTGGCCTTCTCTAAGACTTCTACAGACTTTCCAATGGTCTTTTAAAGATTTTCTTCAGACTTTGGCTGTTCCTCCCTATGGCAGCCTACCCCAAAATACCTGCAGCTGTAACTGCAGTAAAAGTATTGGCTCAAGGGCTCTGAATACAAATGCACACCACACTAGTCAGATGCACTTCTTTGTTCACAAAATGGGGAAATGTAGAAGTGGTATGAGTAGTTTTGCATGTCCCAGTAGTTTCACTCGGATGGAGTTTTGTTTTGTTGTTGACTGCTTTTCGACTCATCATCAGTGTTTCCTGTTATCTTCTCTAAGGTCACGAGGGCGACCCTTGCTTACGCTCATCAGACTGCTCGGAGAGCTACTGCTGCGCCCGTCACTTCTGGACCAAAATCTGCAAACCGGTGCTGCGGCAGGGAGAGGTGTGCACTAAGCAGAGGAAGAAAGGCTCTCATGGCCTGGAGATCTTCCAGCGTTGTGACTGTGCCAAGGGTCTCTCCTGCAAGGTGTGGAAAGATGCCACCTCCTCATCCAAGTCCAGGCTCCACATGTGCCAGAAGATCTGAAGCCGAGGCAGCTGCCACAGGCGCTGAGGCCTCTGTCTCCATCTGCCACGGAAAGTTTTAAGAAAAGAATAGCTTGTGGCTGCACTGAAAGGGAGCAAAAGGCAGAGACTAACAAGAGACAGAACAGACTGCTGCTGCGTGGGTTCAAAAACTCTGCAAGCGGATAGCAAATGGAAGCCGCCGTCACTTCACTCACGCAAGCACACATCTTCAAGACACACAAGCACGCATTCTCCTCGCAGCTTTTAGAGATGGAAGAGCTTTGCCCCATTAAAAAACAAAACTCCCTGATAATGTTCAGGGAGCCTCAAAGATAGCTGGAAGATGCTGTGATGGGTGTGGACTTTGTCCAGGCGGAGACAACAGATGTAGCAGATGTATTTTTTAAGCTAAAATACATAAAACATAATCATTACAAGCATCTTAAGTCAGTTACTTTAAAATATTTTTAATCCATTATTCCCATATTTCTTAAATGTTGATTTATCTTTGGAAACTATCATCTGCATCCTTTAAACTGCTCTATACTGTTAATGTGCATACATCTAACGCCTCAAAGCAGAGAATTACAGAACATTCACGTTGTAGTTAATGAGTTTCATCTGCTGCGTTCGCTCAGCAGACGAGAGATAAAGCATCATTGTGTTCGCTCTGGAAGCCTCGGTTGATCTGACAGATACAGCTGTGATCTGTTGGGATAAGAGTTGAAACGGTTTGTGTGTGAGGTGGAACTCCGCTGCAGACTCCATGGTACCGATACCAGACGGAAAGAGGCTCTGTTTTCCCAATCACATTAACGAGACTCAAGGATAGAAGGGATTTCATGTTAGATTTTTTTTCCATTTGCGAAGGGCGTAGGAATGGAGCCGTGGGGAGATTCATTACATAAACTGATGCGTTCAAAGAGAAACTGCCGTTTGATTCTTTGTTTTGCGGTTGGCCCAGAGCCCTGTTTATTTTTCAGCCTTTTAAATATGACCACATACTTTCTTCTCATGAAGTATCGTGAAACTTAATTTTGTGCTGGATGTTTTTTTAACAGCCCTAACCCTTAAACAGACACTCATAGTATCACTTTAAAGCATACATCTTGTAACCATTTGAAATATCAATAAGCTCTTTTATGTACATAGACTGGAAGCAATGTATTTAAAAATAGATGTATATCATGTACAGACAAATCCTAAACGGTATAACGTAATGATCCAGGAGAGGAGAAACGGTGGATTAGGAGGGTAGAGATAAATATGTTTGACTGATTTTACAGACTGGCTGCATAAAAAACGACAGGTTTAACAGGTTGAACAATAATTCCTGAATTATTTTGTGTAAATGGTGTGAAGATGTATATCCCACTAAAATGATTTCTGTGAATATTGATTTTTTTTTTAAAGGATCGAAGAATAAAAGGAATGTATTTTGTATCATTGATTACAGAGGATGTGTTATTGATTAATGCATTATATTCGTTATTACATTTAATTAAAAATCTCCTTTTAAATGAAGAGATGTTGGATGACCAAGAAAGAACATCTTGTGATATAATACAATCTACTGCAATATGACACAATATGATGGAATACAGGAATTACAAAACGAAATGTGCAACACAGTTATGATACAATACAATATGTGGTACAATACGACATGACAATATATTAAATGCAATACACTATGATACAGTACAATATTATACTACAGGATAAAATGCAATAGGAAACAATATTATACAGTGTAATATGATTCAATCTCGTCACCTTCCTAAAATAATGGTCTATGTCACTTTTTCAAGTTTTTCAGGAAACACAAAACACAATGCAGAATACATATAATATTTATTAACAATTTTACCCCAAAAGGGAATAACAACAGATAAGTGTTGACATAGCCATTTCTTATGGTCCTTTCTATTAAGCTACATATCTTTTTCAATTAGATCATATAATGTGGAAAATAAAAGAAAAACAGTTGATGTAATCTTTACAAATAAAGAAAAGAGTCGACAAAAAATTATTACTTGTCACAGCCACAGCTTCTGGAGCTCTTCCACTCTTTGCTCAATGCTCGCTTCATAATTGGAGCTACTTTGTGGACAAAAATACTGCCTGAAAGACAATTTCTATGCAATATTTAATGCCTAGCCTATATTTTGGTAATCCTTATCACTAACCAATAGGGGATGAGCCCTCAATTATAGAAAAAGCTTCAGTGGCCGAGTAGATTTTGTTTTTTCCTGAAGCGGTTACTATTTTGAAAAGCCTGTAAAAGTCACACTCTTGACATCAGCCATTATACAACAGGCATGGAATTGCATGACCTCCTGAACTGAGCATCATCAGGAGACGATTTAGACAAAAAAAAAAAATCATTTCTGACATAAAACAACTTAAGCCATTATTTTAGGAAGGTGACGATATATGATACGGAAAGGTTCAATATGATACATTAGGATATAATACACAGCAATATAATATAGTATATTATGATACAAGAAAAGTTGATATATAATACAGTGTTATATGATACTATACAAAACATTTTGGGTGATAAATAAAGAGCATTTTATGATATGATGCAATAGAATATGCTATGATACAATGAGATACTGTATCTCATTGTGGCTTGGGAGGAGTTTGGTGAGGCCATGGAGAAGGACTGCCGGTTGACCTCGAAGCGATTCTGACAAACTGTCCGAACCTCAGGAGGGGGAAGCAGTGCTTCGCCGACACTGTTTTCAGTATGGGTGGGGAGTTGCTGACCTCGACTAGGGACATTATCAGGCGGTGGAAAGAGTACTTCAAGGACCTCCTCAATCCTGCCGTCAAACATTCCCTGGTGGAAGCAGAGGCTGGGGACTCGGGGTTGGACTCTTTCATCACCTAGGCTGAAGTAGCCGAGGTAGTTAAAAAGCTTCGCGGTGGCAAGGCTTCGGGGGTGGATGAGATCCGCCCTGAGTACCTGAAGTCTTTGGATGTTGTGGGGCTGTCATGGTTGACACAGCTCTTCAACATTGCGTAGCAGTCGGGGACAGTGACTCTGGAATGGCAGACCGGGGTGGTGGTCCCCGTTAATAAGAAGGGTGACCGGAGGATGTGTTCCAACTATATGGTGATTATACTCCTCAGCCTCCCTGGTAAGGCCTATGCCAGGGTATTGGAGAGGAGAGTCCGCCCAGTAGTTGAACCTAAGCTTCAGGAGGAGCAGTGTGGTTTTCGTTCTGGCCGTGAAACACTGGACCAGCTCTACACCCTCTGCAGGGTACTCGAGGGTTCATGGGAGTTTGCCCAACCGGTCCACATGTGATTTGTGGACCTGGAGAAGGCATTGAACTGTGTCCATCGTGGTGCCCTGTGGGGGGTGCTCCAGGAGTATGGAGTTGGGGGCCCTTAATTAGCGGCCATTCGGTCTCTGTATAAGCAGAGCAGGAGTTTGGTCCGCATTGCCGACACTAAGTCGGACCTGTTCCCGGTGCATGTTGGACTCCGGCAGGGCTGCCCTTTGTCACTGGTCCTGTTTATAACTTGTATGGACAAGATTTCTAGGCACAGCCAAGGACCGGAAGGGGTCTGGTTTAGGGACCAGTGGATTTCGTCTATCTTTTTGCAGATGACATGGTCCCGCTGACCCCTCTAGCCAAGACCGACAGCATGCGCTAGGGCGGTTCGCAGCTGAGTGTGAAGCAGCTGGGATGAAGATCAGCTCCTCCAAGTCCAAGGGACTTGCCCTCTTCAGGCTGGAGGGGAGTTCCTGCCTCAAGTGGAGGAGTTCAAGTATCTTGGGGTCTTGTTCACGAGTGAGGGGATCATGGAGCAGGAGATTGACAGATCGGTGCGGCTGCCGTAGTAATAGGGACGCTGTGCCGGTTCATTGTGGTGAAGAGAGAGCTGAGCCGAAAAGCGAAGTTCTCGATTTACTGGTCGATCTACGTTCCTACCCTCACCTATGGTCATGAGCTTTGGGTCATTACCGAAAGAACGAGATCCCGAATACAAACAGCTGAAAGGAGCGTCTTCCGTAGGGTGGCCAGGTACTCCCTCAGAGATGGGGTGAGGAGCTCGACCATCCAAGAGGAGCTCGGAGTGGAGACGCTGCTCCTCCACATCAGGAGGAGCCAGTTGAGGTGGCTCGGGCATCTATACCAGATGCCTCCTGGACACCTCCCTGGTGAGGTGTTTCGGGCACATCCCACGGGGAGGAGGCCCAGGGGACTGCCCAGAACACATTGGAGGGACTATGTCTCTCGGCTGGCCTGGGAACGCCTTGAGCTGACCCTCATATGAAGTGATATGTTAGAATACAATATGGTATGAAATAATATGATATGACAATATGTTAAAATGCAATATTAGATGGCACATTACAACATAATACATTATGCTACAGTACCGTGGCGTATAAAAAGTACTATGTGTTACAGTACAATATGATATGATACTATGTGATACAAGGAGACATGATAGAAGAAAATACAACTCCTTTTTGCTACGGTGCAGTTCAATATGACACAATATGATACAATACAATATGATACAAAACATGCAGCGCAGTTTAATACCGCATGATAGTAAGGTGCAATAGAACCCAATATGGTATTGTACAATATAATTTGATATGGTATGCTATGAGACAGTGTAGTATGATATGATACAATATAGTATGATACATCATAATATTATAAGGTACAATAGGATTTGACACAAGATGAAACAATACAATAATGATATAGTACATTATACTACAACTTGATTTGGTACAACGCAATACAATATTATGCCACACAATACTATACATCAAGATTCAAAACATTATAATACAACATTTTAATACATAAACGTTACAACACATAAAAACATTTAAATACAAAATTACAAAAAAATATAAACAAAATACAAAATGATGTGGTGCAATACAATATGGTACAATATGACACTACACCATACAATACCTTACAATACGATACATTCTGATATGGAAGAAAATGACAACACAGTAAATATGGTACAATATAATATGACACAATATTATACATATGGTGAAATAAAACATGATATGGTAAAATTATCATTATAATACAATACCATAGGGTAAAATGTGGTACAATGTGATACAATATTACTGTATATGGTACGGTACAATATGTCTTATATGACCTAATACGATACAATACAATACCATATGGAGCAATATTATACAGTAAGACAAGGAACAATATGCTATTGTTCATGGTGTTCTTGGGGTAGTTGCTTCTTGTATCGCTGAGGCATTAATAATGCATGTAATGCTATTTATATGCTGGAAAGTATTAGCAAGAAAGAATTAAAGAATGCTTGAAATATGGCTCACTGCTAATATCCAACACACTGTTTATTCAAAGAAAGTTTTGATGTGTTTTTCAAATCATTGCCACTACTCACAACAATGTAAAACTCTCGGTAAGGGCATTACGCTACAAAAAGTGTAAATCCCCTCATGTTTTGTATTTTCCTTCACAGCAGCCAGATTTCATCTGAAGTAGTGCTGGTCAGTAGTTTTACAGCATTTCTGAAGTTGTTTTTGTTTTGTTCGTTGGGCTCTTGTTGATTTTTTCATTCATTTTTAGACTGATGTGCTCCTTTTGCCCATGCCTTATTTGGTTCTCCAATTCTTCTGAGAGCATACTTTACAAATGCAGGATGAAAACAGCAACAACAAACCAAATCCAATGAAACTTTTGATCAAAACCTCTCAGGAGGATTCCAAGAAAGTCTGGATGCATGGAAGGAAAATGTCCACACATACAGTAAGCGGTGGTTAACAACCTGTACACAGTACTGGATGTATATCATCCAGCTCTATTCGTGGTTCCTTAGACAACGTTATGTTTCTTTTTTTTTTAATAAACATACAAGAATCAAAGTTACATAATAGATTTAACTTGTAATTCCTGTTGCACATAAAAGTACCTTTGTGGGAAAAAGACTTTAAACAGACCAGAGGGATGAGATGTACAGTCATGTTCAAAAATGTTAATTCTGAAATTTAGGCTTAATGAAAGTATGTTTAATACCTGCTTAAAAGTTATTATTTTAAAAAGGTTTTTTAAATCTGACAAACAAGCCTCATGTGAACAGATATTATAATTTATTGAATATGACTGGACAAGTAATATCTGCACAGATAAAAGGAAAAATGAAAACTTGGTCACCTGCTGCACTACTTTGTCCATTGTTGTTCTGACTGGGAAATCTGATATGATGTCGACATTTTTTTCCAGTTCAAGACGGAAAAGAAAAATCAGTTTATTATTAAATGAAAAATTAACATAAGATGAGACTTCAAAAGGCTCGTTGGATTATCAGACCATGTCAGTAGACCTGTCCTTAAAAAGGCAAGGTTCACTGTTCTAAGTGACAGAGCCAGCAGCTGAGATGTTTTCATGAGTACAAACAAAACCTAATGAAAGCCAAAATGAGCTGATGCTTAGCAGATGTCATCTAGTCACAGAATTCCTTTAACATCCCAGGAACAATGTGCAGGGTACTTTGTGGTTCTGTACAAATCTTTTTATTACATGTTGGAAGTCTAACAGCACATGACGGATATTAAAGAAATGTGTGGCCGTCCTCACATACCCACTGGTCCCAACATCAGTCCCACTGTTTTGACTGACTTTCAGACGCTCTTAGTTAGATTTGTCATGCAAACAAGGGACACCCGCATCTAATAAATATGTAAATATAATCAACACAAGAACACATAAAATGAAAAAAACAAAAACATTTGCCTAAAATACTTGGGAGTCTTCCCACCACCTGAGGAAAGAGTCGATCACTGGACAATGGCTGCTCTAATTAGCCTCGGAACAGGCAGAAAATTACTGAGTCATCAGCATATTTTATAATAAAGCAACCTTTAAAGTGCTCTAACATGTATTGGTAAAATGAAAAATAGAGATAACAGAACACATCCTTGATGTGAAGCAGTTGAACAGCACACTTTTACTGATACTAGCCCATAAACGCAGGCTCTCTGTGTCCTGTAGGTCTAAAGTCCACCACATTGGAATAAAACGTAGGATAAACTGTTCTAAACAACTTTAATTAGGATCTGTGGTTTAGTCATGTTAAAAGCAGAGGAAAAGTCAATAAAAGAGCCCGTTTTCTTCCTGGTGTCTAAAAATCTGGTCTAGTAAAGTCAAACTTGTGTCCTTCACTCCTCGTTTGGGCCTGTAAGCAAACTGCGTTTGATCAAGAGCCAACAATGTATTCTTTAAAATGTCTAAACCACCAGCTTTTCAAAGCCTTTCATATTAAGGAGACTAAAGTCACTGGTCTGAAATTGTTCAATGTTAGAGGACGACTGATCTTAGGAATAAGGAAAACCACAACATATTACCAGGTTTTGGGAACAGGTTGGATTTCCAAGGAACAATACGAAATAAAACAACTGAACAACTGAACCCAGGTCCTTTGACCGTAGTAACTTTTAGAATACTTTATTGTCCTCAAGGGGCGATTCATTTACAGCAGAGTCCACCAGTCAGCACACACACACAAGAAAAAGAACATTAAAACAGCATTACAGGATAATGTAACTGACCACATATATTGTCTGGTCCTTGGCTTTTGTTGACTCTTGTGTGGAAGAAAGCTTTTTCAACATCCTGTAGACTTACAGTTAAGAGGATTGGCCAATCAGTTTCTGAGCTGAGGCCATTTAAAGTAAAAGCTTTCTATTTGTTTTGGGTTTAGATGTCAGCAATAGTTTTCATGCTGGACCAGGCTGAGCCCAGGTTACTGGAAGCCATTTTGCTCTGCAGTCCACATTTATAACTTTGCTTCACTTTCCAGACCTCTGCTTCTGATTCTTTTGTGACTTTGTGGAGATCTGATCTGTCACCCTGTTTAAATACCTGGTTCTTCTTCTCAATAGAAGCTTCTACAGATGCAGATGCTGTAATCCAAGGCTTATTACTGAGGTAGATTTTAACCCTCTTCCTGGGTTTAATCATGTCTCTACAGAGAGCAAAATGTGAAAACACCACGTCTGTTAAATCATGCAAATCCTCACAGGATTCTTTAAACATTCATTAGTCCATACAGTCCAAACACTCTCTGCAGGGAGAGCACAGCATTATTTGTCCAAACTTTAACATCCCTTGTTTGGACCCTTTCCTATATGTTGGAAGAAGATGGACCCAGCTGTGCTCTGCAGAACCAAAAGGAAAGACTTAAAAGCATTTTATATGGACCTGTAGAATAGGTCAACTGTTTTGTCTTGACTGGTTGGGCAGGAGACATACTGATAAAAGTCTGTCAGGGTCCTTTTCAGTGGCACATGGTTAAAATCCCCTAAAATAAAGTTTGGAGCTGTGTCTGCCCTTTTCAGCTTGCATCAGTATTTAATATCAATACATTCTTTGTTTTTTGGATTAAAAGTAATAACTTCACCGTACCTTTAGCTTGGATATGGTTCATATTTGCTAAAACATTGGATGCTTTTGTGTAATGTCCACAGATACTAGAAACATTACATTCAGAATCATTAAAGAGTCCAGGTCTCCATGGAAAGCAGAGATTGTAACAGAAAGAAAGTACTTTTCTCCTCTTGTCTTGTTCCAGGCCACCCACAAATTTTCGGTCTCCATCAAAAAGTTGTTAATGAGCGAATGACTGTCGCCGTGTCTGCCCTTTCCAGCATGTCTCAGCAGAAAATACAAATAAATACGAATGAGGGGGTTCAGACAGGCAGCTCTGACTGCTCGTGAAGCTGCCAGCTATGCTAAATGATTCAGTGGAAGGCTTTGATTTCGTGCCTGCGTTGGCGTTATGTAAATCATAAATGTAATTTGGTTATGTATGGCTCATATCATTTACTGTGGCATAAAGGGAAAGTCTTGTCAAGCAGGCAGGCAGAATGATTTTATTCCGCTTTCTCATGCGTCACACATGCTGGGTCAGACTCACGGCTTCAACGAGTCGATGAAAATGAAGATGTCATCAGTTTTCATAGGGGACTTTCATTTGTCTAATGCTTTTTCCAGCATTCATGTCTCTTCTGACCACAAAAACAAATAATTCTGAGCAATGCCACACTGAAGAGAAACTTTAATCTAATAGCCACAACAAACATGGACTGATGTTTTCTGACACTCGACAGTCTGTCACTGAATAGTTTTAACAATGAATCAACATGCAAAAAAAAATCAAACAAAATAAAACGTATACATTTCAGAATGAGTAAAATATGATGCATAAATAATTCACTAGAGCGTTAAAGTGACTAGCCCTTTTAACAATATGTCACTGTTACCTCAGATCCTGCTCAAAAATGTCCCTGAGAGTTTTTCAAAGGCCGCGTAAAACCCTAAAAGAAACGTAAGTATAAATACTTACAATAGTCAGCAGTAATACTCAGCTGCTCTGCACGATTCCCCATCTGTCTGTGATTCTTCCAAATCACATCATACTTTTTATTACTGCTCCATCAAAGTGTGAAACATTTACTGTTGTTAGTGGAGCAAATATAACTGCCTCATATAAAACTGTTGCATGATACTGAGCAGAACATAAACAACAAGAAACACGTGAGAAAGTTGGAGGAGTCAGAGAAGACCAACACAGGCTGGGGGAGAGCAGCAAGCTTAGTAGGTCTGTACATCTGACATTTGGAGATTAACCTTCAGATCAGAACAATACATCAACTGCGCTTCAAGTTACTTCAGGTCTGCTCAGAGCCACGCAAGTGTGTCTTTCCTGGTTCCTGGCCAGAGTTTTAGGTGAAGCATGGTTGAAACAAACATTATGTTTCTCTACTGCACTGATAAAGGGGTTTTGCTTAATTAAAAGACACAGATTGCAGGACATAGTTTGCCACACACAACAATGCAGCACATAAAATAGTAAAGATCAACTCATCCCATGCATGGATTATTTCTTGCACTGGGGTTACATCTTATTGCAGCAAGTTCTGATCTTCATCTCAGAAGAATTACAAACATTAGGTCTATCCTGTCTTACCACGATGCTGAAATCCTCATCCATTCATTTGTAACATCTCGCTTGGGCTATTGTAATGCCCTACTGTCTGGACTGCCTCAAAAACGTTTTAGAGCTCTGCAGATGGTGCAAAATGCTGCTGCTCATATTTTGACCAAAGCGAGGAAATATGACCCGGTGACCCGGTGTTGGCCTCTCTTCATTGGTTACTTTGTCAGGTTGGAGCTGACTTCAAGGTGCTCTTGCTAACATTTAAAAGACTTCACAAACTTCCACCACCTCCGTTTGATGTTTCCTAAAGTCAGAAAAAAGACTGTTGGTGAGCGAGCTTCCTCTGCAGACAGGCATGCTCTTTGGATGTTTTTAAAGCAAAGCTAAAGACCCACTTGGTGTTCCCTTTGCTGTGTGTCATGAGTTACTTTGAACTGTTTTAATTTTTTGTTACTTTTATTAATTAGCTTTTTTTAATGTCAATTTCTAATCTGCCTGTACAGCACATAGATTGAGAGCGCTTTATAAATAAATAAATAATTACTAATAATTGTTATTATTATTAAGAAGACATGTCTCAGTGATCAAGGCCTGCAGGAGTAACTTAGCTATATTAGCTAGAGGAGTTCAATCCAGTTTTGGCATCCATTTGATTCTAAAGCTGTACAAAAAGAATATTTTGTCCTACATTTGTGCTCTCTCTCACACTGTTTAAATAAGATGTGATGCATGCATTTAGAGGACAATCCACTTATAATTATGCAAAATATAGCTAGAGTAAGATCAGCACTGTCTATTTCACACAGATTACTTGATTTAAATACTGCCTGCTGAGACATTTTGATCCAGAAGTAGAAATAAAAAAGAAGGCATACAAGGTTATTTGTCTCAGAAAGTAAAATTAATGTGTGTATTTAATTGTTGAACATTATTTATTTAAGTTAGAAATAAATTGTTATAACTATGCATGAAATTCCGTTAATACTGCTTTTTTATTCACATTGCAAACCTTTCGATTGTACAACATTCCATTAGGAGGTGCTTCCTTTTCCTGATGGCAGAATAACTGCAACCTGACGCAAAATTGGTGCAAATTGGTTTCATCTGTTTGGCTGGTAAGACGTGTTTGCATCTGTAATCTGCTTAGTGAGTCTAAAGCAGAGATAAAATGTCTAATGCCTTGAGATTCTGCACACATTTGAGCCTTTCCTATAAACTACTAAAAGATGTGAATTTGCTCTCTCTGTACAAGTAAAGCTGAATTTATCTGAACTAAATGTGTCTAAAGGTAAAGATAAAGAACCCAAGTTAATCTCTGGTGTACATAAAGAAAACTGGAATCTAGAACCAGAAATTTGTATTTCTGGTTTTAGCTTTGAATGTTTCCCAGAATACTGTAGATATTTTCATCATTAAACAGTTCATCTAAAGGTGAAAATATCGACAGTATTGTGCAACATCAGTCAAAGCTGTTGGTCATTTTCAGTGATATTGTGTGTAATTGCAGTTTCTTTGCTTACACTGACGTGGGTAAAACAAGTCTATATGGTTTTTCTAGTCTGCTTGGTGGAAAAAAATGTAAGCCACTGCCTGTCAAGTGATTAGTCTCTAAATAAAACCTGTGCAGGAACTCAGAACCTGAACTTTCAAACATTACTTTAAATAGACACAGGTCATCTCAAAAACCAAATATTCTAACCTTTTTTGTGCAAAAAACATCAGAAGCATTAAAAACTGAAATGGTTAGAAGGTCTCTCTATTTGCAACCACAGTGTCCACATCTGTTCTTGTTGTCTTAGATTCTGTATAAAATGACCATTTTAGAGTTCAGCAAGAGATCCAGGCTTTAACTAGCTTCAGGCTTGGATTTCAGAATTTTCCTGGCAAAGAAATAACCATTATCTTTCAAGAAACCTGATTTCTGGTCAGATTTTACTCTACTAATCTTTTGGTGGGTTAGAGCAACCCTGTTGAGGCCAACACTTTTTAATTTTAAACAATGCTCACCTGTTTAATCCTCTGAAGTCCATCTAACAGCAGCTGAGGCCATCTTGAATGTTTTGCCAATCAGGAACTGTGTCCAGGTGGTGAAATGTCCAACAGTGATGTATGGGCATAACTCTGTTCTTCCATTGCTGTCATCAAAACATTTTTTAAATAAAATCAGGGATTTCTTTGGAAGGATTCAGAGCAGGGCAAAGACAGCAGAGTATTTTAATGGAGAGCTTCAGGAATGAAAACTCTCTCATCCAAATGTATTTTTATAAATTTCATCGTTGCAAGTAATTTTGCCAGGACTCGTGTAGCAGCAGCGTTGGTTCAAGATGGCAGCATCCATGGTAGACTCCATGTATGTACATTCATTTAATGTTTGGATGTGTCCACTTCATGACTTCATCTCTTGCTCCTGTGATATCTGAGCAAGTTTGCAGACGCAATTTAGGCCTCAGCAGCAGTTTTCTTTTCATACCAGGTTTCTGAATAAATAAGTCTGAAATAAGTTTAATGCCTCATATCATGGCGTTCTTCATTTAGTCACCCACCTGAATCAAAAGTCCCATTTATCACCACATTTTGTAATATATTGCCTCTAGAAGGCATCAAAAGTATTATACTAAAACCATGGCAATACTTTGAGAAAAACAATGAGAACCTCCTTGTATAAAAGAGTTTCATGCGATTTGAGCCATCATTGAATTCATCTAGAAATGGTAAAGAGGACTTTCTGAAGTTTAATGCGAGCATCAGAATTGAGAAGGTTTAGGTGACTTTGAAAGTGTCCTGGTATTTCATAAACTGATGATCTGCTGGGATTTTCATTCACAACCATCTACCAGGTTTAGATAGAATGATCTGAAACGGAGAAAGTTTTCAGTGAGCAGAAGTTGCAGGGATAAAAAAACGCCTCATAGAGGTCAGAGGTCAGAGAAAAATGGACAGATTGGTTCGAGATGATAAAAAGGCAACTATAGCTCTTATAACCCCTTGTTCCAACCAAGGAATGCAGTATAACATCTCTGAACACACAACGTCTTAAAGCAGATAAGTGACACCAGGTAAGGACCGCAGTTACTGGGAAACCAAGGCACCAGTTCATTGGACAATGAAAGACTGGAAAAACATTGCCATGTCTGATGGGTCTTCATTTCAGCTGTAACATTAGATCCATTCTGCCTTGTGTCAATGGTTCAGGTTGGAGGTGGTGGTCTAATGGTGTAGGAGATATCTTCTTGGTACCCTTAGCACCAACTGAGCATCGCCTTACAGTCATTTCTTGTTGTAAAGACACAGTTTTCTAAAGACAGCAAATATCTGTATTATATGATCCAAGAAAAGAGCAATTTTACATCAGAGATGATTCATAAAGATAGAATCTCTGCCAGTCCTCGGTCCCTGGATCCCTGCTGGATCAACCACTGATATTTGTCCCTATATCTGAGCTCCAGGATCATTACACAACTGCATTGTCCTTTATGTGCGTAACTGCACTTTATATCTATTAAGAAAACACATCTATGTTTCTTTGGCAACTCTCACAGTTAACGGTTTTTTATAACAATTGACTAGAAGATAAAAAAAAGAAAATCTGGAAAATTTATCACATTTTCAGGTTTTTTTTTTTTGGTAATCTTTACCTAATTTCCCTACTGCTTTCGTCTCACTGTCTGTTTTCTGCCATAGACAGACTTCTGTAATAATTAATTAGATATGTTTTCTTTCAAAGTCTGTCTGATGAAACACAAGATTGTATAAACTACTAACACGTCCTTTAAAGCAAATCTAGATTCAATAAATATGCAAACAAAATGATACAAGATGTTGGGGAGTTTTTTTCCCGCCGTTAGTTTGCAGTGAGAGGTTTCATGTTTCCACATCGTATTAAATAGTGCATTAGAGTGTGACGGGGCCTCCAAACTGCTTTAGATCCGGAAAATGGCCTGATATAAAAAAAACACAAGAACCTAACGGTAAACCAGACACTCTTCAGCAGAACTTTCTTTTGCAGACATTCCATAAATTTGTGTCATGATCATTTAATTGCAAGTGTTTTAGTGTTCATTTCTGTTGGTGCAAAGTATCAGTATAACTACCCAGACTGATTTTTACTCACAATTAAAGATGCACTGCGTGTATTGTGCTGTTTTTAAAGCTCAGTAATGTTAATTTTAAGATTTGTGGAGCTGTTTATTACTATAAAATGCTGTCACAAATCATATGGCTGACAGATTTTTCAATAAATCACTTTTAAGCTTGAGCCAACTTGATATTTGTTTTAAAATGGATTTAAAAATCCAACACTTGTGGATCTGGGAAGACTCAGCCAGCTGAGGAAGATAACATAATAGACGTTTCCCATCAAAACCAGGTTGAGGAGCAGAGGAAGGAATGCTGGCTGATGCCCTAAACCTCTAACAGTTCCTTTCCTTGCATATTTACTTCATCTTTATTTTGTTTTTGTAATTCCCTTTTCATACAGCAAGTTAATGAAACATTTTAAGAGCGTCCAAAACTAACCGAGAATGTCAGGGGAACTGTCAGCGCGTATCTTCAGACGCACAGTTCCTGAAGACATTTACCAGGACCTCTAAATAATTGATGCAGTTATGTCATAGATAAGGTTTGAATTAACAACATGTGCTCGAATGATTTCTGTTTTCCAGGGCCTCACATATGCATCAGAACCCAGCAGGTTCTTAAGCAGATGAGAGGGATAATTTAATGGAATGTCCAGAACTATTACCCTAAAGGTCAGGAGATCTGGTGGTTCTGTGATTGTGTCCATTTGACCCCAAAGACAGGGTCAGTGCAAATCAAAGTTATTCATAGTACTCATAGTACTCCTTATTTTAGGATGAAACTCTCCAGTCCTTCTGGTTACGGTTTCTACAAGTTTGAACCATCCATTAAGCTCAACAAAGCTTAGTCAATCACTTAACCTGGATGGCATTAAATTGACCTCCGATAATAAAGTAAAAAACTTGTGTTATTTTTGACCAGGACATGTCATTTAAATCCATATTAAACAGGTTTCCAGGATTTCTCTTTCATCTCCGGACAACATTGCCAAAATTAGAAATATCCTGTCCAGGATTGATGCTGGAAAAACTAGTCCATGCATTTGTTACTTCAAGGCTGGACTATTGTAATTCTTTACTATCAGGATGTCAACAAAATGCAGTTAAAAGCCTTAAGCTGATCAAAAATGCTGCAGCAAGAGTTCTGTGATGAAAATTAAAAAGAGAGATCATATTCCCACTATTTAGCTTCCCTTCATGGCTCCTGTTAAATCCAGAATAGGAATTTAAAATTCTCCTCCTCACATATAAAGCCCTTAATGATTTAGCTCCATCATACATCAGAGAGCTGATTGTTCCATATGTTCCTAACAGAGCACTTCGTTCTCAGACTGCAGGTGTTACGGTGGTTCCTAAAGTCTCTAGAAGTAGAATGGGAGGCAGATCCTTTAGTTATCAGGCTCCTCTCCTGTGGAACCAGCTCCAGTTTTAATCCGTGAGGCGGACACCTTGTCTACTTTTAGGCTTAGGCTTAAAAACTTTCCTTTTTGATAAAGCTTATAGTTAGAAGTGGCTTAGGTTATCCTGAGCTATCTCTGTAGTTATGCTGCTATAGGCTTAGGCTGCTGGAGGACATAATGACCACTTTCACCCTCTTCGCTACTTTCTCACACTACTCTCCCAATTTGTATTATTTGCTGTTATTCAGCTTTTAACTTGTTCTCTCTCTTCTTCTCTTCCTAGAAGCTACACCTGGCTGACTCTGTGTGCTACCTGTAACACCATTTCTGGAGAGGGGCATCGCTCCGAGCTTCTGCTGGCAACAACTGGTGCTTCACCCTCTACGATGATCCAAGGCCCTGTCTTTGAGTGTTTAACCCTTTCTCTCTCCTAGACATAGCTACTGACGGAGCTTTTTACTGTAACTAACTCTATGTGCTCTCTTTCAGACTCTAACCTTGAAAAACTGGCTCAGAGTTATCTGTTCTTTCTTTCTAGGTGAAAACGACTAAAGGAGCTACATCCATTAACATTTTACTTTTCCTTCCCATAGAAATGGACTCTCGGATCAGTGCTCTTTGTTCTCTTTGTGTCTCTGCTCTGTTCTCTCTAACCCCCAGTCGGTCGTGGCAGATGGCACCCGCTCACAATGAGCTGGTTCTGCTTAGAGGGTTTCTTCTGTTAAAAGGGAGTTTTTCCTCTCCACTGTCGCTACATGCATGCTCAGTATGAGGGATTGCTGCAAAAGTCAACGCCAGTGGGGGACTGTCCACTGTCTCTACATGCTCATCCGGGGAGGAGTGAATGCTGCAAGTCACTGACTGGATGCAATCTGCGGTTTCCTCTCAGATAGAAAAACTTTTTATCCAATTTGAATAAAAACACAGAATCTGACTGCACTGTTCAATGATTGGATTTAATTGTAATGCATGTACCTGACTTTTGTGAAGTGCCTTGAGACGACATGTGTTGTGAATTGGCGCTATATAAATAAACTGAATTGAATTGAATTGAAAGCGCTTAATGGGATTCTGCTCTGACTCAAGTTTCAGTGGTTGTGGGATAAACTAAGTAAAATTTCACCTGATTTAAAAGCGAAGGTAGCATCGAGGTGTTGCTAATTAAATGTATTTTATTAACTGATCATCATCACTGGTTAGTGTTAACGCAATGACAAGATGGAAAGATAACAGCAATGACTTTAATGAAGCAATTGTTGCTGCTCATCAAGATGAGGAAGGCATATGAGGCCAGCTCTAATCTATTTGAAGTCCATCATTCCACAGAGAGAAAGATCACTCACAAACGGAAAACATTTCAGACAACTGCTAATCTTCCCAGGAGTCCACATCCCAGCAGATTCAGCCCAAGGTCATAGCGTGCAGCTCAGAGAAATTACAAAGACCCAACAACTCCATCAGAGACTCTACAGGCCTCAGCTAGCATGCTAACTGTTAAAGTTTATCACAGTAAAATGAGGAAAACCCTGAAGGAGTATGCCTTATTTGGGAGGGTTGAAGGAGAATGCCTTTTCTCTTTAGAAATATAATGGCAGTATGGCTTGGATTCGCAAAATTGCATCTCAATTAAACAGAACACTTCTGTATCAAGGTCCTTGTGACAGATAAAACCTAAGTTGAAATGCTAAACCATAATGCACAGCATCATGTTTGGAAAACACTAAACAGCGCATCAGTACAACTGATACCAACTATAAGCACGGTGGTGGAGGACTGATGATTGGCGCTTGTTTGCAATAAGAGAACATGATCACCTTGAGTCATTGAGTCGACCACAAACTCCTCTGGATGCAACAGTTTTCAAGTGTCAGATGTGAGGCCATCTGTCTGACAGTGGCAGCTTGGTCCAAACTGAGCCATCAGCAGAACAATGATCCCAAACATTGTAGTAATCTATATCAGGAAGGCCAAAAAAGAAAACAATAACATAACAAAACATATTAATTACTCAGATTAATGTAACACACTTTAGCTTCTATTTAGCAACAACAACCCAGATAAACTTCAGATAAAACACTGCAGAGAGGCATTGGACTGATTAAATATTAGAATAGAATAGAATAGAATAGAATAGAATAGAATAGAGGGCTGCATGGCGGCGCAGTTGGTAGCACTGTTGCCTTGCAGCAAGAAAGGTCCTGGGTTCGATTCCCAGCCAGGGGCTTTCTGCATGGAGTTTGCATGTTCTCCCTGTGCATGCGTGGGTTCTCACCGGGTACTCCGGCTTCTTCCCACAGTCCAAAGACATGCCTGTTAGGTTAATTGGTCTCTCTAAATTGTCCTTAGGTGTATGAATGAGTGTGTGCATTGTTGTTTGTATGTTGCCCTGCGATGGACTGGCGACCTGTCCAGGGTGTACCCCGCCTCTCGCCCATAGACTGCTGGAGATAGGCACCAGCTTCCCCACGACCCACTATGGAATAAGCGGTAGAAAATGACTGACTGAGAATAGAATAGAACAGCCAGGGCAAATTTACAACATAGGAAAAATAATACTGCAAAGTTAATAAAAATGATATTTAAACAAATGTTCATGTGCATTTGTGCATAGAAACAGAAAACCAAAAAAATACTTTTAGAACTAATTACCTGATGCTAATTTGGCTTTACCCGACTTCTTTTCTCTTACCTTCAAGGAAAACTCCAAGAAGTGTAGAGAGTCTCACTGTGGAAAGGTTTGATTTTATTGCCAGAATTTAAGCATCCTGCCTGTCCACGATCAACCAAAGCCTCTGAAGCTTGTCCGGGTTTTCTTCAGTATGATAATATAATTTACACCTGCCTGAGACTGATCTAAAATACATGTTTAGGCTCATGGGTCTGTTCTCCCTTTTTAGTCGTGGAACATCTGGTTGGGCCTCTGCAGACATTTTGCATCTGCCAGACTGTGGAGTGTTAAAATATGTGAGACGCCCACAGGGAGCTTGTTGTAGATATACACACTTATTTTCTTTTCCAGAAACCACACAAGAATAAAAGAGAAAGGAGAGAGAGAGTAATTAGAAGAAAAAGGGTACACATCGGCACAAACATTCAGATCTGAGCAGTGGAAGTTAGACGCGACAGAGAGCAGAAAACAATCAGGGACGTGAACAAAACAAGTCAGTTTGATTCAAATATAGTAAGTTTAATGTTAGACACTGTTTCTAATTAGTAATCATGTTTTAATGTTCATGTCAAGGATATGTTTACAGTAGATCAGTCGGGTTTCTGTTACATTTCACAATAAAGAACAGAAGAGTTTACAAGCTGGGACCGCCAATGTTTCTGAGTCAGGCTGAGGTCAACTGTTCTACAGAGTCAACCCGAATGGTACTGCTTCTTTATTAAATGATCATTTATCAACCCCTGGAATAAATATTTAATAATACCTCCCAGAAAAACTTCAGACTGCTGTTATAATTCGTAGAAACAAAATCACAGATGTGAGACAAACTGGTTTAAATACCAGCTGAATATTCTGACTTTGTAAAACATACCTCAGAAATATTAAAAGACAAAAACTATTCACACTTTTTTCAGATCAAGCAGCTCAAACATTATATTATGTGGCGTCTTTTATGGGATCTGTGATTGCAGAAGAAACATTTGAGCACTGCTTGCTAAGTGGAGAGACACATTATTATCCTGACTAATGACTTCATCAGCAAACCTGCTGTGAATTGATGAAATGAGAAAATGTCCACCTGAGGTTTTCCTGTAGATACCGACTGCTCTACTGGAAGCACTACAGAGGGTGGTTGGAACGGCAGAGGTCATCACTGGGAGTAGTCCCCCCCCATCCAGGACATTTACCACAGCTGTGTGCATAAAGCATCATCAAGGACCACACTCACCCAGCAAAAGGACTTTTCTGTCTGCTATCTTCTGGCAGGCAGTACAGGTGCCTGTCGGCATACACAAAAAGACTTGAAGACAGTTATTTTCCACAAGCTGTCAGACTACTGAACTCTGGACAACAACACTGAGCTCTTGACAATAATATTGCAATAAGCCACATTTGTGAAACTTAATTTGCTTACTGCTGCTGCTCAATGTGTAGGTTTTTTTAAATTGCATGCTATTAGTACTTTTTTTTATAGCAAGACGGACGGTTCTTCTTATCTTAAGCATTTCATTGCATTGTTGACTTTGTTTTACCCTGCATATGACAAATACACCAAATTAGTAAATAAATCTTGTATATTATGAAAACATTTATTTTGGGAATAACATCGTTGACTCATCAATAGGAAATCCAACAACTACTTGAACTGTAATAATTACAACATAAACATGCAAAGAAATCTAAGAAATAGCGTTAGTCTGACAACATGAAGTAAGCTAAAAGATCTGAAAAACCAAAATATGCCTAATGTCGCTGACTTCTATCTGTGTGGACATTGTTACAAAGCCATTTCTAAAGTTCTGAGAATCCAGTGAATTACGGTGAGAGCCATTATAAGAAAATGGAGAAAACATGGAACAGTGGCTCCCACAAGACAAAAATATTCTGTAGACTGACAAGACAAAAGCAAAACTTCTCTAATTGAAGCATATTGTCACATCTCAAATCAAATCAAATGCATTTATTTAGCACATTTAAAAACAGTAGTTCAGAATTCAAAACAATTAAAAATATGACAAGACAAAATAAAACCATAAGTCAACTCTCATGCTCTATTAAAACCTAACGAGTACAAATGTGTTTTTAAGAGTTCAAACCTGTCTGATATGAAGGGGCTGTTGGTTCCACAGTTTAGGGGCTACATCTGAAAAAGCCCGATCACCTCTGTGGACCAACCTGGACCTTGGGACAACTAAAAGCAAATGACCATTTGACCTAAGAGATCTGGAGGGCACATAGGCCCGCAGGAGGTCAGACAGGTAAACAGGGGCCTGCCCATTCAGGTCCCTATATGTCATGAGAAGACGAATCATCTAGACGGCCTCCTCCTTGTCTACTGAAGCGGCATCTGATAGGCTGGACCAGGGCGCAGCTGCTACCTATCACCACCTTCTATAAATACCCAGGCTCAACATTCACTCATTGCGAGATCTTCTTATACAGTGAAGCAGTTAGTCCTGGCCTCCTATCTAGCTAAATAATGTCTAAAGAAAATTTAAGGTAATTCCAATCTTGTCTTTAGATAAAAATCTCAGTTTACAAAAAAATTATGTTTTTACTACAGAACTAATCTGTTTCTAAAGGTTAAAATTTGAATCAAGGATAAACCAAGATCTTTTGCATTAGATTTTACAAATAGCTACAGGCTACCTAGATCAGGAAGAGAAGAAGCTCTACGATTTCCACTGGGACCAAAAATTCTGTTTTATTTTCATTGAGGTTTGGAAAATTTGAGAGAATCCAAGCTTTTACCTCTGTGAGACAGTCAAAAAGGATGATTCCGCCTTAACTGAAAAAAGATCTGAGTGTCATCTGCATATAAATGAAATGAGGTGTTACATTTTCTAAAGATGGAGCCTAAGGGGAACATGTAAATAGAAAATAAAATGGATCCAAGAATGGATCCTTGGGGAACTCCATATGTGAGGGAAGCTTAAGGAGAAACGTCTGTTGGACAAATAAGACTAACACCATTTCAGTGCAGAGCCTTTGATACCACATAGGTCCAACCAGGAGAACATAGTGATCAACTGTATCAAAAGCAGCTGTCAGATCTAAAAGGAGGAGAATGACTGAGTCTCCTGAATCTGTAGCTAATAAAAGATCACTAAAACGTTTAAAAGTGCAGTTTTAGTGGTGTGAAGTGTTTTAAAACCAAATATAAACAATTTCAAGATTGTTGTGTGCATGCGTGGTTTCTCTCCGGGTACTTCGGCTTCCTCCCACAGTCCAAAAACATGACTGATAGGTTAACTGGTCTCTCTACATTGCCCTTAGGTGTGAATGAGTGTGTGCGTGGTTGTTTGTCCTGTGTGTGTCTGCGTTTCCCTGCGTTGGACTGGCGACCTGTCCGGGGAGTACCCTGCCTCCCGCCCATAGACTGCTGGAGATAGGCAGCAGCTTCCATGCAACCCACTATGGAAGAAGTGGTAGAAAATGACTGACCGACTGTTTTGAAATGGGCCAAGATTTTGAAAGAACAGATGCATCGAAGTAAGGTTTCTTCAACATTGGCTGCACAACTGCGAGTTAAAAACAGACTAGAACAACACCTGAACTAAGACTGCTGTTTAAATCTCTAACATCTGGTGCAAAAATAACTCAGCATTTCAGAAAAAACACCATACCAACAGTCAAACATGGCGGTGGAAGTCTGATGGTCTGAGGCTTATTTGCTTGTTTAGGACCTGGATGACCTGCCGTAACTGATGGAACCATAAATTCTGCTTTATACAAGAAAGTCCTGACAGATACTGTTTGGCCATCAGTTCATCATTTGACCTGAAGTTTTAGAACCTCAACATAAACATAAATAAACAGAAAATGAACACAGATCTTGAATTTTGATGGGTTTGGACATAGTGGTAAATTTCATTATTATACATTTTTCATCTGATTTTGAACCAGATGGTTAAAAACGTCCACCCAACCATTTCCATTGTTGTGCCTCATGCAGGTACTGCTGCACTCTCTCATGTGTCCTGCCAACAGTATTAAGTACTCTTCATTGCTTTGTGTCTAAAAAGAGGTGTGTAGATAATGCTTTTAGGCTCAATTGCATTTTAGTTATGCAGCAACGCAATGGTCTGAAGCATACCAGCAAGGCTACCTCGGAATAGCTAAAAAATAGTAATAATAAAGGTTTTGAAGTAGCCTAGTCAAAGTCTGAACCTGATTAATATGCTGTTACAAGATCAAAAATATGCCTTTTTATTCTCAGAAACTCTCCAGAGTAGCTTAATTAAAACAATTCATCCTAGAAGAGTAGACCAAAATTAGTAGCTGGTACTTTGCAGAGGTAGGTGATGTTTCACATAGGATCAGGTTGGTTTAGATCGATTTTTTTCCTTTAAATCAAGATTTGAAAAGTGCTTTTTGTTTTCACTTTGTCTGATATTAAAATGTACCTGATGATCTGAAACACCTAAGTGAAAAAAGGCAAAAACATACAAAATAACTTTAAAAACATTTAACAGTGACTTTTCACAGCATTGTATTAATCCAAAGGAAGAGTCAGGTTTGATGTGATCTGATAATCTGTTAAAGAGATAAAAACAAGTCTAATCTATTTCCCCCAGGCTTTTGCTTTCAAATAATGCACTTAAGGTGAAGTTTAACAAACCAAACATGTTTGAAATGCACCTTTATCCAGCATGTGATACATTCTCACAGATATGTGCGCTGAAAATTAAAGTTGAGCGCTTCAGGCAAAGGAGGGAAGTGGGGCAAACAAGTGCTGCACTTGGAATCCAGCATGTGAATGTGTTTAGGGAAGAATGCAGCGTATGTCATGTGAGATTCACAGTCACGCTTTGATCAGCACTCAGCCTGATTTACAGGCCTGGATTGAAGATTTGTGAGCGGTTTTATTGGTGAGAGTAAGTCAGGGATGGTGATTCTGCAGTTCAAAGGGTGTGTTTTCGTCGAGGGGCCGCGTTCCTTTCAGGGTCAGATTTGTCAAAACAGGTCAGGTATTAAATAAAGTGTGCCTGTGTGTGGTGAGGAGTTGTGCTGTAGCCACATTGGTTGATGTCGACCTCCTTAAATCAGCACGAGCATAACTTCTTTCTACACAACGAAAACTGTAGCAAACACAGTGTGAGGTCTGAACACTTTCATTTCTTTCCAGTCTCAGCTTGGTACGATGAAAAACATGATTTCCTTCTTTGACTGTTCCTTTTTAAAAATAAAAAAGAAGGATTTTCTATGTTTTTTAAACAAATTTACCCCATAAATGTCTCCTAACTTCGATCACTGGCATTAGTGTTGAACTCTCTGAGGTGGTGACTACTTCAATTCACATCTGTATTGGTTGGAACATAGAGTGTGATTAAATGCAAACTAGAAAATTTGGGTTTATTTTGACAAGAGCCCGCTGAAAGTCAAAAGCAATGAGGGGAATGAGGGGAAAAAGTGGCAGCACTCTTTAAGATGCTCAGTCACCATGACCACAGACGAGCGGCTGGTGGATTATGTAGTTACACGACTAGACATTTGGGTAATTATATTATTATTTAAATTCTAGAATTATCCAAGTTTGTCGATGTTTTACTGTCAACCAGTCCGCCTTTCCTGTAATCTGTTTAAGTGATCTTGTACAATGGCACTCCAGGCCTTCTGAAGGGTTGGACTTTGGCTGATCTTGTCTACTCAGTTTCAGTCCTGAAGCTTGCCCCTAAGCTCAAGGGAAAAGCCAGTGTTGTGTTGACATATAACAGAAAACGGAGCAGAGAACCAGTTTTAAATCTGGTCTTTAGGCACTTTGTCACTAATCGCCTGACACAAAGACCTAATCTGTTCCCATGCATCCAAAGAAAATACCGAAAAATTACTTTCTGATGGTCCAGTATCCGTGTAATGAGTGAACATACATGGATTAGTAGGATCTGATGTAGAGGATAGGTAACAGGATTGCACACAACAGCTTTGTTTGCCTTTAAAGCTCACAGTCCATTTAGACAGACAGAATGAGCAATGTGGCCCAAAGTCCAGCCAGATATTATTGGGTTTATAGGAAGTATCCAACATATTCTGTACGCATAACAGGGGCCATGCTCAGGAATCATTTCGGTTCCTAATCTAGGCTGCATGTGCTAAAAGCACTGTGATTTCACATATCTACTAGCAGGACAAAGTGATCTGTAACCTGGGGTTTGTGATTCTGCGTTTATGTTGAGATTAAGATCTGTAGGGGGCAATGAAAGGACTCTTAAGTGTTGGTAATGGATTTCCTCACACTTCTTCCTTTGTCCTCCATTTTTCAGTTTCCTGAGGTTAAATAAGGACACACAGTGTAACCTCCCATCTTCGTCATCTGTGTCTAAAAATAAAATGTAAAAAAAAGCAGCCAAATTAAAAAAAAACTTCTCCGGCATTCCTGAAGAAATATTGATTTGAATCTTTGGATTTAAAAAAAAGAAAAAAAGAAAGCTTCTCTTTTTGGAAGGCAGATTTGGAAGTTTGAACTTTTGCACAGTGAAGTATATAAAAGTTGTAACAGCTGTTGTTATTTATGATCTCAAAGGCCGTATTTACATGTTTGGGATTTATCTCTGTCCTCGCTGTAACAGATAAGGGCTCTTACGCTCGCCACGATCGCTGTAGGAGATCTATTTGTCAAACAGGCAAACCTGATCCCGGGCCTCATTGTGCTCCTTTCAGCGGTTCCAAACTGTGACACCGCCCCTCCTACTCCCAGAGGATGAGCCTTCACCCCCACCCCGTCCCTGTCTCTGTCATCTCTCATCTCTAAAAGGAGGCTTTTTCACAATGTTTCACTTTGGCAGTTTAACTTGATAGTTACCATTGAGTGCTTGTGGGTGGCAAAGGGTACAATTTCCTGTTGCTAGATAATAAACTCCAACAATTACTGGGACCTTCCCATGAAGGATGTATGCATCCTTTCTCTATTTGTCTGTCCTTCTGTCTATAATCTCCTGCCTCCTTGTCCAAGTGTCTCCCTATTGTTCAGAACCTACAGCCAGTCAGGACTTGCCTCCTCCTCCTCGGCGGTGAAGATAGTGGGATAGTTCAAGCAATGACAGGAGCCAACTGAAGCTGTAAGCAATCAAGAAAAAAAGACAAACACATGCACAATCTGAAAGTCATGCAACCCCTTGCTTACAAACTATTTATTTACACACGAGTCCCCTGGCCCTTGCTAAACACTGCCTTCAGTCCATGTAGACCTAATTGAGCACAGTGTTGACATTAAAGTTTGGGCGCTGCTGTAAAGCAGAGATGGAAGCTTCTCTGAGGTCTTTACTGTTTAGCAAATTGGAAAAGGCATCACGGGAATGGTTAATATAACCAAAACTGTTTCTGAGCTGATTCCTCCTGAAAAGTGAGGCTGTTCTGCATTTACAGACGACTGCTCGATGGGTGGTTTTAATCACATCAAGCTTTGCTGCTCTCTCTTCGCACGGCTGCTCCAAATTAGTCTGAAAAGCTTTGGGATTCAGATTCCTGCTGTGCCTGATCATGTAGCTTAGCTAATTTAGGCTATTAATAGAACTGCAGTCCTGAGAGCTAATTCTTATTTCTGTTGCTCAAGCAGCTGCCCAGGTGCTTTTACACAAGCTCCGTGTGAGTTTAAACTGTTTGGATTTGTGCAGGTTTGCTTATTTCCTTAATCAAGCTGGAGGTGTCTGTGGGAGCGGAAATGCCTGAACACAAACTGGGAGATCCCAACGGCTGAAAATGCATAGCATACAAATTAAAGTTAAAACAAAGACCTTGCAAGGCAAAGTGTACTTCCTTTGCTTATTTAACATTGTCAAATGTTGAAAAGTGAAGGAGGAAATAAATACAACAGCTCAGAAACCTGCTCAAAATCAAACTAACTGTTGTAGCTCAGGGTGAGGGCTGGTTGGGCTTTATTAGCTGATTAATAACGCTTATATCACTGATGGAAATCTGCATTGAGTTTGGACAAACATTTATGATCCTTTTTAGGGTCAGACTGTTGGCTCATGAGAGAGGGGTGCAAATGTTACCCATGAAAAAGGTAAATAAGTATATATAATATCTACAGTGACTTACAAAAGTATTAATTCCCCTTAAACTTTTCCAACTTCAGTCATCATAGGACCACAATTTTAATGTGTTTTATTGGAATTTTATGTAAGAGGTCAAAACAAAGCTGTTCATAATCTAATGTCTGAACAAATGTCTGAGACCAGAAACAGAACAGCAGCATTTAAACTAAGGTTCATTAAAACACAGCTAATTTCTTTATACTAATTAGCTGAGCTAATTGGCTGCACTGGATATTATTAAGGGGTATTGGAGTAAGGAGGGCTAAACTAAGTTTACACCACACCTTTCAGATTTTTATTTGTAAAAATAGAAAAACCATGTATGATATTCCTTCTACTTGAATATTATTTATTACTTTGTGTTGGTCTGAACATACAACACTCATAAAAGACATTAATGTCTAGTGTGACAAAATGATAAGGTTGAGAAGGTTAAAGGGGTGTGAACAGTTTTGGAAGGCAGTGAAACAACAACCTCCCCTTTGGGCAGCAACCCAAATATATCTAAACTTAATCAGTTATAAGTTAGGAGAACCAGATTCCTCTTGCAGCTTACTGTTTTTACTCCAACTACAGCAGATTCACAGGTTCAAACACCGGCCCATGGGAAATCAGTCATCTATTTGACACAACCAGGGGTTCTTAACCAAAAAAAGTTGTATTTTAAGTAAGAGTAGAACGCTGTCCTGTCAAAATTATAAAAGTACGCAAAATTGTTTCCTCCCACTTGGCAGATTTTTCCAATTGTAACGTGAGCAATTTGTTTTCATCTGTTCATTCACAACTTTTCTTCCTCCTCCAATGTTTTCCCCACCTGGGCCCCTCCCACACACACTCTGATCTACACTCAAACTCCCAGGCGGTCCCTGGAGGGCGATCATTTATCAGGGTTCCTTCACTCTCTCCTAGCAGAGCTCAGCTGGGACCAGAACATGAATGAATGACCTGGAAATCTCACTGTTTCAACTGATGTGCGGAAGTGGAGCTGCGAGCCCGGCTCATTATGTTTCCCAAGGTTCATTCACTAAAAGGAAGGAGAGAAAAAGAGGAGCAGCTCATGAGGAGAGGGAGGAAAGAGGTGTGACTCCACCCAGCCAAACTATCTCCCATCCCCACCGTTTGGGCTCCACTAACGTGACATCATGTCTCTGTCACAGAGCAGACTTCATTGTTGTCTTCATGAACACCCACCCCTCCCCTCTTGTCCTCTTCCTCTTTTTGTTTTGTTTTTAGGAAGAACAAAGGGACGCCACAGTCAAGGTTGGAGACATCCTTCTTCTCTCTACTCATTTAACAAGACAGCTCCCTCCTCCCACCCATTTCTCTGCTTCAGCACACACAATGCATATACACCGTCAAATGACAGGGTCAGTCTTATATAGAAAACCCTTTACACACAATGAAAAGCGGCACTGAATGAATGTAGAATAAACGAAGCAACCACACAGAGCAATAAAAAAACCTTTGTTCATTTTGTCTTTAAGCAATTTGGGAAAGCCAAGATCTTTATGTCTGTGTTAATTTCCGTTTGCTAAATTTCAGTTAATTAGAGTTGCGTTTGTTGGTGTGTTTTATGGCACCTCAAACACCTCAAACTCTCTGCTTTCTTATGTTACATCATGGTAAACAAAGCATGGTAAAAGAAATCAGAAAATATATCAGGAACAAAACTGTGGATCTCCACAAGTCTGGTTCAGCCTTGGGTTCAATTTCCAGACTCCAGAAAGTTTCACGTTGATCTGTTGAAACAATTATACGGAAGTAGAAACAGCATAGGAATGTCCAGCCATTGTACCAAACAGGAAGAAGACAGGTCCCAGAGATGGGCTTGTCTTGTGGAAAATGTGTGTATGAACCCCAGAACAAAAACATAAAAACCTGATGAAAATGTTTGCCATTCACAGTGAAACAAGAGAGAGAGGCAGTAGCCATTTCTCCAAACGCAACATAAAAGCCAAATGCATAAAGTAACAAATACCTTATTTTTAGACACATGCCCATAATGACCACCATCACATTTGGAGGAACAAGGTGGAAGCTTGCAAGCACCATCTCTACTGTGAAGTACGGAGGTGCAGCATCATGCAGGAGGCACTGGTGCACATCACAAGATAGATGACATCATGAGGAAGCAACATGACGAAATATTGAAGCAACATCTCAAGACATCAGCCAAATGGGATGTTTTGAAAATCCATATCATCCTGGGGACTTCAGCTACTACAACATTATGATCTTGATGGGTTTTTGTGTGGGAGTGTTTTTTGTGAGGAGTCTGAGTTCTTTCCAGAATTGAGGATCTCTGCTGATGAGAGCGATTGCAAGCTTCTGACAGCACAGCTGTTGTCAATCATCTAATCCGGGCTGTGGGAGATTTAGGGAGCTGTTTGCCAACTAGTCTTTGTCTGATGGTCAACATTGCTGGTAGACTCAAGCCTCTGATTCCTAGTGAACCTTGCTCCTTGATAGTTTTGTCTAGTTTTGTTTTTTGCCTGTTTCTCTTGTAAGTTCACCATCTGCTGCTGTCTGTGCTTCTAGGGAAAAGTCAGGTTACTGCCTTGCTACAAGAATCCCTGTGGCATTAGAACAAGGTCCTCTCAAAGACTTTTTGGACCAAACAAACAGCTCCGTCTCCCCCAGCCACTATCTGTCTGTCCACTTTCAGACTCTGTGCAAACTGCCCACAGACGTCTTACTTCAAACACACGGATCAATTGCAACCAGGATCAATAGCCTCACCTTTCAGCCTTCGTCTTCCCCTGAACCTGGTAAGCCACCTGTCTGATCACCATACTGGCAGAGATCTCTACCACCATCACTAACTCTCTTCTCCTTTTCCCAGATCCAGATGAACGCGATTCCCTGAAGTCATCCATTATTTTAGTAAATTAATATTTACACTACTTCCTGAGTCCTGTCCAATTCTGCATGTGGGTCAAAAAAACTCTCTAGCATTATGACATATTATGATATAGTATGTCCTTCATAGCAAATTAGCAAACATCTTAATGACAGAAGACCACAGGAAACCTATGTCCATCCGCAATTCGGAACTTGATAAACCCTTCTGGAGAAATGCAGAGGGGTTTGGCATTTGGTTTTCAGTTGGTAGCACTGTTGCCTTGCAGCAAGAAGGTCCTGGGTTCGATTCCCGGCCGGGGGTCTTTCTGCATGGAGTTTGCATGTTCTCCCCATGCATGCATGGGTTCTCACCGGGTACGCCGGCTTCCTCCCACAGTCCAAAGACATGCCTGTTAGGTTAATTGGTCACTCTAAATTGCCCTTAGGTGTATGAATGAGTGTGTGCATGGTTGTTTGTGTGTTGCCCTGCGATGGACTGGCGACCTGTCTAGGGTGTACCCCGCCTCTCACCCATAGAGTGCTGGAGATGGGCACCAGTTTCCCCGCGACCCACTATGTAAGAAGCGGAAGAAAATAACTGACTGACTGACTGGCCTTTGAGAGTCCTAAAAACCTATTCTGGCCCTGACCTCACAAGCAAAAAATGAGCTTGAACAGGTCTTTGAGCCCAACTAGATAAAGTTGGGCTATCTTATCCCACGGGGGGGGGGGCGTGTGTCTCATCAGCAAAGTGAATGGCAAAAGGAAGCATACAGGTTCTCAGAAAGGTAAAAACTTTAAAAATCAATGACGAGATCAAACAGTTTTGGTTGGTCTCCACTAAGGTTCTACTAAACTATTTGATGACTCGTAAAAGGAAAAGGTACCAAGTGGAGGAAGGTAAGGAATCAACAAGTTTTGGACTCCAAACTCATATGAGGCAGAAATTAGTGAATGCCATTGAGAAGAAATTCCAGCTAGTCTCAGGGACATTCTGACAAAGCATTGAATCCCTTGGAAAAGAATAGCAGGATTCACTGATGATGCTTCCTTATTCTGGTACGAAACTGCATGATCAGGTACAATGATCAAGCAGTCAATGTCCAAGTTTTTTAAAACCATCAGAAAGTAACAATAAATACTATTGGAACCCACAGCTAAGCACAAAAGATGACAAGAAAGCCATGTCCAGGTGAAATATTAAATCAGGATGAGGAACTTCGTATAAAAGCACTGGTGCAGCAGAAGAATATTCATCTTTATGGACTGAGAAGCTGCTCTTTAGACACACACACACACACAGGACCCTCTTGGCAGTACCAACATCTTTACATCAGCCTTGAACTTCCTTGTTCTGTGTATGAAAAAAATCTGCTGCAACATGAGATGTCCTTTATGAACAGCTCACTGGGAGGTGTTTCTTTCTTTCTCACAAATCCATGAAGGTTATGTCATCTTGTCCCCACTTCAGTGTCACCCATGTTTATTTGCCGTTAATGACCTGGGAGGAATCTCATGAATGGAAAATCCCTTCTTGAAAAGTTCAGATTAGCGTCTGTGTGACATTTGTTTTTCATTTCAGCAGCCAAATAAAAAAAGCAGACATCAAAGGTAACACAGAGCTAAGATTAATGGCAGAGCATGTACTCCTGATACAAGTATACCACACACACTATGCGATATTTATGATCTGTTCCTCATATACCTCTTTTTGTGTGCTGTAAAGTTCTTCTTTTGTTCTCGTTGCTTTTTAGGAAATATCAACATCAGAGATTCTGGCACTTCTTAAGAAGAAATGATTCCTGCTTATCCGAAACGTTGGCCCCTCAGAGGTCAATAGTGTTTGAACTAACCACAGTTGTCTTCTATGGTGGTTGCATGCATAAAAGCTGCTAATAGTGCTGTTTTTATGGAGCAAAACACCACTTTGTGAGCTGCTCTATTGTTAAGGTTTACCTTTAATTTCACTTGTTGCACATTCACATTTAGGGTAAATCATTCCTTATTTTTTTACAACCCACCTTGTGAGCTTTGTAACACAATAACTGAACGTCTATGTAGAAGTTTTCATTGACATCTTGCAAATCTGAACCAGAAATAACAATCTTCTGTTTATCGAACAAAGCCAAGTAAGTACGAGGTACCGCTGCGCACGTCATGTATTACTCGGCCAAAATTCAGATCTTTTGTCAGAAACTAGATCCTGCTCTGCCAAAACAAATTCATAACTTTGTATACCTTAAGAAATTTACTACATACAGTAAGAGACATGGAGTCTGCAAATGTTAACGATACCACCTGAAAGGAAGAAGAAGTTCTGAAATTAGTGGATGAGGTTTTCTAAATCTGCTTCACCCACATTAATATGCAACATTTAAAGACTCTTAGTCTATAATCCTGAAACTCCATGTTTTGCTTTGAGAGAAAAGCTGCTGAGAATCTTTGTGTTGTTGCTTGGTACGAACCCTGCTGTGTTCCTATTGACGCCAACTTTGTCTGCTGTGCAAAGTAAAAAAAATATACTCAGCGTTTCACATCATGTCCTCCAACAGTGAGGTTGCAGAGTCCAGACCACCCTCCCGTTCACAACTCATGGGACAATGGCTATACTCGGCGTCCATGACTTCGAACCACTGCCACGGATTTCGGTTTGACCCGCACCAGCCGTTGCGTGCCCTAATATTTTAATACTCTCTACTACCTTGGCGAAAATCTTCTCATTTCTCGTCTCTCCAACGAGCTGCCGCTGAATATTTCAGTCAGACTCATACAGCTAACTATGGCCATGGCCAATCAGTGAACAGTAGTATGTTCATGTCACATTTCGGCCCTCCTCATCCCCAATGGGACCTGCTGATGAGCAGGTACCAAAAAAGCCAGTACCAGGCCAGAAAACCCAGTAATGTAAACACTCTTAAAACGGTTGAGTGGACTTGAGTCAGCCAAAGTAAAGCCAATAGAAAAGGGGCTTTAGATACAGAATGTTTTTGCCTGTTCATTGCAAAATAGCTCAGATCAGTTTTTTAGATTTATGTCTAGACTTTGACTGGGCCATTGTAACAAATGATTCTGCTTCTAAATGTTCTATTGTAGGTCTGGTTTCATGTTTAGGGTCTTGTCCTCCTGGAAGGTAAACTCATGCCCCAGTCTCACATATTTTACAATGAGCTCAATCAGTCTTCCCATCAACTCTGTCCAGCTTCCCTGTCACACCTGTAGAGAGGTACCACAATGTTCCACAATGTTCTCACTAAGGATGGTGTGTTGAGGGTGATGTGTAGTGTTAATCTTCTGCTAAACGTAGCATTTTGCATGTAGCCCAAAAAAGGATCTTATGGCTTTCTTTCAACAATGTCTTTCTTTATGACACTCTTCCCCAAAGGCCAGATATGTGGAGTGCCCTGCCGATAGATTCTCCATCTGATACAAGTGAATCTCTGCAGCTCTCCAGAGTTACCATGGACCTCTTGGCTGCTCCTCATATTAGCTGGACAACCATGTCTTGGTAGGTCTGCAGTTGGTCCACCCTCTTTCAATGTTCAGATGATGGATTGAACAAAGGCCCATTAGATGTTCTAAGCTTGGGATATTGTAAAACCTAACCCTGCTTTGAACTTCTCCACAATTTTCTCCCTGACCTGTCTGCTGTGTTCCTTGGTTTCATGAAGCTGTTTGTTCTCTAATGTTCTCTAACAAACCTCTGAGGCCAGAAACAGAACAGCTGGATTTAAGTGAGATTAAATTAAACACCGATGACTAATTTGGTGACTTCTGAAATGAATCGGTTGCACAGAATTGTACTGTCAAAGTACAAAGGGTTTACCTCCAAGGCTGTCATGTTTTTATTTTCTAATACATTTCAAAATAATGCAGTATTTTGACTATTACAACAGAATGCTAATAAAATACATAGAAATTTGTGGTCAAAAAAGACCAAAATATGGGAAAGTTCAAGGTGCATAAATACTTCAGCAGGACACTTTAACTTCCCCAAAGTCTATCAGAATCAGAAGTGGGATTTGACTTTGGACATTTGCATTTAAACTGAGACTTCTTATCCATCACTCCTGAAATAATTTGTGTAGCAGTTATTTCAAATCACTAAATTACTGAGTTCTCCATCCGCTGAGTCCTCTGATGACAGCAGCTCTGAGTGTCTCTACCTTTTCATTGTTCCTCATTCATGTCACCACCCCACTAAACATCAACTTGGTCAAAGACCCTTTTGGTCCTGCTGTCTCCTCAGGTCATAACTGACTCCTGAGACCCACCACCCTTTCCCAACTCGATTTATTAGATCGGGTCTCCTGGCCTTTGTTTCCAGGCTGTTTTGTATTTGTTTGAAAATTATGGGCGTTCGGTCTGCAAAGAAGGGAGAAACAAAGTTAGGGGGGAGAGAAAATAGAGCGACTACAATGCTTTCACAATGCTTTTCGCTCCTCCTTTCTTTTACCAATAGCTCATGGTGCAACTTGACTCTCCCTCTTTTTTCGCTGTGTGTTTCTCCAAACGTCTCCACGGGACCGACTGATGGGACTCTTTAGTGCACATCCTGAATTCCCATACAATCCAGCTTCTCACACAGTCACCAGTTGCTCCGCACACCTTAGGCACCCATTTACACAGTAACGTCCGTACACATAATACATGATAGATCCAAAGCTATTTCATGATAATAATCAGAATTTACATGAAAGAATTCTGACATTTTTCCACCATGGTGGGAAAATAATTTATCTTTTTGCCTTTTATCCACTGATTTTAAGACAATGTTTAATCTCCACCTGTTAGTAGGTGCTCCTGTTCATTGGAGATAATTGGTAAGTGTTTATTTACATTATGTGGATAAATTAGTCTATGATTTTGCTGTTTTACTCCTGTAACATGATCAGTATGGAGGGCAAAATTAAATAAATAAATGTGAATGTCTCATGAAATACCTAAATGTACCCTTAAATGTACCAATAAATAATTAAATCTACCATTTATTGATTTAATACATCATTCAATATTTAAACATACCATTAAATTATGAAATGAACAATCAAATTATGAAATATGTCTTTAAAATTATGAAATTAAATAATTGTCATTTTGTAAAAAAAAAATGTATTAAATTTTAGCTAAGTAGAAAGTCCAAAGTTCTTATAAATCTACTGAAGGTTCTGATTTGTCCTTGAACAATTCTGAGAATTAAACCAAGACCTAATTCAGCTTTGAAATTCTTGTTAACTGATCTCCATGTTTCTGAGAAAACATCAAGGCCTCCACCTCTGGCTGTACAACATACAATGCACTAGTCCCTCACAGCGCCTCCTGCAGGTGGTGTTTCCAGGGAGGGTTATCTCATACAGTCCTTTCAGGGTGTCCCCAGTGGGCTTCTGTTGATAAAGGAAAAGTTTTAGAGCACTACTACCCTCCCCTCGAGGCAGGTGAGGAACCTTCATACCTAGACCACGCGGTTATCTTTGGGCTTATCGACTCCCAGTTTGCCTTCTAACCTAGGAACGACTTATCATGGGAGCTTGAACCTAGTACAAAACTGTCACAGACTATGTAGCTTCTGAGGTTTTTGAGACACAGAAATGTGGCAGTTTGCTCAATCTCCTCTACTGTATGCTGGGTGGCTGACGCTTCCTCAGAGACGGTTTGGGCATCTGGCAAAATTGCCCTCTGAATAACTTCCAAGGGAGATGCTTTGGATGTGTACCAATGGGAAGTGGCCTTGTTTGAAGGACTAGGACTATGACTTGTTTGAGAGATTGTATCTCACAGCTCAAGTTGGTAGCTAATGCCTGGATGATACTTTTACAAGCCACTGTACATGAGACCAGAGCTTTTGACAGAAGTTTTTTTTTTTATCACAGAAACAGTAGAACACAAATTCAGCAGAAAGTTGATGCATCTGGATATTCTTGCAGTTCATCTACAAAGATGAGGAAAGATCAGTAAAGATTTTCACCACAAAGATTAAAGGTCTGAGGGTAGGGTTAAGCCTTGGAAATGGGATTCAATATAATTATAATGAGAGTGACATCTTTACTTCACCATCTTTAACAGAGAAGAGGAAACTACCCAGTCGGTCAACACCTTCAGTAGATTAAAAATCATGTCTCTGTTTTTGAAGTCAAAGAAAAAAATGATACGACACAAAGACCCGGACATCATTTCTTAGCAGTAGCTTTCATCCAGGGAATGTTGGTGGATCTCCATTAGGTACAGCAGACATGAACATCCGGCAAATGTATCATTGTTACGGCCCGTTTGAGTTTCTACAACATCAGCTGGGAAGCCAGTGACGGGACGTAAATGTGAGATTTGTCACAGCCGACATGCTTTCTTTCCAAGCGGAGCCCACCCTGTTTGTTGCTGAGTCACATTTACAGCCAGGATCCAGAGGGGTTAGTCAGTGGGTAACTCAGGTGACGATTGTTATGAGCTGTAAGTTCAGTCTTTAGGCCAACTGTTAGGAAACCCTGAAGTCATTTACACTCAGTGTTTCCATTATCTGCCGCCTGTTTTTCCAGCACTGCAGACTGGAGACACCCATCGCCCCACACACACACACATCTGCTCACCAAGACATTAGAAAAGCTACACAGTTTTTCACATCTGTGTAAGTTACACACTGATAGCTACTTTTCATCTTATCAAAGCAGACTTCTTTAACTTTAAACTTTCCACAATTCAAACAGTTCCACACATTTTTCCAGGTTCTTTCTTACCTTGTTTTGGTAATACTAATGATAAATATTCTTTTATACAGCAAATAAAACATGAATCATGATTTACCCGTTCGTTACCTTAAAACCAAGATTACGCTCTGTAGGATGGAAAACTAATACTAACCCATTTAGTGATTTACAGAAGGATGAATTATTATGGACAACATACATTATTTTGCTTTTATTAATTATTATTTGATGCATATATTTAGTACCATAATATATACTGTCCCAAAGAAATGCAAACTAAACACAAGATCTAGTTAAAAAAGGAAAAGATTATGGTATTTGCTGTGTTTCTTTGTCAGTTTTCTATTTATGTAAATTTACTTATATTGTCCTTTAATATTGGTGATTAGAACCTGAGCAGCTGAAAGTCCACAAGACAAAGTCAGTTTTATGTCAGTAATTTTACCTTTGCTGGACATCTTCTTCTAGACATCTTATCTACGTTAATAAGATATAAATTGTAGGAAACACGTGTACAGTCATATTCAAAAGGTTAGAATATGTACTCAGATGAGGCTCGTTTGTCAGATTAAAGAACCTTTTAGAAATAATAACCTTTACTTTCTATTAAACCCACATTTCTGACATGTGTTTTTTATTGTTCTGATGTAATATTCTAATCTTAAATGGCATGTTTTATTAGCTGTAAGCAGAAAATCATCATACTCAACAGAAATAAAGGCTTGAATGAATTTACTGAAATAAATGAACCTTTAAATAATATTCTATTTGACAGAATTTGCTTCCTACTACTGTGCAGTTTTGCCTTATTTGGGGTATATGAGCTTTTAAATTTATGCTTTCTCTCTGTTTGTTCTCTCCATAGAAGCTACACCTGGCCTGGCTCTGTGTTTAGCTGTGGCACCTTCCTGGAGGGGGACGTCGACTGAGCTGCTGCTGCCAACATCTTCATGTTCTCCTTCTACAGATGATCCAGTTGGCCCTGTCTTTCAGTGTTAAACCCTGTCTCTCCTAGACATAGCCACTGACTGATCTTCCACTGTGACTAACTGTATGTGCTCTCTTTCATCCTCTAGACTTGGAAACTGGCTCAGAGTTCATCTGCTTAGCCCTCTTTCTCTCCTAGATGAAGCCTCTAAAGGAGCTGCTGGGTTTCTTTAGATAGAAACTTTTTAACCAATGTGAATAATAAACTGAACTTGACTGCACTGTTTGATAACTAGGATTTTATTGGAATGTTTGCAATTAACTTTAAATGATTGGATTGAATTGAATTTTCGTAAAGTGTCTTGAGACGACTTGTGTGGTGAATTGGCACTGTGTAAATAAACTGAAATGAATATATTGACTATGACTGTGTAAGTTGTAATTAAGATGTCTTCTGACTTTTCAACAACCTTTAGAAACGACTAAATGTCTACTTGCAGTTAGGTTTTTTTTGCATCAGTATGAGTTAGACATCCTTTCTATATTATAAACAAGAGAACTTTCTGTATTTAAGCTGAACATCTTTTTATTATTTATTTCATTCATTCATTTCTACGCCTCAAGCAAGACAGCTGTTACGCTTTGCAAATAGGAGAGATTTGCCTGTCTTATTTCACACGGATAAATTCTTTGTACTGTATATAAAATTATTACTTTTATTTATAGAAAGACTGTCTTAACCCTTCACTTTGCAGCAATTTTACATATAGTTCAGATGGAAGTCAAAGTTATTTTTCTATGCTTTTAGTTAAATCCATCCGTTGGTTCTCCAGCGGTCATTAGGCGAGAGGCCGGGTACATCCTGCACGGGTCGCCAGTCCATCCCACAGGTCGCTAGTCCATCCCAGATTTTTTTAAATATATCTTGAGGGCATTTAAAGAAGGACGTATGGCCTCTTGAGACATTTTTTCTGAAATTTAAATAAATCAGAAACAGAGCCACATATGAACAATCAGGGAACAAATAAGCATTCTGAGCCTTCCTCAATAAAGACAAATAATTATTTATCTACAGTTAAACATATATTCACATACAGACCATAAAAATAAGGTAAAACAGTAGCAGTTTACCGTTAGGCCAAGCGTGCTGCGGCCCGAGCTGTGGCAGAGGCAAAAACTCGGGCCTGGGAGGAGTTTGGTGAGGCCATAGAGAAGGACTACCGGTCGGCCTCGAAGCGATTCTGGCAAACCGTCCGGCGCCTCAGGAGGGGGAAGCAGTGCTTCGCCAACACTGTTTATAGCAGGGGTGGGACGCTGCTGACCTCGACTGGGGACATTATCGGGCGGTGGAAGGAGTACTTCGAGGATCTCCTCAATCCTGCCATCACGCATTCCCTGGTGGAAACAGAGGCTGGGGACTCGGGGTTGGACTCTTTCATCACCCAGGCTGAAGTCACCGAGGTGGTTAAAAGGCTCCGCGGTGGCAAGGCTTCGGGGGTGGATGAGATCCGCCCTGAGTACCTCAAATCTCTGGATGTTGTGGGGCTGTCATGGTTGACACGCCTCTTCAACATTGCATGGCGGTCGGGGACAGTGCCTCTGGACTGGCAGACCGGGGTGGTGGTCCCCCTTCATAAGAAGGGGGACCAGAGGGTGTGTTCCAACTACAGGGGGATCACACTCCTCAGCCTCCCTGGTAAGGCCTACGCCAGGGTATTGGAGAGGAGAGTCCGGCCGATAGTCGAACCTCGGCTTCAGGAGGAGCAGTGTGGTTTTCGTCCCGGCCGTGGAACACTGGACCAGCTCTATACCCTCCACAGGGTACTCGAGGGCTCATGGGAGTTTGCCCAACCGGTTCACATGTGTTTTGTGGACCTGGAGAAGGCATTCGACTGTGTCCCTCATGATGCCTTGTGGAGGGTGCTCCAGGAGTATGGAATCGGGGGCCCTTTATTAGGGGCCATCCGGTCCCTGTACGAGCGGAGCAGGAGTTTGGTCTGCATTGCCGGCACGAAGTCGGACCTGTTCCCGGTGCATGTTGGACTCCGGCAGGGCTGCCCTTTGTCACCGGTCCTGTTCATAACTTTTATGGACAGGATTTCTAGACACAGCCAAGGGCCGGAGGGGGTCTGGTTTGGGGACCAGTGGATTTCGGCTGGGAAGCGGCTGGGATGAAGATCAGCTCCTCCAAGTCAGAGGCCATGGTACTCGACCGGAAAAGGGTGGCTTGTCCTCTTCAGGTTGGAGGGGAGTTCCTGCCTCAAGTGGAGGAGTTCAAGTATCTCGGGGTCTTGTTCACGAGTGGGGGAAGAATGGAGCGGGAGATCGACAGACAGATCGGTGCGGCTGCCGTAGTAATGGGGGCGCTGTGCCGGTCCGTTGTGGTGAAGAGAGACCTGTGCCGAAAAGCGAAGCTCTCGATTTACTGGTCAGTCTACGTTCCTACCCTCACCTATGGCCATGAACTTTGGGTCATGACCGAAAGAACGAGATCCCGGATACAAGCGGCTGAAATGAGCTTCCTCCGTAGGGTGGCCGGGCACTCCCTTAGAGATAGGGTGAGGAGCTCGGCCATTCGGGAGGGGCTCGGAGTAGAGCCGCTGCTCCTCCACATCGAGAGGAGCCAGTTGAGGTCCAGGAGGCATCTATACCAGATGCCTCCAGGATGCCTTCCTCGGGAGGCACGTCCCACCGGGAGGAGGCCCAGGGGACGGCCCAGGACACGCTGGAGGGACTATGTCTCTCGGCTGGCTTGTGAACGCCTTGGGCTCCCCCGGGAGGAGCTGGAGGAGGTGTCTGGGGAGAGGGACGTCTGGGTGTCTCTGCTGAGTCTGCTGCCCCCGCGACCCGGTTCCGGATAAGCGGAAGACGACGAGTACGAGTACGAGTACGAGTAGCAGTTTAGTCTGATTTAATGTAACTGAGAGTCTTTTTACAATGTCATTTATGTGTCTTTTTTCTTTTTACAGATATTTACATGCAGTGTATGTAAATATCTGGTTTTAACCAAGTATTCGTTTTGCAAATTGAAATTGGTAAAGATGGCAATTAAATCAAAAAGAATTAGAAAATGATTTAAAGCAACTGAGCTGAAAACACCACATTAAATTTCCAGCATTTTCCAGCACCTGGAGGAGCCCTGTTGAAAGAGTCTGGATAGAGTTGTAGAACATGCCAGAGGATTTATTCTGGTTTATTGTGTTTGTGCACATATGTGGTTATTTAGTGATTCAGCATGAGGATGTGAAAGTCCTACATCAGCACTTCACCCTTCTTTCCATTAATAAGGGATTTTCCCTGATGCTACAGGCAAATAAATCGAATCATCAGGAACAAACAACAGGAACATTATCTATAATGTGGCAGCTGCTCTGAGGACTGTGGGCACCAGCAAGGCCTGTCTCCATGTTTATACCCAAAACAGATGCACCACATGTTATTTAAGCCAACATTGAATTACATGCTACCTTTCACCAACATCACTAGATCGCTTGTTCACATATGGTAATTGGCCACTTTTCATTGCCATCAGCTGTTATGTGAATTGGACTCTGTCCTTGAGACAGGTCCAACAGGTAAACTGATTCTCTGCATGATAAGACAACCAGAACAAAACAAGAGCTCCTTGTGTCCAATTCTCTCTCTGTAAATCAAATAACTGCTTTCACAGGCTTGATGGGTATAAAATTACCCTTAACGCACACTTCTAGCTGTCATCTGCCAACTAACCAATGAAACCATCACCCTGGCTGGTGGCAGACTAATCAGGAAACCTAAACAGGTAAGGGTCTCAGCTACAGGCATCCAATCCTGCTCATTGTAATCTTGGATTTCATTTTTGAAAACAACGGACCGCAGTGTCCTTGTTTGATTATAATTACGGTCCTCACCTCAAACGTTTTTGCCCCGGGAACTTCCCTCCCCCACCTTCTCCAAGAGGTCTAAAGACACACTCACAGTGACTCACTAGGTGCGTAGATGAGTCTAAGCTGTATCAAACACTCTCTTTTTTTAGGAGTCTTATCTGCATGTCAGAAAGTCTCTGCAGGTCATGAATGAGCTCATGAACACAGTCTTTTATTTTCTGCAGATGCTGGTTTGGGGTCATTATTAAGCAAGGTGCTTTATTTGAAGCCGAATAAGATGATGCTGATCCCTGATCAGTGCTGCAGTTATAACCCTCTGACTTCTTGTTTCTGAGTCATCTCCTAAGACAAACGAGGGGAGTAAGGTTGCAACTAAAAACACATGTCTCAGCAGCCTTTCTCCGGCAACAGGTCCGGAAATTAGAGAGACTAACCACATCCTTATTTACTCGGTTCTGATAGAAACTCAGATTTCTGTTTCTGATCCAGGCTTTCATCACTTAGCTCATTGATAAGAAATGGACGGCGAGATGGACCGGCCCATCATGGATCAGTATCACAACTAGATCAGATAAGCATAAACAAAGCTCGTTGTTCAGAAGGATAATTATAGTCATATAATACTTCCTCCTTTCCTGCATCCTCTTACAAGTCGCTGCAGCTTTCTTTCCTTCTGCTAACTGGAAAATAAATCAGTTGAATAAAGCACATTTAACTCTTTGCTGAAGAAAGTTCAATCTTTCCATTTTGTTTTTTTGTAACTTAATGGATGGGTTCTGCCCTTCTGTGGACACCACAGTAAACGTTAAGGTATCTTAGGCACATTAGACTTTTCCGTTCACTGGTGTCAGCTGTGAGGTGATGGACCAATTGAGTTATATAAAACTATTGAATCACTCCTCCCTTATTTGGTTTCCAAGGTGCCAGACTTTCTTGAAATGTTTTAATTTGTCTCAATTGATGGTTCTCCAGAGTTACTGAAGTTCTTCTTAGGTAGTTTTTCTGGACTTTGGCTGTTTTTCCAGCTGATTTTCCAATAACTAATCAGATCTTTAGACACTGACCACAAATTCAGAGACACCTAGCTTCTCAATCAAAATCTAACTCAGTATAAAATATTCAGTTCAGCATAGTGCAAGTTCACAACACGTCATGTCAAGGCAATTCCCATTTAGTCAAGACTCATCTGAAATCACTCCAATCCATGCTCATGCAACTGAATCATACAGTTTGATTCAGATCCAAATTCTCAGTCCAATAAATACTGGAGCAATAATAGTACAGAACAGTCAAACTCAGTTGATCATATTATGCCAGCTGGTACAGAAAACTTCTGCAGAATGCATCGAGTTATTGACTTTCTATCAATCCCTCGTCTTGAGTTAAGCATGTGGTGACAGTGGAGAGCAACGATTCCCTTTGAACAGGAAGAAACCTCCAGCAGAGTCAGAACCACACTCAGTATGAGTGATCTTCTGCCACAACTGACAGGTGGCTGAGAGAAAAAAAATCAGACACAAGCAATGGGCTAGGAGTACTTTCCATGGCAAAGTCAAAAACAAAGAGATTACACAAATCAGTGGGAGTCATGGGTTCATCAGTGGCTTTGTCCAGCAAAAAAACTGCGAAACACAGAGTCAGGGATACTATCTACAGGAAGAAAAAACAAAGAGCCCTGTGATGCACTGCCGACATGTCCAAGTTGTACCCTGAATCCTGTCCCCCCGTGATTCTGCGAAGATAAGTGGGGATGGATTGATGGATGAAAAGTAATGTAATGTAATGTAATGTATGTAATGTGCTGTACTTTCTACTGGAAAGAAAAACTAAATGATTACAAGACTTAATGGCAGCAATATTCAATTTAACAATGCGGTCAGGTTAAATTTATTATGCAAATTACTTTAGTTTTCTATCTAAGAAAGCCCAATCGATTCCCTTGAGTCGTTGAATTTGCAGCCATCCCTCAAACTGAGCATGCACCTGGCGACATTGGTGTTTGAGAAGACAGAGCATTCACCTAAAAAACACAGTAGCACTGATCAGGGAGTACTTTCTATGTCAAAGAAAGAATAACATGTTTATGGCAGTATTAGCTCCATTAGTGGCTTCATCAGAAGCACTGAGCCAGCAGTACTTTCTTCTGGAAAGAAGAAACAGGAGAAAACAAAGTTAATGGCAGCAATAGCTCAGTCACTGGCTTTATACATGAAAAAGTCACACCTAGAAACAAAAGCACTGCACCAGATGTACTTTCTATAGGGGAAAAAATAGAAAATACACAGTTAATGGCAGCAAATCCAGACCTACAGTTTCAGGTTGTAAGAGCTATCCTAACATAAATCATGCCAAAACAATGTCTGTTAAAAGAAAATGTAAAATTAGTTTTAGACGACAGCATTTATTATTATAAAAGACAAACTTTGCTTTTGTTTTTCTTTTCAGTAAAGTAAAATATTTTAACAAGTACCAGACATAAGTAAAAGATCCTGGAATGTCTCAGTCTGCTCTGCGTAAATTTAATTTTAAATAAAATAATTTATTTATGTTTGATTCTCTCTTATTGGTAACAGCAAACAAACCCCATCACTTAGTTGGCCAAGTTAGACCAGAGAAGCCATGTTTCCCAGATGGCTAATAGCAGTTAACAGTAACACTGCCTCTGTGTTTGTCTAACAGCGTTTCAGCTCCTTCAATTTCTACAAAATACTCGGTTTGTTTGGGATACAGAGACTTGTTTTATGTGCGGAACCAGAACGTTAACATGTCCGCCGGGGCTCATCACTTTGATAACAGATTTCCTTCAGTTGACGAATAAGCTAAGATAATTTGTTCGTCGTGAACATCACTGAAGCTTAAAACCGCAGAATAAAGAGCATGAAAGAGCTTCTCTTTCAAATACAGCCAAAATCAGTCTGCAGAGGCTCATCTTTCTCTCAGCACGCATCAGCGGGGGTTTTATCCCTCAGCGCGTTCATCTCATCTACCAGCAAAGCTGTTATTCTAATTATTGTCCTTTGTTCTGATTTAAACTTGTCTAGTAAACATGTTCATCATAGGGATGTTTATTTGGGTAACTTCATACCAACCATCTTCACTACATACTGCTGTTATTGTCTTTTAAATTACAGTTTGGCACAAAAGTTTTAAAGATTAACCTCTAATATATTTGTCGTCAAGGTCGACAGACTTTTCTGTGACCTTCTAAAGTGATCAGGACAACATGTTTTGTGCCTGAAGAAAGGAAAGTGGGCGAGAGTGAGGGGGTGGACTGTAGATGACATGCTAGCACAAGAAATGTATATCAAAGTAATGCCATTTACAAACAAGAAAAAAGTATCCTTCAGTTGAACATTTACTCCATCCTCATGTGTCTGCATGTGTCTTTATAAACACTGGATGTAACAAAAGAGCCTAAAGATTAAATTGAAATATGTTTCTTTGCTAAGGTCTCTCCTTACTGTACCACAACATTAGAAATTAGGAAGTGGTTGTTTTCTAAAGGGTATTGGAAAGGTCTTCTGGGCTGGATGAAGAGCAAGATGCACTCTCAATGTTACCTAGTGAAGCATGAGAGTTCCCAAAATCTTTTGAGCTCTCAGAAAAACTCTGTGGTCAAACTGTCATGTTTCATGGTTGGAGAACCTAAAGGAGGACAGACCATGTTGGACATATGCCAACCTAACCATGTCCACACCAGACTGGCAGAGCTCTATGTCATCATAAGGCTTTTTATACCACAGCTGAAGCAAACAATACTCTCAAAAACAGAACAAAATACATGAAAAAAAAAAAAATCTCCTTGTACACAAAGATATGTATTTGCTGCATCCCCTGTGGAATAAGGCTACCAGCCTGTTATAAGCGCACCCACCTCCAAATTGTACATATAGTGGTGAGAACAAGTATTTGATACACTGTCGGTTTTGCAGGTTTTCCCACTTGCAAAGCATGTAGAAGTCTTTAATTTTTACCATAGGTGCTCTTCAACTGTGAGTGACGGAATCTAAAACAAAATTCCATAAAAAAAATAACATTGTGTGATTAGTAATTAATTGGCATTTTATTCCATGACGTAAGTATTTGATTACCTAACAACCAGTAAGAATCCACGGCTCTCACAGGCCTTTTAGTTCTTATTTAAGAAGCCCTCCTGTTCTCCACTCATTACCTGTATTAACTGCACTTGTTTGAACTCGTTATCTGTATAAAAGACACCTGTCCACACACTCAAACAAACAAACTCCAGCCTCTCCACAATGGTGAAGACCAGAGAGCTGTGTGAGGACATCAGGGATAAAATAGTAGACCTACACAAGGCTGGGATGGGCTACAGGAAAATACCCAAGCAGCTTGGTGAGAAGGTAACAACTGCTGGTGCAGTTATAAGAAAATGGAGGAAGTTCTAGATGACGGTCAATCTCACTTGATCTGGGCTTTCAATCAAGATCTCACCTCGTGGGGCATCAATGATCATGAGGAAGGTGAGGGATCAGCCCAGAACTACACGGCAGGACCTAGCCAATGACCTAAAGAGACCTGGGACCAAAGTCTCAAAGAAGACCATTAATAACACACTACGCCACCATGGATTCAAATCCTGCAGAGCACCCAAGGTCCCCCTGCTCAAGCCAGCGCATGTCCAGGCCCGTCTGAAGTTTGCCAATGACCATCTGGATGATCCAGAGGAGGAAAGGGAGAAGGTCATGTGGTCTGATGAGACAAAAGTGGAGCTTTTTCATCTAAACTCCACTCACCGTGTTTGGAGGAAGAAGAGGGATGAGTACAACCCCAAGAACACCATCACCACCGTGAAGCATGGAGGTGGAAACATCATTCTTTGGGGATGCTTGTCTGCAAAGGGGTGAGAATGACTGCACCGTATTGAGGGGGGGATGGATGGGGCCATGTATCTGGAGGTCCTGGAGTGGCCTAGCCAGTCTCCAGACCTGAACCCAATCAAAAATCTTTGAGGGAGCTTTTGTTTTAGATTCTGTCCCTCACAGTTGATGAGTACCTATGTTTAAAAATTAAAGACTTCTACATGCTTTGCTTGCAAGTGGGGAAACCTGCAAAATTGGAAGTGTATCAAATACTTGTTCTCCCCACTGTATAAGCTGGATACTGAGACAGAGGCAAGCTGGAAGTATCTATAGTTCAAATGCAAAATGTATTTTTTCATCCTGTCAAGTCTTTTATAAATGATCAAGTGCTGACCTGAAGAAGCAGCCAAAGTCCAACGAAAAACTTCAGAAAATGCTGTTAGAAAGACTATAGAGATCCTTTAGTTATCAGGCTCCTCTCCTGTGGAACCAGTTCCCAGTTTTAGTCCGTGAGGCAGACACTCTGTCTATTTTTAAAGCTAGGCTTAAAGCTTTCCTTTTTTTAAAATAAAGCTTATAGTTAAGAGTGGCTTAGGTTATACTTACCTCTGTAGTTATGCTGCTATGTTTGATCTGTTTTTCAGTTTGTTCTCTTCATACAAGCTACACCCGGCCTGGCTCTGAGTTTAGCTGTGACACCGTCCAGGTAGAAGGGCATCAGCTGAGCAGTTGCTTTCACCAGCTTCATGCTCTCCTTCTACAGGCGACCCACTTGGGCTTGTCTTTCAAATCCAGTCTCCTAAACATAGCTACTGACTGAGATTTTTTTACTTCAGAAATGGAAATTTCATTACATTTCATTATGTTCTAGCGTGGGTGGGGATGTTGAGATTCAAACCCGATATTTAGGGAATAATAAAATAAATTATGTTGTAGCCATAGTTTACAAATCCTGCTTTTTGGTTGTGATCTGCTGTGTCACATCACAGAGTTGGTGGCTTTTTCCAGAAGTTGAACTTTTATGGTCCTCCTCCATGCATGGCTGTTAAAATTTATTTTTTCCTTTGCAAAATATAATTAAAGACGAAATACACTTAAACAAAAGAAAGGAAATCCAATAATCATACATGGATGTCATGAGTAAGATTTATGAGTCAAATCAGTCCTGATTTGAATTTTCATTCCGGATCCAAACATCATGCAGTAAACTCACAGTCGGATTGCAACACTTCATGTGGTCGAAGAAAACCCCAAAAACAACAGCTTGGTTCATGCGACTGAATGTTTTAGTCTCATTTATGTGAGTGTCTATGCTGTCGAAACCAAAATAAGAGGTTTAACTCATGGAGGATTACACAAAGGGATAGCTAAAACAGGCCCTTCTCTTCCCTTTCAAGTAGGGTTCTCTGCGATAGTACTGAGCAGGCAGCATCTTACCTCGCTGTTTAGAAGTAACTGCTGTAGGTCGGCGGCAGAAGTCAGAATGATCTTAGTTTGGACGACCAGGGGAGGTATCAAACCAAAAGCTACTTGGTAAAAGAAGCGTTCGAGTAAATTTCCACCATCTGAACAATCACAAACTGGAAATGTTCCTCACAGCTTGAGCAAAGTTTACATAAAATTATTTGATATTTTATCACTTTTGCATAAAACTGTTGTTTACATAGTTTTTGTTTTACTTTGGTTCACGCTGGTTGAAGATCCTGCTAAGTCACTAAGTAGGATGAACTTTGTAGGTTCTTGTTGAGATCTTTAGGGGGCATTAGAAACAGTGGGCTCCCAGGTACATGTGATAGAGCCAGAGACTTCCCTGAGGGTTTTGAGCATGTCTAAAACCTCATGAGTGAGGTACACAGTTTTAGGGCTAGATTGAGGTAGAAGCATAGTTTGCAGCTGCTTAGGGTCCCCTGCTGGCCTGGGAGCTCAAAGAAACCAGACAAACGCCCCAGTTAAATCTATACTTAGTAAATCCTTATGGTCAAAATTTGAATATAATTTAATAATTTCTACTTCTTGTGTCTGAGCTGGGAAAACATTTCAGTTATACTGTAATTAATTGTAAACATGTCTGCCAATCAATGCTGTTTTTCCATGGTTGCTTGTAAAATGCTGCATTAAACTTGGCCCCTTATTTCCGAATCTACTGCTGTCTGCTGCATACTCACCAGACATGGCAGCCAATGAGCAAACAGAAAGGAACAGCTGATTTTCACTGAGGTCACTTTCTAATACATAGAGTGTGGTGGCAGCAGTGGCAGTACATCCATGGCATTGGGCCAGCATACACCAGCAAGGCTATTATTGGGAATGTGAAGCAGAACAGGCATATGGTGATATCGTAGCACCATGGTTCTGATGATTCTGCTGGCATATCTCGATTGGTTAAAGGTTAAATTATATGTCCCACTTTATAATCAGCTGTAAAGTCAGAGGTTTCTCAACAACCTGATCTCATTCATTAAAATCCAATATGGTGGCTTTGCTTCTAAAACGCAGGGATAGCTGCAGTACAAAGAAACTGTTACTTTCCTTTTTTTGTTCAGAGTTAAACAAAAGGCAGCCCAAGAACTGCAGTTAAGAGAACCATGGTTCTGAAGGATTTAGGTCTCGGGACTGAGATGCCCATGGAGGACGATGGATCCTGTTTATGATGATCATGATTTTCATTTTCTAGCACCAGCCACCAGATATTTATTTAAAGTGTCCTGGTTTTTCAAAGGCTTCATGACGCCGAGTGCTTTAACAAAGTCCCCAGGGCCTCCGGCCCACAGCATCACAGTCCTCCACCGTATTTTACAGTGGGGATGAGGTGCTTTTCCCACATATTTATCCTCTACTGCTAGACCCAGCTGGATCGTTTGTTACCTAAAAGCTCAATCTTACAGTACTTTCACACCAAACCTTTGGACCGCTTTGTACCATGCCAGAGTCCGGTTTCTGGTGTAGATCACGGCGGTGTGAACCCATCCCGGACCCTGAAATGAACCAGAGAACCATACCCTGGCACAGTTACAACTTCCAGTCTCGGCATGATCTAGCCGGACCCTGAAGCGGTTCGCCTTTAGTGTCTCAGTGGACCAAAGCACATCTTTCAAGTTGAAGTCCCTGTAGAGTTTAAGCAAACTCCAGTTATGTTTGTGATGGTAGAACAGAAGACAACCAGATGGCATGTAGACACCATCTAATGGATGTTATGGAGCCTTTGTGACTCCAAGATGCCACTTCGTGCTGCAGTTTTCTAACAGATGTAATACATTTCTTTCGCATCCATCATCACTGAACAAAACGATCTACTTTCAGAGAGTGTTTAGGTATTGTAACAATTATGGTATGAGAGGAAATTGAATAGATGGGACACAGAGCCATGTAAATAATCTCTGCCAATAGCACAGGAACGTCTCTGTAGTCTCCTTCATTATGTCCTTTAGAGTTACAGCCTGAAGATCAAACCCCAATCAACTTGATGTTCCTCAGGAGAGAAGGCTTTAAGCACAGATGCTGCTGTCCTGATTACACTTTATGGGCCAGGGCTGGATGCAGTTTAGAGGTGACAGTGACGGGACAGATTTCTGGGACACACATACACAACTAATCCAAATACTTTATTAAACATCTTAAAGGCATTTCCTCTCATTCATCAACATCTGCGGTCATCAGTGGAGACGAGCAGCGAGTAAACACCGAGCTATTCCAGGCAGCTCTGGTATTTCATTTGATTCCGCTGTTGCTCATGGTTTGGGCTTTACACACTCCCTTCCCAGCCACTTCAAAGGCGGCTCCCTTGTAGGTTGCGACAAAACGGTCATCGGTGCGCAGGTCGGGCTGAACCTGCTCCCACACTTTCTTTTTAGGGTTCAGCTCCTTGTCTGGTTCACCTGAAATGAAGAAAAATAAAGTCTGCTTGAAGAAACCCTGAGTTCTCCTGAAGCACCCAGCTGGTACCAGGATGCAGAACATTTTTCCCTTGTATAACCTGCAGGAACACAGCTTTATTATACTGAGTTTGACTTTCTGTCATGTTCCATTTGAGCCTGTTTGTTCTCAGCAGTAACTTAAAACATGGAACAGAACTTCTTTTAATCTCAAATTTCACCTCACGAAAACAGAGGTGAGGTTCTCATTCCATGATGAGTGTGCGTCTGATGTTCCTTAGCATCTGTCAAAACTCATTCAAGTGTGTTTCATTCTGGAGGCTGGCTTTCAATGTTAGATTTCAACTAATCAAATCAGAAGCTTGAAAGAGGTTCTAATTGAGAACTTGTGTGGATTTCTGGGTTCCAGCAGACATCCTCCGCCCTTTTGGGGATAGTAGTTGTTTACCTCTTGGGAAATGTGAGTAATTACAGACACATAGTGTGTTGGATGTGGAAAACCTGTACTGTAGGGGTTTATTGGGGAAAATAAAACAAACAGTAGGTGAGGAAAAATGTATACACATATTTGAGTTTTTTATACAAGAGTTTTAATTTTACTATGAACTAAAAACGAAGGTTAGAAAAAGGTAGAAAGCTCCCTCTGGGTCAGAAGCGAGTATCTGCCTCAAGCAGAGAAGTTCAGTTAACAGGTTCTGTTAGGATGGAGTGGGTGATGATCAATGATGGGGAGGTTTATCCAGCCTGTCATGGTGAAGAAGAAGCCAACGTGAAAGGTGAAGCTGTGGACTGACTGGACTAGCGGACAGGAGTAAGCATGGGCACTAGTAGATGAACAGTTGATGAACAGAGTGTTTTCAACCTGGATGATGAGTGAATGAGGCTGCAGGACCATCCTGGGACCGGTGCAGTTATTATATGAGCACATGAATAAAGAAGGGACTGAAAGCCATTCATCTTATATTAACTCTTAAATAATCAATATCAGAATCAAGATCGCAAGTTTCAGTTCAGTTTTTGAGCAGCTAACAAAAAAGTCCAATGGACAGAAATCCTGGTGCCGACCCAGAAATCTCTGTTGGGTCCATATATGTCTGTTCTGCTCTGGGATAACCTTCCGATCCTCCTGGGGGAGCTAGAGAGCGTCTTTGGAAACAGGAATATTCAGGTTTCCCTCCTGAACCCAGTTAAATCCACGATCCAGTCTTCCATTTATGGAAGATAAAGGATGAATAGATAAACAATATAGATAAACAAGCCAAAGCATTTTTTCCTTCTACCTCACTGTTCTTTTTGTTTTAAAGAGCATAACACACAAGCAGTTTATGACAAAATACACCTGTATTAGTTTTAATCATAATGACAGCATCTGGCCAACCTTCAAGCAAACTCTCTGGACATTTTTCTATTTTCGAGCGTCACCGCTTATAAAAGAAAAACAGCTGATGGCCAAAGTCCAGGGACCTCTGTTGTCCCAGTGCACCTACAAGTAACGGTCCCTCTGTGTTTGAAGGGAGACATCAATGTGCTCAGTTTCCGTTTAAGGAGAAAGAAGAACAGGATAAAGACATGTTTCTTAACTCTGGTCCTCACGGCCTTCATGTTCTATATCTCTCTGCTCTAGTATACCTAATTCAAATGACTGCATTACCTCTTTAGGATGCCATAAAGTGCTGCAGATGCATCTCAATCATCTGTTTATTTAAATCCGGTGTGTGGCAGCAGGAAAACACCTAAAACATTCAGGACAGTGGGCCCTGCAGACTAGGTTGAGAGTCTGGGCTAAAGAGATACAGTAGAAAGCGTATCCTGGAAGCAAAGAGTCAGCTCCTTCTCTTAGGAAGACTTCTGGACAGAAATGTCATTTTTCCTCAACAGCATTCCGCTCTGCATAGGCCAGGCTACAAGCCGTTCATTTGATTCAGGTGTGTTGGAGAAGGGATCCGTCTAAGAGTTGCAGGACAGTAGCTCTTGAGGACTGGACTTGGGCAAACTCTGTCGTGGCGTACTACTTTCTCTGGTCTGCTTTATGTCTTGATTGGTACGAAGTTAATGGTGACGTTCTTTTTAAAACTCATTCATGGTGGTTAAATCTAACAGCAATAATTATCTCAGCAAACTGCAACCAGATGATCAGGTTACAGTCTGAGCAACGAGAGCTGATTGGCCGTTAAGACCAGCAGTCACAGGCCATTTAGCCACCAGCAAACACAACCCAGGAGGCCTCTGACCAGAGCTCTGGGATGGGTAAGGAAACCTGTTCTGTGGGATCTTCAGAGAAATAAATGTTCAACTAGATGATGTCATTCATTTATTTAAAGACACCCCTCATTTCCTGAAGACTGGAACCATTTGTGGACACTTAAGACAAAAATAATCACTGGAAGGGGGGATAATGTCTCATGATACTCATATATCCCCACTGCCCTGGATGGATACACACCTGGAAAGCCTTGGACACCAACTCTGTCCCCGGGGACAGATCCGCTTGGAGGATCCAAGATTTCCACTTTGTCTGGCGAGCTGGCACACATGACCATGGCTTGGGACACCACCCCTCTCATCTTGGCTGGTTTGAGGTTACACAGCAGGACCGCCATCCGGTTCTGCATCTGCAGAGGACATGGAGTCGGATGATCAATGTAATGTTTCGGAGGAGAAGGAACAAGGTTCTCTAGCTCTGTCCACAACATGTTTCAGGAGAAACAACAAGGAAGTCATCAAACATTCAGGTCCAAAAACAGTTTATGGAGAGAATATCTGAAAAAGCTGTGAAAGAAAGAAAATGTCATAAAATAACATGTTTTTTAGATATCGCCACATAAATCAAAGAACAATTATGTGTTTTCCTCTGTGGACTATTTTGGCAGCATAAACACACCAAATATTCCAAACTGAGGGATAATTGTTGAAAACTGTCCAAACAGTTATTCCAATATTATCCTGTCAAAGTCCGTGGATTCAGAGTTAGGCCAATCATTTTTCCATGGTCACCAGAACAGACATAAAACCAATGATGTATCGCCTCACTGCTGTTAGCTGGACAGATTGATAATAAGCTGTTTATCTAAATTCACCAGGATGTCAAACAGAAATTTGGCTGCAGATTTACCGACTCACAGAAGATACAGACAGAAACAGCGTCTCTGCAAGACACAGAAAACTATTATTATACAGAAGAAACTGGGAAAATCCTCAAATAGTTTGCATATAGCATTTTAGCAACATATCTGCTGTTAAATGCACCCAAACCTATCCACAAAGGGTTCCTGTCAGTGCATCACAAGAACTCCCCAACATCCCAGTAATAAAAGGGCTTCAGTTTTCCAGATTATTCCTTCCGACTCCCTGTGTGATCTTCAGCATCCTGGGCTCAGTCACTGCATCTCCATCCAACAGGCTTAATATCTTACTGACATACAAACTGTGCATTCCTGACAACTGTAGGTAACAGCAAAGAAATATTAAGATTATTGATGTGCAAACCTATTATATACCATTATAACCTAGAAGACTATATATGGTTTAAATCTCAGTATTAAAGCAATAATGTTAAATACTGGATTTTGAATGAACCACTGCAGGCCAGTCCGGCACACCTACAGAGGCCGAATGTGGCCCGGTGGCCAGGGTTTAGGGAATTCACCTGGCTGTGACAAAGTGCAGAAAGATCCTTTGTTGACCCCTGCAGTGACCTCCCTTAGCCAGTCTTACATGCATAGTTATTTTTCTGCATAAATTTAATTAGGAAAAGGATAGTTTTGATGAGTTGCAACACTTATTTGTTTGTGCCTCTGAATGTCGCCCCAAAATGATACCAGAATTACATATTCAGGATAAAATAAAATAAAAAAAATCAGGCAATAAATCTTAATGGGGTAAAAAGGTACGCTCTAACATATCAAATCACTTGATTTTGGGTGTGTGAGTACCTGCTATTACAGACTATTATGCTGTTTAAAGGAGGATCAGGATTGTTCTATTTTTTATTTGTTTATTATTAGTTAGGCAATGGCTACATATCTAAATAAAACTCCTAAAAGTTCTGTTAGGTTTTGGTCTATGTGTGTCATACTAATATTATTAGTGGCCCCCATCTAGCTGCCCCTTACCTAACTTTCTGGAAGCACTCCTGGCTGTGTGTCGACATGCCAGTGGTTCATCCCTGGAGTCTACATGATTGATCCATCAGACTTTTGTGGATTAATGATCAAAAAACACAAGAAATGTTCAGGTACTTGCTGAACGGGAGCAAGTTAGCACGTACACACGGGACTCGAACCCGGGATGGCCGCTTCGAGGACTGTGGCCTCTATACATGGGTCGCGCGCCTAACCCTTACACCACCAGCGCCGCGCCTAATGCTTTAATACTTTTGAGTCCATAAACACATATATACAAATCTGTGTTTAATGGCAGTTTAAGTTCCATCTAAAGAATTATTTAGTGTTATTATTATGTCCATGCTAGAGACAGATATTAAACCCTGAGTCTGTTTGTGGACAATGAGCTTTATTTAGTCAGTAGATGAAGTTCTGGTAAAAATATCTGCAAAGTTTTCAGACCTGCGTACCTGTTCCAGTGGTATGTGCTTGACCAGTCCACTGACCACAGTCCTTGGTGCAGCCTCGCCCACATCAACCTGCTCCACGTACAGACTGTCAGCGTCCGGGTGCTTCTCTGCTGTGATTATACGACCAACACGCAGGTCCAGACGAGACACGTCCACCTTGGCGTCCTCTTGGCTTGGTGCTGCTTGCTTCTTCTCTGCTTTCTCACCTCCTGATACGAGAAGAACTTCAGTAAAAATGCAGACATCATACAGTTTTGGTGAAGCTGAAGGAAAATGAAATGCCTGCCTGAGAATGAAGCATTTTAAAACACGAAAGCTGAAATTTCCTTAAACAGAAATCTTTTGCGGGAAGGCTGGGTAGTTCTTTGTGTGACCAAAGAGAAACATCTGTGACAGATTTCATGCTTTATAATTGTGCATATCAATACAAATATTTGTTTAAAAGATGAATGTGCCCCAAACTGATATCTGTCTTATGAATATCACAGAAATTAAAAACCAGTTGAAACAACACAGGATATTTTGTTGGAATCTGATTGAATTTCCTCCAAAAACTGAAAACAGACCTCATTAATGAATGGCCTGAAGATGGCCTTGAGTTAATCTTTTTGGTTCCTTTTCCAAAACAATAATCAGAAAAACATCTCCACCTGAACAGGTCTGAACAGCCCAAATAACAGAGCTAGAGACTGGGAGCTGCAAATCTGGGGGCCATGATATTCAGGCGTTTAAAATGACAGAGATGTTAAATTGTTTCAGTTCATAATGAGATGCAGGAAAGACTCTGAATGTTATGATTCATTGTTCATATCAAATTCCAGACTTTTCCAGACTCATATTTCCACTGTTTCTACATGGATTAGAAGGGAATGGGAACAGTGGAAATATGAGTCTGCAAAAGTTTGATGGATGGATGGACAGACGGACTACATATGAATCCTGGAATAATTTGTTGCCTGATCATAAATTTGGTTCTGAACTAAAGAAATATAAAATCTTTAGATCAACATCTTCTAACTGGGACTCTGAGATCTTAGAATGATTGGATGGTTCATCTTCAGTGTTGGACACCAAGCAGAGTAATTAAAACCAAGAACAATGAGTTCATGTGACAATTCAATCTGATCTCATTACAGGTATTCATTTATATCTTTTAACAAAACCCCAACAATGTTCTGTAGGTTCTTCCTCCACCACGTGCCTTTTTTCTCTGGCTTCTTCTTTTTGGGCTCATCTTTGGGAGGGGGGCTCTGTGCAGCAGCAGGAGGGGAAACAGAGGATGGTGCATCTGAAGATTTGGGAGGAGTGGGCTTCGAACAGACATCCGCACCGGTGCCACCAGACGGCATGGGAACGTCCCGCACTGCAGGGAGAACAAACAACTCGTTAGAAGGCAGAAATCCCATTAAAGATCATGAAGCCTCAGTGATACAAAAACAAAGACAGGTCACACCTTCTGTCCCCTTTCACATCCAAAGGTGGTTGCAACACCCCAACCCAACTAAATGAGCCAGGGCGAGCTTTATTTACACAGCCAGTGGGAGGACTGCTCCCCTGATGCAAACACTTCTGATTGGTAAATGACACAGTGTCCATTCTGATGAAAAGGAGGGGAAATGAAGCCAAAAAGCAAGGAACACTGTCCAACAATAAGCCGGTCAGGAGAAATGACCCCCTCATTTAAGGCGCCTGATGTTTGAACCACCATAAAATGTAGAGCCTGAGCTTGACAAACATCGGTCTGCAGGCACACCATCATCACCATAATCTGTTTAATTACCTTAATTCTATGTTAAGACCAGAGATCTAAAATTTTTCGGTTTACTTTAAAACTGCAGGCAGAAGCTTCACATCTCCTGGTGTTTTCTAACAGTTAATATCAACTTACTTCTTAAACAAAAAAGGAACGACTCAACCTTTCTTAGCAACATCACGATTAAGGTTTGTGCAGCACATTGGTGCAACCTTTAAGGTTGAAGTCATGCCAGAAACCAGGCATAAGGCTAGAGGATAATCAGTGAAGAGATCAGACTGAAAGAAACATTAAACACTGGTGGTTTTTGATCCTGTTGAGCTGCTAAGTTTTAGGAAATGAAAGGTTTTGACCATAAAGGGTCTGGAGATCTTGAAACTTTAAAGAACTAAAACCCTCCACCTTGTTAGAACATCATTGTTTTCTTCATCCTCGTTTCCTTCTTTACACATTCCCAGGTTGGATCATTCCAGATCTAGGTGCACCCGAGAGGTGGGAGTGGCAGGAGGCTTTAAACACAACTCCGTCTTTCTGGCTTTCTGCTTCCAACGGGGGTTATGGGTGTTTTTGCATCCTTTTACAACATTGAACATACTCTACACTCACCCATAGATGACAACACTGATCTTGACCATTACACACCTCACATTAATGTATTTTTTTGAAAAATGTTCAGTGCATTTTGTCTCCTTTTTGTTGTAAACTCTGAGCCAACTTGGTGACGTGAGTTTGAATCTACAGGGTTCAGAGCTAGACACCAGGCAGAAATCACAGCATATTTCCATGTGCACAGCTTGCATGTTATTTAGTTGCTAAACAATAAAAAAGTACCAAAGAAACAACCCAACATATAGCAAAAATCCTCAAATATTGACAGACTTCTATCAAAGTAGTCACCTTGATTTAGCACGATATATAGGTCTACATTGAATTGAATTATTGAAATGACTTTAAACAGGGAGATGTTGCTGATCTAAGCTGAACTTGAGATTACATTTTTGGTTCATTTTATTAATAAAACATAAGGAGATCTGATGTGAACTCAAACCTGTATTACTAACAGCTTACCTTCAGCAGCTGGAGTGAGGCTGTGAGAATTTGGGGAGCAGGGATGCTGCAGCACCCCCTGGTGGATGCCAAGACATAGTTGTGCAAAAATGAATTTAAAGAAATAAAAAAATACACAAACTTTTCCCTGTCAGTGTGCATCTTTCAGTTATAATTTAAAGATTGGGGGTTGAAAGAGAATAGAACCAGTAGCAAACTGGTTTTCTGTTCTTTTCTGACCCAAAACAAAAGAAAATATTCAGCAAAGACTCTGCAGCTGTCGGTGGTTCCAGTTTCCATGTCCATGGTAAAGAAACACACTCACATAGCATGATGCTGCCTCTACCCCGTTTCACAGTGGGTCGCTATGTTCAGGGCGGAGTTCGTTTTTCACCACATCTAGTGTAAAAGGTTCCGTTCTGGTCTCAGAGACCAGAACACCTTTTGCCACATGTTTGCTGGCTCTCCTTCATGCCTTGAGGCAAACTGCAAACAGGACTTTTTCTGAATTCCTGTTAAAACTGCCGTTTTTCTTCCGACTCAGAGACAATTGTTGTAGAGTGCACGACTAACAGTTTTCCTGTCAATAGCTTCTCCAACCTGAGCTGTGGATCCCTGCAGCTCCTCCAGAGTTAGTGGTCTCTTGGCTGCTTCTCTAATGAATGCTCTCCTTGTTCATCCTGTCAGTGTAGGTGGACGTCCATCTCTCGGTAGGTCTGCAGTTGGTCCATCCTCTCTCCATGTTCAGATGATGGGTTGAACAGAGCTCTGAGAGATGTTCAAAGCTTGGGATATTGTTGTAGAACCTAACCCTGCTTTAAACTTCTCCACAACCTTCTCCCTTTTTTATTTTATTTTAGCATAACAGAGTATGTTACAAATTCACGACATAGTGTTACTATGCACCACTAAGTGTTAGTCAAACACACACCCCAGTAAAAGACATTTAACTTTGTGGCAAAATGTGAACAAGTTCAAGGGTTAAGGATACTTTTTCAAGGTCATGTTGGTGATGAGTGGAACGTAGATAGAGCAGTAAATAAATCATTAAAACAAACTGGAGGAGCATCCAAATTTCTGCCAACAACTGATCCCTCTGTCCGTCCATGTAAACCAGACTTAAGGCTGTCACCAGTTTGCTACAAATATGACTTATTTGTTTCATATAGGAGGTTAGGTTAGGGCCCTTGCAAGTAAATCTAGCTCTCCAAGCTATGACTCTAAATAATAAGGTCATATAATATACATTTAACTAAATCTGACTAACCAAAGTGACTACAGATTTAAAGCTATTTAATAAAGTTCTGTGCGTTGGAACCCTGTTTGATCATTTAAGCAACCGATGGATAATTTGAAGTCATGTTAAACAGTTTGTCTTTTATTCTCCAAAGCGAATCCGAGAAGCCCTGACAGTATTTATCTAGGATTGATTAAGCCAAACAATCAAAAACAAACGGCAACAATGTGTATTGAGTGGAAAAACGTCGTCTCCAGGGAACACATTCCTGGAGATTTCCAATTTTAGCTACTTATTTCTTCCAGACCAATTTCATTCCTCCTAATCCTTCCTGGAAAAGATCGATGTATGTTAGATGTTGTCCTCATTAGTCCATGCTGGCTGTAACTGAACTGAGCCGAGAACCGAAAAGATGGTATTACTGAGAAGAGCAATGAGCTCCCCAATGAGGCACGCAGCAGAAAAGAAAACATGGCGATCCTTGTGAATGTGTAATGGGGATCTTAAAGGGGAACAAAGGTCAACCTACCTCCTTTACTTTTTTCTTTCTCCAGCAGCTGTTTTTTCAGCTCCTCAATGTCGTTCTTTAACTTCGCGTTCTCCACCGCGAGTCTCTTCTCCTCTCTCACACTGGCCTGGACAGCTGCAGCAAAAAACATAAAATACTGATCAACACAGAAGGAAAAAAATGTCTTAAGAAAAAGAGTTGTTTACCTTCCACTTAATCTTCCCAAATAAGAAAGCACAGAATGAGAACAAAATGAAACTTTTTTCAAGACAAATCTGGTATCAACCTGCGCACATACATCATCATCAGAATACAGTATCTCACAAAAGTTAGTACACCCCTTCCATTTTTATAAATATTTTCTTTTCATGGGACATCTCTGAACATGACACTTCGATACAGTGTGGTCAGTGTGCAGCTTGTATATCAGAGTAAATTTGCTGTCCCCTCAAAATAACTCCGCAAACAGCCATTAATGTCTAAACTGTGACAACAAAAGAGAGTACACCCTAAGAGAAAATATCCAAATTGTGCCCAATTAGCCATTTTCCCTCCCTGGTGTCATGTGACTCGTTAGTGTTAACGTCTCAGGTGTGATGGGGAGCAGGTGTGTTAAACCTGGTGTTATCACTCTCACACTATCATGCTGGTCACTAGAGGTTCAACATGGAACAGAACTCTGAGGATCTGAAAAATGAACTGTAAAGATGGCCGAGGCAGTGAGAAGATCCAACACCCTGAAACTGAGCCGCAGTACGGTGGCCAAGTCCGTACAGCAGTTTAACAGGACTGGTTCCACTCAGAGCAGGCCTCACCACGGTTGACCAGAGATGCTCTGTGCATGTGCTCAGAGTCATATCCAGAGGTTGTCTTTTGAAAACAGACGTATGAGTGCTTCCAGCATTACTGCAGAGGTGGGATTCAGCCTGTCAGCGCTCAGATTATATGCCGCATGCATCAAACTGGTCTGCATGGCTGTCGTCCCAGAAGTAAGTATCTTCTAAAGACAACAAGACTAAGGACATGGATTACTGGAACCACGTCCTGTGGTCTGAAAATACCAAGATAAACTTAGCTGGTTCAGATGGTGTCAAGCGTGTGTGGTGGCAAACAGCTGAGGCATACAAAGAGTTTCTTGTCCACAGTCAAGCATGGTGGTGGAAGTGTCATGGTTTGGGGCTGCATGAGTGTTGCTGGCTGGGAGGAGCTACAGTTCACTGAGGGAACCATTAATGCCAACATGTACTGTGACACACTGAAGCAGAACATGATCTCCTCCCTTCAGAAACTGGGCCTCAGTATTCCAACATGATAACGACCCCAAACACACCTCCAAGATGATCACTGCCTTGCTAAAGAAACTCAGGGTGAAGGTGCTGGACTGGCCAAGCATGTCTCCAGACCTAAACCCTACTGAGCATCTGTGGAGCATCCTCAAATGGAGGGTGGAGGAGCACAAGGTCTCTAAGATCCACCAGCTTAGCGATGCTGTCATGGAGGAATGGTAGAGGGTTCCAGTGGCAACCTGTGAAGTTCTAGTGAACTACATGCTTTCCAGAGAGTTAAGCCAGTGCTTGAAAATAATTATGGCCACACAAAATATTCACTCTTTGGGCACAATTTGGACATTTTCACTTCAGGGTGTACTCACTTTTCTTGCCAGCTGTTCAGACATTAATGGCTGTGTGTTGAATAAGTTACACTGTGATACAAGCTGTACACTGACTACATCACATTGTGTCAATGTCACATTGTCAGTGCTGTAAGGGGTGTACACACTTTTTTAGATATTGTATTGTGCATGTGTCTTTGTGAACCTGATTAGGACAGAGAAATCCAAGCAGCCATTTGGAGTTGCGATTCTGCACCATATATGGTGCAGCTTTTAATTACAGTAAAAATGAAAACAAATAAAGATGTTGAGCATTTTTCTGATTGCAGGAAGTGATCAGCTCTGTAGCACAGAACCCCACTTTAAAAGACAACAGGACGTAATTAACCATGTGACCAGGAACGTGACTCACAGGCTTTCTCCTTCAGCAGCTGGACCTGCTGTTTCAGGTACTCGATGATCTGGTCAGCTTCAGCTGCTCGCTGCTCCAGCCTCAACAACGGATTGGGATTCGACATCTTGATTAGAGAGCGAGCTAAAAACCTAAAAGGAAACACAAACAACAACAGACAAGCAGCGGTGTTTGTGAGCAAACATGCCATCTGCAGACCGGAGGGCTGAACGTACTTGAAGAAACAAAAGTGTTTTGAATTGTAGTAAACAGCTGCATACAGTGAGGTCGGCTTATTCCAGTTAGTGTCACAGACTGAACTTTAGTGACTCTGTGTACAAAGAGAAGCAAAAGATGAATATCTGAGCTCCAAAGTTAACATTTTAGAACCGTTTCACCACAAAATGACAACAGAGTTACGTCCACCGAATCCATGCAGTCTCAACAAAAACAGAACGCTGTAATTTCTCTGTTGTTGGTCAGTCTTACGGGCCGACAGGATTGCAGGCATCATGTTCATCATAACTGAAATATTTAACCTCAAGTATGTAATTAAGGCTGCCCCATATTAAAACATGAGATATGCAATAATATTAGTGAATGTTGTGATAAGGACATGAGTTTTTATAAATAAACTAATAATTAAAGTGATGATGTCATTCATTAGCTTCATATATCCCAGATAATGGGTGGTTTATCCAGCTACTGCAATGAACTAAAATAAATTCATTATTTCCGACTCAACAGGAAGGTTTTAGAGAAAAAGATGTTTCCGGCTGCCAACTGCTGTTTTGGCATTTAAAAAAAATCTTAGTTGCAGTTTCTTAACCCTCCTGTTGCCTTTGGGTCACAATGACCCAAAACAGAGTTTAAAAGCAGAAAAAAACCTAAATATCATTTAGGTTTTGGGGGGGGGGCGACTAATGATGAGGGAGTCTAGAAATGCAGGAACATATAGAATGTCATGATCGAATGTAACAATATTGCAGTCCATGAGGCTGCTCAGAGCCTATAAAGGTGCTGCAGATGACAGAACCCCCTGATCCTCTCTGCTGCAGCCATGAGTGAGTGTTTCACCATTGAACTGGTTCCAGAGAAGATCTTTTTCAAATAACCTGCAAGACAACTCTGATTCAGAAGTGGAGGAGGTATCAGAAGACGATGGGGAGGAATACAACCCAGAGCAAGGTGCTGATTCATCCACAGAAGAAGAAGAAATGCCTCAAGCTGAAAGACAGACTTTCCTGGCAAAAAAAAAGGGCAAAAAAACATGGTCTTCAGCAGCATGTGATGAACATAGCAGGATGGCAGAACGAGATGTCATGAAGATGACCCCAGGACCCACCAGGTATGCCATTTCCCATGTCCATGACTTTACCTCAACATTTTACCTGTTTATCACACCGATGATGGGTAAAATAATCCTGGAGATGACAAACCTAAAGGGATTTCTAGGAAAGGATGGATGAGACTGAGCTGCATGCCTACATAGGGCTGCTACTCTTAGCTGGTGTTTATAGGTCCCGAGGTGAGGTTACAGCTAGTCTATAGGATGCAGAGAGTGGAAGAGCAAGTTTTCCTGCCGCGTGCCTCTCAAACTCTCTCACATCTACTCAAGACTGCTACGATTTGATAACCGTGAGTCAAAACCTGAAAGACATGTGACAGACAAAATGGCAGCCATAGGAGAGGTCTGGAACAAGTGGGTGGAGCGGCACTAAAAAATTATTCTGATGAATTAAAACCATTAATAACTACTTGTTGCACATTTCTGCTACTTTAGTCTATAGAAATACAAATATTGCTCACCCCCTATACGTAAAATAACAGTGTCATGGAAACGAGTGGTATCTCCTGAATAAATGCAGTGTTTCTGCTATGTGAAGAGGGAAAATTCAGCCGTTCACTCAATTTGTGGTGAACAGCAAGTTGTTCCTTCAGGCAAAATACATTTGGTGTTTAAAATTTTGGCGGTCTAGTGAAGCCGGGTCATTATGACCCGGAGGACACGGGGTGTATACAGTACAAGAGAACCGCAGGAGGGTTAATGACTGGATCCCCTTATTACCTCTTCATCCTCTACAACGTATTACGTTGTTTTAACAAAAATTATACCCAGTATTACAGGCTCAGAGAGTCTGAATGCATGGCACTTAAACAAGGAGCTTATTGGAGCCCAGGCAGGTCTGCATATACAGTATTATCCTGAAAACAATACATTTATGATATATTGTGCAGACCTAAACGTAATATAAAACTGTGGCAGATTTACACCAATAACTACAAGTTTTATTAAAGTCCTAAATAGTAGGTCCTTCTGTATCAAGAGCAGCGTTAATCCAAAGCTGCAGACCACTTTGAGTCTGGGGAAAATGCTTTTTTATAAAATAATAAACTCCACAAAAGATTTCCAACAGGAAAACAGGGAAGGAATATTTTCCTTACAATGCTGAAGCATGGAGGAGAACACATCTCAGATATATTACAGGAAGGCACTGAAAAACAAAAGCTGGCTGCAGAGGAAAACTGAGGAAATTAAAAACACAAAAGTGCTGGAGTTGATCAAATCAGGGATCAAAGCAGAAAGCGATCTGAATGAAACAGCTCCAGTGGTGAAGACATAATAAAAAGAACAGCGACAAAAAGAACGACTGAACCTCTGTAAAATGTGTATTAGGCGTTATTAGTTCTGCTGTTGTACAGTTAAAAATCGGGCCACACAGGCGGTTTGTATTAAACATGGAAATCTGCCACATTGGTTGTGTTTTTTTGGCCAGGATGTTTAAGTGTTTCCAGTTTTATGGTTCATTTCCTGAGCAGAAACATTCAGTAGGAAAGCACAAAACAACCTGTCTTCCAGACAGATCATTGTAAATAAAATAAAAACAGAGTGCAGCAGAGTGCCAGCACCACCTAAAGGCTTCAGGAGGCTCGACACATTTTCATTTGAAAGAAGCAAGGAGGGGTTGAACCGGCTTCCTCGCACTCGTTTTCAAACAAAGATAAATAGGCCTTTTTAGAAACATTTGGAACCATTTTTAATGGATGTCTTTAGGGCTACCGCTGATAAAATTAGTTACAGTTTCAGGCATAAACTAGAATAAAGATGACCCAGCATGCGCTTAGGTCATCAGGACTTCAAGGTCCTGTCTGCATACTATAATGGAAACTGACAGTTTAAACTGAAACTAAACTTTAACTCAACTAACTTCATAACTAGGACTAAAAATCATCAGCATTGTTTTACATGTTTCCCTGCTCCAACCTAGCTGAATTACCTCCTCAGTATGTTCATATTGAACCAGAACATCTAAAACAAGAAGCGGTTCTTCAAGGTCGGTTTTGGCCAGCCCTAAATATATCAACTTCATATCCATAAGCTATATAATGAAAACGAACAGCATTGAATAATTAAAAAATAAATCAGTTTATGCCCTTTTTTACCTTTGGATGTTGCTACACTTTGATAAAAGAGACTTTTTTCTCATTCTTTGGAACACGGAGGTGTTAATACTCAATGACTACAAAGTTCATTGGCCCCGTGGCTACAAAACAGCCCACTTCATCAGCCTTCCACCACCGTGCTTTACAGTAGAAGTGTTGTGCTGACAGACTATGTTTGGGGTGTTTTTTTCCATACATGGTGCAGTCCATGATGGCCTAACATTTCTACTTTGGTCTCATCTTGTTTGTTCAGATGCACATTTGCAACCCTAAGTCTTGCAGTCATATTTTTTTGGAGAAAGAGAAACAATGATCCTTTAACTTTCCAAACAAGCCATACTTGTTCAGTCTTTACTAGTCACTTGTCTTTTTCGTCTGTCAGTTGACATGACGGCCCTCAGGGCTCCCAATGTGCATTCCCTTTAACCCAGGGGTGCTTGGAAATCTCTTTTTTCCCGTTCCAAACGGGACACTTTTTAGCTCAGGGTTACCGGAGTCCAGCCCTCGAGAGCTGCTATCCTGCAACTTTAAATTCCCTCATCAACATGTCATTCAGCTCTGCAGAGCCCTGGTAACTAGCCATTCATTTGATGCAGTCGGTTGGAGATGGGATGCATGTAAAAGATGAAGGGTGGCAGCTTTAGAGGACTGGACTTGGGGACCTCTTTCTTTACTCTTCCCAGACTGATGAACAGTAACAGTTATGTCTCTGCTGATGTCTTTCCGTCCTGCCATTGTGTTACAACGCGTCATGAAAATTCTGCTTTTATACAGTCACTCAAACTGATAATGATCAGATAATCATGTGTATTTATGCACCAGCGCCTGGCTGCTACCTTCTCTCCTAAATCCTGTAAGCAGGAAGGGTGTAACTAATTTTTAAATAAACATTTCCATTTTGGCTTCATAGTTGTTTAAGAAATGAAGACATGGTGGAGGTCATAAAGACTACATTCCTCATGTCCTGATGGTTCTCTACTACTGAACGTGGGTCTCTGTGCAAACCAGCTCCTGTCTGAGAACTTCCTTCTTGGTGGCCTACAGAGGTCCATATTAATGACAACTTTACATAAAACTTAAAGCTATGAATCTTTTGGATTTCTAATGGTTTTCAATGAAAATGAAAATATTGTGTAAGAGGGGAAATACTGTAGCATAAAGAGACGAAATGCACTTAAAATTTGTTTTATATTAACCCGTCTTGCTCCTAAAACTGCATACCAAATGAAATAACAGATTATATTAATATGGTGTGTTTTAATACAATAAAATTAACTTTGAACCCTGCCTCTGCATAACGAAATGATTTACTTAAGTCAATGTTGCGTCAGTTAAATCAGTTTGTTTCACTTTTAACTACCTTTAGTAGTGAAAATAGTTAGCTGAACGTCGCAAAGGCTTATCATTTTACTGTGAATAGTGTCGAAACCAAGACAAAATAAACCAAAACCACAAAACTTACATTTACCACAGCAATCCCAATACGTTCTAAGGACAGCAAGGCAGGAGGTGCTGCACAGCTAGCTTCTTACTTACTTACTTACAGACAGGCAGTGCGCAGGAAGCCCCGGAAAGGTCCGTTAGGTCCCCGGCAGGTAGATCTCCACAGTATCCAGATTTGACGGAAGTCTCTCAGTGAGGCGTTTCTTGGTCCCATCCGGATGTTGTACTGGTCGATAAAAGCTGGTTGACTGAAGGAGCGAACGAAAGTTGCCTATTTTTATTTAGTGTTTAAACAGAAATCAAACCAACAAAAGAAACTATTTTAATGACGACGCTAATTTATTTGATCCACAACCTTTTAGGGATTTTATTTCTATGTATTTGTACTGCTTTGTCTCACAAAAATAACGTCATCCGCTACGTTCACTTCTTTGTCTGAACTGGAGCTCCGCTGTGGTCTGCATCCATGATCCTCTCCTCTGAACAGGTGTTGACCCAAAGTCTGCGGCCATCGGATATTGTGAGTCCAAATTAAGGGTGCTGTTTGAAAGCCGGACGGATATACAGTCATATGTAACGTTGACTGTTATCAGAATATATAGTATCTTAACGCAGTGGCGTCCAGATATTTGCTATGGGGACCAACAACGTCAAACTAAACACAGTATATTAATGAAACAACAAAGTAGTAGAAAAGGGATCTGGAACACAAAAGGGTTTTTTTCTGGTTAAAAACAACATATACTAAAGTTTTCAGAGTGATTATATTTTTGTAGAATGTGTTGTTTTGGAAACAGCAGGATATGACCCACTGTTGCTTTATTTGGTAAAGTTTAATAAAAAGTTGCGCCCAAGTCAGGATTTCAGTGAAAGTCACTGGATGCCTAAACCGGTTCAGGTATAGTTGAGGTGCAAACACACCCTCAATTTCTGCTACCTGTATGACCCCTTCTCTTTTCCAATGGTTATAATCAGTCTTACAGAGTAAGGTACCCCCAATCCTTTTGGTTTTTTGTATAACAATGACCATCAGTGGGCTCTAGATGGACAAACTTTAACAGTGTATTATTTTACTTAGTACCCCTACACATAGCCCATTCTAAAATGGCCAAACTCTAACACTCAGTAGTTTAATCTAACCTCCCCAACAACCCTGCACCATTCCAAACCCTTTGTGAAGTGCCTTGAGACGACATGTGTTGTGAATTTTCGCTATAATAAATAAAACTGAATTGAATTGAATGTCTGTGGTCTAATTTATTAGCACATTGACTTAAAAGCAAAACAATGTGGTTAATAAAGGATGAATACTTAGTGTTGGACCTTACATCTTCCATTTTTAAGATGATTGTAATTTGTTTGTATCTTTTTTGAAAGTCTTCCCATTCCCCCTATTTATCCATGGTGTTATAATGACTTGGATCTTGCCACCATATTTTATGAATTAGGTCAGAAAAAGCATGTCATATTGACACATTTTAGCTATTTAAGTGGCTGTTAGAAGGGTTGCATCTTTTTGGGAGAGGTGGGTTGCTGGTGGTAATACCTTAAAATAATCTTATATCATTTGATTTTTGAAGTGCATTATTGCTTGAAATGTTTATCCCTACATCTTTTGTACAGAAAAAAAGAAGCTAAACTCATGGTTCAAAAGAAATAAAGTGTGAATTCCAAGTTCAAGATTTTCCTATGAACTTTATTAAATTAGTATAATCTCATTATCAATCAATTGAGTCTGTATTAATTTTAGATTTCAGTATTTTTGTTTTGCTTAATTTTTAATCTTTTAAATTCTTGCTTTAATCTTTAATGTTATCATTCTCACTTGTGTCCTTTAACCAAATTAAGGATAATAGTACCCCGGTTGGTAATAACTCATCATTATATCCCAATGCACTGTGTGGTATCAGTCTTCAATATATACATAATATATTGCAAAATAAAATAATAAAAGAAAATAAATGAAGAGGACAAAATTCCCACTTCATTGCTCAAAATCCTCCAAATTTAGCCAAAAATATGTGATGTTGTAAAACTGGTAGCCTTCGTTAAAGCAGAGGTGAAATTTGTCATTCCAGATAAATAAAATAAGATGACAAAAACAGTATAGTGCATAACATATGTAGTACATAAAATATATTTTCCATGAACATCTTAGACTCAGTGTTATATTGTAGCTGAAGTCCTGTCTGGGTCGCCTTTTGGGTTTGGATGACGCTGGGTTCAGGTACCATGTAGCAGCCTTGTGGTTTCCCAGTGTTGGAACCAGTGGGGATTTGCCCAATTAAAATAACATTTAAGCAGGTATTAAACATACTTTGCATGTAAGGTCTGGAAGAAACTCTGTTTCTTTATTAAAAAAAAAAAAAAAAGAGGTTTGCCTGCATGTTGAATCCCATTTAAACACAAATTTAACCAGAAACATGAAACTCATTTCATTATGAGGTTTTTGTCACAAATGGACAGATTTAAATACAACCGTTCACATGGCAGCAAACCTGAGAGCAAACAGTTTTTGAGTGCAGCCTCTTTTCCATAATCTGGTTTCTGTACACCTAGAAACTGATCTTCAAAGTCAGGGAACATTTTGGAGAAGTTTGCTTGATTTCAGGAATCATCCCATGCTCATCCTCGACGTTCCATCGTTGTGACAGAGTTGATTCTTTTAAAAAGCCCTGAAAAAATACGTTTTATTCAAACAAGCATTTCCTTTTCATTATTATGTTTTTTTAGATCCCCTCAGCAAGTATTATATCCTTTGATTAAATGTAATATTTTGATGTGTTTAACTTATATGATTTTATTAAGAAGCCCTCTTGTGTGGTTAATGTTAAATGACATCATCGATGGCGTTTTAAGACTAGGTTCCCGTATTGGCAGGCTAACTACAGCTGGCATATTAAGACGTATTTAGGAGTCTTTGATTTAATCATCTCAGTTTTATCGACTCTGACTTTTTATTATTTTCAGAAATATTTCCATGTTCTGTAGTTTCTAGTCAGACACCGTTTCACTCGTTATGACAGGGTAAGCAGTCCTCTAAGTTGGACATGGAGTCCCAGAACCCCTGAAATAAACTCTCCTCTCAAAACAGGAGAGTTATAGACCTATTATAGTTTCTTTAGGAAATGAAACCCAAACATTCTTCGTTCGTTATTCTCAAGCAGCTCCGCCATGAAAAAGTTTACATTTACCAGGATTAGGCATGAAATCCAGGATTTTAGTAGTGACTAAAACCCATCAGTAATGACTGTTTTGAAGCTTAGTAACAATTGTCGTAAATACCATTTATGAATTTTTTTGCCCTTTTTACTGTCTGTTACGGTGTTAAAACATGTCAAGAGTTTGAATGCAATCGTTCATCTATCATTATAAGTTAAGTCTTGAAGCTTCATCTCTCCATCACCAGAAGCTTGTTGATGGTTCCAGTAAGGTTGTGGTCGAGGTGCAGCTTGCTGAAAGATATTTTACTACTAAAAATGCGGCTTCATTGTTCTGCACGTTTTTTTTTAGCTTTTCAAGATTACATCTGCTTCTGATCTCATGTAATAATTGTATTATATATAGTTTGTGGATTTAAATATGCGACTAACAGAGTCTTATAGCTCTTTTGCCAAAATATAAATTCACATCTTTTAGATTTTGTAGTTGGTTTGTTCATTTTTGCCATGTTTCTAGGTGTAATATTATTAAAATTTGTGTACTTTAAATAATGTAAATCTTCTGTTTCAGTATTTATTTGCAGCTATTTTGTGGATTTTAAAAGGCAAACAACAACAAGATAGATCTTCCTGTCACCTAGAATCTAGCTCACAACACCTTTAACTGCCTGCGACATTGAGCAGTCTGGAGACACTTTCATTCACAATGTTTTTAATTTCCAAAATCACATTTGAGCTTCTCATTACAAACAATTGAATAATTGTTTCAAACTGACTTTTAAGAAATAACTGGCATGAATAAGTACAGTCAACAAACATTACATCAGAATATATGAATCTTTGTCACTTTAAAGAATATAAAAATATTTATACACAAAGATATAATCCACAATTGACCTGCAGCTGTGGAGCAATTTAAAAGATCATTTCACTTATTAAATAAACATTTTAGCAAAGTTTTAATCTGGGGCCCGCTCTCAGTAACATACAGTGTGTTCGGTTCATTTATAAGGTGTCATGGGGACAGCAGTTACAGTTAAATGTAAGGAGGATGCCTCAGCTTTCCTAAACTTCCTATCTTCATCCACATGCCAAAATCCATCTTAAAACACACCTGCAACTAGACTTCTGAATCTTCCGTCAAATTTTCAACCAGTTTAAAGGTTCCTCAGATTCCCTCCAAACAAGCATCAGACATCCTCAAATCTGTCTTTATAAACCTACAAAATACCCTAACATGACATAACTGCAGTCCTTCCCTAGTCCAACTGAAGGCAGTTCCCATTGTTGAAGTCAGCCGGGGTGCAGAGGTTCAGATTGGCCACCCTCCTGTAGACGAAGTGGAAGACTTGCGCGAGCGGCCGGCTGTGCAGCTCTGCTTTGATCTGCTGGGGGTGCGTGTCGGGAGCGAGCTGCTGGCTCGTGCCCTCGGTGATCAGGAACAGGGCGTAGTTCTCGGGGTCAGGGATCTTGAACTTGTAGGCGCAGAGGGAGCAGACCTCCTCTGCCGTGGAGTACGGCTGCACTTGCAGGGTTTTAGCCGTGCAGCCTGAGCCCACCTCCTGCAGGGCAACCCGGAGAAAGTTCTGTGGAGGATAATTCCTGTTATATCTCCATTAAGAAGAGACTTTAAGTAGACGGATGCAGAGTCTATATTTGGGATCACTGAGCTGTTGGAACAACCAAACGTTTTACCATCCAGCTGTTGATTGGAGGTAAAGTTTAAAGGTTTGGAGGTAGTCCTCTTTCATTACCTCATTCACCACTGGAAGTGCAGCATCCCTACAGCATGATGCTATCAACACCATGCTTAACAGTGAAAGAAAAGTGTTTTAGGGTTTGAATGCATAACTTTGTCTCCTTAAAACATACTACTTGTCAGTTTGGCTAAACAGCTCAATCTTGTCATCTGACCATAAAACCTTTGTCCAGAAGACATTTAGATTGTCCCTGTGGGGTCCTGTACATTTCAGTCAAGCTTGAAGGTAATAATTTCCAAGTCTATCATTTCATGGTGATGTAAAACTGGCTTCATTTTGGAAGTTGGCACTGGTGGTCTGGTGGTTTCCAGTTAATGGCAGGTATGAGCCTCAGTGGTTTCAGGGTTGTTCCTGAGTATACCATCCAGTTTACATCTGAGGCGGGCAGTTTTGGTCAGATGGCTGAAACTTCGACACAGTTGGATGTTCCAACAGGAAAATGATCCCAAACACACATCCAAGCTAGTTTTGGAATGGCAGCACTTTCCACTACTGATGTCTGCTGGGATTCAGACAGAGTTCTCATGCAGGAGCACAAAAATAAAAACGTTGCATGCAGTTAATCCACAAGGGGGTGCTGTCTACAGAAACACTGATCCTCCAATCCACATGGTGCTGTGTTAATAAAGTAACAACACAGCATCATTCATGCACTTTTCCAAAGCAGAGAAATGCAGATTTAATTGGTACAACTTGGACTCACTGCCTGAATGTTCAAGGTGGGCTCAGGTCAGGCGAGATACCTGAAAATCGTCCACAGAGGGCACGGAGCGCTGCGCCGTTCGCCGGCGATGCCACTGGTGCAGCGTGTTCCTAGCCTCAGAGCTCAGAACCTGGGCCGCCTGCTCCTCCTGGAAGTTCTTGATGAGTGCCATGGCTCCATAAGCGCTGGTCAGGTAGTAACCACCTGCAGGAACAAGGAAAAACACAAAAATACAAGACTGCATGAGCAAAAAAAAAAAACCATGAATCAACTTTCTTCAGTTATGATCTTCAGCAACAGTAAAGCTTTAAGTTAGAGATTTGTCTTCTAAGAAACATTCCTGCTTTAATTTAAGCACTGGTTGAATTTTATAACTGCTTGTTTGTTTGCTGCTTCCTATCCATCCATTATCAGCTTCACTTTCAATTTACTTATTGATGTTTGTTAGGACAAGAAAAAATCACAATAACAAATACAATATACTAATGCATCTATTTCTTAAAACTAGTTGGAAAAAAAGTGTATTAAGCTTATTAAACTGAAAAATACATTAACCAACTCTATAAATTGTTTGTATGTTTAGGGATTATAAATAAATAATAAGCCAAACTAATATATATGACAAACAAATTACCTATTTCTACTGCTAAGAATAAAAGAGGTCTGAAATAATGAATAAACATTCATTGATTTTATTATTCAATGGATTAAGCTCTACTGGTTATTGAGACTTCATCAGATCTTCATGAAACCTTCTATAAAAAGATCTTCACTTAGAAAAGTCTCCAATCTCAACAACAGTCAAAGCAGTTCATTAGATTAACTCTTGCATCACGTAGTTCACTGAAGACCAGGTGGCTCCGCCGTCTGTAACAACCGATGTTCACATGCAAAACGAGGACCACGATCTATAATGATTTAATCATAGCTGGCATTTACAAAACCATCAAATGGAAAGGTGAAATAAAAATTAATAAAATAATGTTCACTTAGACCAAATGGTTTTAATCAAAACAACAGATACTTACTTTGCGATATGAATGTGAGCTTAACATGGAACAAATTTTGCAATAGACCAAGCATCTTTCATGGGGTTCTAAGTAAATGATTGTAAAATCCAGATGTGATGTTGGTTTAAAAGAACTGCCATGAAATGTTAGAGTGGCTTTAAGATGGTGGAAACCTGCTTTGTTCTCCCTGATCAGCTCCAGTTTGGACTGGACGCTCAAAGAGTTATCTGCTGCTGATGATAATGACTGCTAACCTTTTAACATATGTGTGACCTCTTTAAGGTAAGGTTCCTTCCGGTACACACCTATACCTGGAGGAACTTTTATTTTACCGTACCAGAACAGATGCTGAGATGTTCTGCCATCTAAAGGGAAGTCTTACACTTAGAATTTTCTCAGAAACATTTAAATCACCGAGCTTCTTCTTGGTGTTTAATTTGAATAGAGCCAGAAGCGCTCTGACATTATCTGTTGTCGTTTTTTAAGGAACAGTTTTGTAATTCTTAGATAGGTGGTTCTCTTTTTATGTATACATATTTTTATTGCACAATTTGGTGCAATCTGTGATTATGAATTGTATATCAAGTACCGAAACCAGCTGACACAACAATTATGAACTAAAAATAGAAAGTTATGGGATAATTCTCTCAGAGGCCACATTTTAGTGTTGTTTCTCTCACACATGAACCTCCAGCTCCCTACATCGGCCTACATGCCACACAGGTCGACTCTGATAGGAAAATATTTCACTCTGCGAAGGCGCCGCCCGATCCTTCTCGTCTGAATCAGATCCAATCAATTCAAATCAAACTCTGGACGGTATTTCCTACCAACACATGAGGACTTTTCCTTCCTCTGCACACACCTCAGATTTTCTCACTAAATCATCTGGCAGAACAAAGTTCTGCTCAGAGAATTACAGGAAAACCAACAGAGAGCTTAAAAACTTCAACATAGACTTAATGGTAGGTTCAAACATAATTATGTTCTGTTAAAAATTAAATCAAATTAAATCAAAGTAAACCTATGTGCAGTTTAAGGTTTAGGTTTTTTCCTTAAAACACTTAATTTTTTAAGTCAATAAAAAGCAACACATGTTTGAGTCTGAAAGCACTGTGAACACTAGCAGTGCGAGAAACATACTGTTTGACATGACAAAGACAACAGTGTCTTTGAAATTTGGGAATTTTTTCTCTGAACTGAATCGTTCTTTTTGGACCAGAACTTTATTTCTGATTTGTTTAGTTTTTTTGGCTATTTCTGCCCATTCTGGTTTTCAGAAGAGGGAAAAAAACTGATTTTGTACCTCAAACTGTATGTTCATTGTATATAATGTATGTTTTTATGTTTTGTGCCGCTTTAATAGGACATTGATTAAAAAAAGATTTTAGTTTGTTTGTAAAAATAAAATGATTTTAAGGAACCAGTTAAAATCTGAATTTGTCAAGTTATTTACATGTTTTATCTAATCAATAATTCAATATTTTATCACTAAATGAATCCAAATAGTATTTACAGAGCTTAAAGTGTTGCAGGTTTGAGTTAAACAGAGCCTGCCAATAAATTGAAATTTGCTTTAGAAGTGAGAAAACCTACAATAAAGTTACTCATATTTATTGAGAAATCTGCTAGTCCCCAGCTTTTCTCTGTAAAACTAAACCTAGGAATCAGGAGTTGTTTGGAAACAGCTTCCAGTTTGTCTGCTGATCAGTGTGACTCACCAAAACACAAATCTGCTCCTTAAAAGAAACATTGAAACAAAAAGTAAAAAGACGCACTAAGCTTCTGAAAAAAAGCAAAGATATAATTTCTCATCAATGATTGTCACAAAACTGGTTTGCTCCTTTAAAATGCAGTCCTCACAGGACACTGAGCGGAAACACATGCGTTTCTGAGGAAATTGAAACAAACATCCCTCCTGACCAGAATCCCCAACAGAGCGCCACCTACAGAGCGGTGATTGTGTGCTGACCTCTCAGCGTGGTTCTTCACATACAGTAAGGTGGATAAGAGGGTCCTGCCTCTGTGGAGGGGGCCAGTGACTGTCTACTGGGCAGCTGTCAAGTCAGCAGTTATAATCAAAATGTAATATATCACTGCGTGTGATCAAGCTATTAGTCAGTCAGTCATTTTCTACCGCTTATTCCATAGTGGGTCGCGGGGGAGCTGGTGCCTATCTCCAGCAGTCTATGGGCGAGAGGCGGGGTACACCCTGGACAGGTCGCCAGTCCATCGCAGGGCAACACACAAACACCCATGCGCACACTCATTCATACACCTAAGGGCAATTTAGAGTGACCAATTAACCTAACAGGCATGTCTTTGGACTGTGGGAGGAAGCCGGAGTACCTGGTGAGAACCCACGCATAAACAGGGAGAACATGCAAACTCCATGCAGAAAGACCCCCAGCCGGGAATCGAACCCAGGACCTTCTTGCTGCAAGGCAACAGTGCTACCAACTGCGCCACCGTGCAATCAAGCTATATAGGAGTTTATTTTTTGAACTGAATAACTAAAATAGAATCTCATTAAAAAGTTCATCTAATTTATTCAGATGCATCTGCAGTTTAAACTGAAGGAAGATAGGAAAAGTTAAGAAAATCTAACAGTTTTTTTTAGTCATTCATCTGTTGCAGTTTAAAATGTGTGATTTTATGTGAAATGTCCCAGATCATGGATGAACCTCTGCGGAAACAAACAGGACTTACCTTCTCCCTGTAGCAGAGTTGGGTCCAGCAGCTCCATCATGTACTGAACCTCTGTGTCCAGCTGCGGCATGTCGCACTGAGCCACTACATAGGTCAGCATGGGCAGGAAGTCGTCAGCCCCGTACATCCTCCCTGTGAGAACAGCAGCATTAAAGAGGTCACAGAGGTCAGCTGGAGAGAGGAGCAGAAAGCAGCAAATGGTGTTTCTCCTTACGTGAGTTATCCTGCATGATGGTGTAGATGAGTTTGCACACTCGTAGCAGCAGCGACACCTTCTGGTCAGGGGAGTACATCTTCCTCATGTTCAGAAACTTCTGGCGGATTTTCTCAATGGCCACAGAGTCTGGGGGCACGGCTCCATCCACCCCCAGGTCCTGGGGCATCTTGGTCTTAGCCAGGGCCAGGTTCTCCCTGAGCTGCTGTAGTGCTCCACTGTTCACCTGCAGGAGGGAGGCAGGGGGATCAGTTAAAATGAAACTCTGCTCCAGAACAACCAGTATGCACAGACAATGTCAAGGAAGGAAAATAATACGTTACTTTTACAAACTAAAAAACCCATTGTATTCAGCCCCCTTTTCTCTGATATACCTAAGTATCTAACTGCCTTAGAAGACACCTAAAATGTGTGTATATGTTCTGTTTATGGCCTCAGAGGTTTGTTAGAGAACATTAGAGAACAACATGAAGACCAAGGAACACAGCAGACAGGTCAGGGAGCAGGGTTAGGTTCTAAAACAATATCCCAAGCTTTGACGACTCACTGAGCTCTGCTCAATTTATCATCTGAACATGGAGAGAGGAGGGACCGACTGCAGACCTACCAAGACATGGACGTCCACCTAATCTGACAGGTTGGCAAAGCAGAGCATTAATTAGGCAAGAAACAGCCAAGAGGCCCAAGGTAACTCTGGGGGGAGCTATAGAGATCCAAAGCTCAGGTAGGAGTATCTTTCATTTAGGACAACTATTAGTTATTCACTCCACAAATCTGGCCTTCGTGTAACAGTGGCATGAAGAACAACACTGTTAAAAGAAACCACGAGAAAACCATTTCGCTGTTTTCACAAACCAGAATGAATGGTCCAGTCAAAGCCCAGACGTTCAACTACAATCTGTGGCAAGACTTGAGAACTGATCTTCACAGAAGGTAGAAACATGCAGCTGTAACTACAGCAAAAGATGGCTTGGCCAAGTATTGATTCAGGTACATCAGGGAGGCTGAATACAAATGTAGACCACACTTCTCAGATTTCTATATGCATAAAAATGTTTCTTACGATTCACAATTATGTGCTACTCAATGTTGGCCTGTCACAAGAAATTCATATAAAATAGACTGCGGTTTGTGGTTACAACATGACAAAACGGTAAAAAGTTCAAGGGGTGTCAATACTTCTTCAAAGCTCTGTATACACTAGTTTTTATCAAGACATTTCAGGTGGGAGGAAGGTGGGGAAGTCTCACCTGGAAATCGTGCAGAATCACCTCAATGACGCTCTTTAAAGGCTTCAGGACACATTTGTGCATGGCCTTCTCCAGAACCTCGTCTGTGGAGGATTACAGAAACACACACCCACACACACCACACGTAAATTACCAAAGCAAACCATTGGACAATAAAATCATTTAAAACTGGAATATTTCTTCCAGTAAAGGTGCCTCACTGTCAGTTACACAATATTCTGGCAGCCTGTCAATCCAAACTGACATTGCTACTGCAGATGTGAAAACCTCAGATTATTCCAAGTCAACAAACAGAAAACACATGATCCAATTCCTGAACTTGCAGTATAATAGCTCCTTAAAAGCAGCGGTTACATACTGAAAGACTTCACAAGACAAAAAGACCAATTTCCTTAAGAACAATCTGAGAAGAATATGAGATGAAAAATACTAAAAGTCTTGTTTTCATGTGAACACTTGTATAAAAGAGTGGAATGTGAAACAATAAAAACTACATTTAAAATGCTCTTTAAAGGGTTGGGCTTGAATTTTAAAAAAATAATTATATAAATGTTTTACTCTTACTAAAAAAAGCAGATAGCAAACACCCTTCTAGCCATGGACTGATTTGCACACCTAGTCTGCAAATGAAATAAAGTTATCCGGAGGCAAAAGCAAAGCCAGTGACGGTAAATTCGGGGTTTCCATCAGTGGTGGAACACATTAAATGTCATGGCTCATGGGCATTTCAGGTAGCCAGAATGACGTAGTTTGGTGTTTTGTTCAGTAAATAAGGAAAATTTGCAGCTTTTAAATTTTTTTATTAATTTGGCAAATAAAGGTTTAAAACAGTTTTCTTTCAGTTCTTGATCCAAACACGAATCTGTATTTTATCCTCAAGAAAACAATACCTTCATTGAGATTTGAAAGAGAAGAGGTATAGTTATATTAAGTTATATTAACAGACCAAAACTGGCGTTTTGGATAACTCTGATGATTCTTCAATGATGCTCTTAATAAACTTCAGGAATTAGAATGCTTTTTATATCACGTCTTGCTTACCTTCATTAGATATTAAAAAATAGATCCTATTCAAGGCTGCATATCCTTGACTATGAAACATGTAACTACTTTGGTTAGGACTCTCAATCCACTCTTTTTTGTGACAGGTCCTCACTGACTGTAAACCATAAACATACAAACTTGGAAGTTTCTGTAGACCTCTTCTACAACCAGTTATTTACACAGGGTTCAATAGCTCAAAAGAGAAACGGAGGTATGTCTTACTCGAACGATCTGCATCAGTGGCGTCCAATTTCAGTCCTTGGAGGACAGTGTCCCGCATGTTTTAGATCTGTCTCAGTTCCAGTAGACCTGATTTAAATCAGTGTAATTAATCGGCCTCTGCAGATCTTGATGATACACCAAGTTATGAATAGCACCGTCTGCAGTGAACGGCACTAACCCACATCCACCACTGTCCTACAACCATCATCATACGGGACGGAGTACAGAATCTAGAATGACTCGACTCAGCCGGCTGAAGTAATGCGGGTAAATGACATGTCCTTTTACTTTGGTGCCATTTGTTTTCACAGCTCTCTACAGTCTGTGGTTCAGATTTAGCAGCTCTGCAGCTGACAGGAATAGAAAGATAGACCTGAAAGCATTAACCTCAGGCGTACTGTGTAAATATCAACACTGTAAATCTAAATACAACTGAAGATACAGCAGTATAACTGTCAGCGTCCAATAATATAAGGCTATACAACTATTATTAAAGGAAAAAAAGTACATGTTTAAATAAAAAGGTTCTGGAGTGGAAACTAGGAAACTATTGGCATCAGAGGATATTTAAATCCAGGTGCTTTTCTAGAATGGTCATTGGACTAGAGGCAGGTCACCAGAACATCACAGGGCAACGCAGAGAGACACAGGACACACAACCGTGTACACACTCTACCATAAGGGCAATTTAGAAAAACCAATTAACCTAACAGTCATTTATCTTTAAAAAAGACCTGAAGGTGATTTTTTTAATTACTAAATTTTTTGCATAAAACTTTCTGCGAAAAAAACTAAGAACTACAATAAAGAGTTTATTCATGGCAACATTTGAACATAAGAGACAGATGCAGAAAACACATTTACTGTTCCATACTTTCACGCAGAATTAACAGATGGTTTTTAGAGTCTAACTTTTAGTCTGAGCCGCCAAGTTATTTACCATCAATCTGAGAAATATTAAACCTCACAAAGGCTCAATCTGTACATCAGACCTACACACATTCAGCATGGCATTAATTCCTGCCTACCTCAACTATGCGCAGCCTGTTGCATCCAAACAACTGAGTTTTATTGTTCAGCGGAAGGACTGATGCAACTATTAATGCTGTGTATTCATCCCCAGCCTCCAGGCACAGTTTATGCCACATTTATGCAATGAGCTACATGCAGAGATTTGTCTGTTGCAGTAACTGCATAAACACCACAGCCTTTGTGCACGCATGTCTGTGTCTAACGAAGAGTTCCTTAAGGTGAGTCAGAGGAGAACAACTGGAGCATAGGATCCTCCTCAGGTCTCTACAAGTGTTTCAGGTCACTAACAGGAAAGGCTTGGCTGTTTTTTAATGGGAGAAAAAACAAACAGTGGGAAGGTTGACGAACGTACAGAGTCGTCTAATCTGATTAAACGTTTTTTTAAACCACGGATTTCCTTCTTCCCTCAAGAACAGCTCATTTCCTCCAGTCGCACAGCAGCTTTTTTTAAGTGGTCTTTATCTGAGCTACAAGCTGTTCAAAGAGTTCCCTAAACTAGGATAAAGTGTTTTCTGCTGTGTAGTGAAACATGCAGCATGAAATACAAGATTCCAAACATGGTTGTGAGCTGAGCAGGTCATCCTGCCTTTGTAGCACAGTTGTTAAAAACACTACAAAATTTTGACTTTTTAAAACCCAAATGCGAAAGCTCAGCCTTCTAATGATTCAGACACTGAACATGACAACAACTATCAGCTCCAACCAACTTCTCATTTAATTAAAGGGCTAGGAGAGATGATGTTTTTACATCTATCTAAAGAGAAACTTCAATGTCGACTCCAGAGTTTGAGGAACATCCGTCAGCGTGAGAAGCTTTGTTATCTGCGGCCTGTCAGCACCACCAGAACGAACCACGTCTCTTTCTGAGAACAAGGCTGTTATTGTTTACAATGAACAAGAGATGTGAGAAGTGTGCAAACACAAGCGTGCTTTATCCTTACAATGTGAGTTTGAACAGAGACACTACAGCAGACTGAAATGAAACCTGCAATGAGTTGGAAGTTGTGTAAAAACAGTTTTCAGGTCTCAGACTGTTTATACTGAAGCGATAAATTAGCATTTATAAGGTAGGAGAACAAAAGTTTCCATGCTCTTCATCCAGGTTGGATTTGTAGTCAGATTCTAGGTTTGTGTTTTCTGGCCTGACTGAGCGGCTGCTGCAGGTGGCTGGCAGTGTGCAGCAACCTTCCAGTAAAAGTAAATTAAAGGGATGACACCGATTACTCTTATTAAAGTAATGTTGTTTTAAAACTACAGTTAGTGAACTAAGCAGCAGCTGCCGACTGCAGGCTGGCTAACTGAGCAGATAGATCAACTAATTAACCAGCTATTATCAGCTAGTTAGTTTCTCTACACAATAAACATTTCAAACTAAATTTAGGTGTTTTTTGATTAAGCTAGTATATTAAAAGAAAGAAACAAGAAATCAAGCTGCTGCAGAGACAAACAGTCTCTCTGATCCCCTTTCTTTGTGAATGTTTTTGTAAAGACAGGAAAAGTATTTTTTTTTTGCTATGGTAAATCCGTACTCATTGGTTCATATCCACATATTAACAATACGTCCACAATATTCTGGGTTTTTCAGTCGACTCCGCTGTCTGTGTTTTCCACATTCACACCGATGGTAAAGGAAATGAGTCCAGCATCCCTCCAGATTTTCTGATCTGTTGAGTCAAGAACTCCAAATGTGAAGCTACAACTGGCTGTATAAGAGGAAACATTTTTAATAAACCAAGAATGAGATTATTAGGATTTGTGGAGATAGGCTCCAGACCCCATGTGTGCATGGATAGACCAAGCAGGTTTAGAAAATGGATGAATGGATGGTGTGGGGTTAGTGGAAGATCCTGGCAATTAGTGAAAATTTTGAAGCGATTATCCTGAGCAAAAATATCATCGCTTTTCAGAATTTGCCCATTTCAGAAATCCAAATAGTTTTTCTAGTTTTTATTTCATGTAAGGACTGATCTTATGTCATCTGATGGAAATTAAACTAACTCCCTGGCCTTTAGACTGGCCTCAGCCACATTCTGAAGTTACACCAACAAGCTCCGACTAGGAATAACCCGTAGGAGCGCAGCAAGCTGGCATTTTTGAAACCAGACACCAGCATGGAGGAGGACTAAAATGTAAATCTATAGTAGATCTTTAACTGCTGACACAACAAGAAGCTTGATACTGTTGATCAGTGACGTTATCCCGAGAAGCTCTTCCAATGAAATAAAACTCAGTTTTACTTCCTCAACATGAAGAATCTAATGTGTTTTTTAGAAACAAATATAGTAAAAACTCTAATTAGCAGCCCGAAGTAATAGGTAGACTCACCAATCTGGTCGTCAGGAATGAGGGACTCTAAGGGGGGGTCGAGCTCAGAGCTCTGCCGCAGGTAAGCCTTCATCTGTGTCATAAACTGCCGGACAGTCTGCAGGAAGTCCATCCCTGACGTGTGACAGCTCCGGTTCTCCTGGACAAAACTGATGTAGTCCTGAACCAGTGACCCAAAATACGAGCTCTTGTCCCGGGACAGCTCCACGATCCGTTTCACTGCCCGTTTCTGTGGCGTGATCAGGGAGCTGAGCATCCCACCCACTTTGCTGAAGCGTCCCTTCAGGGACCGGGGCAGGATAAAGGACCCCCCACCCAGGCTCACGCCAACCCTTCGCCTTCGAGCCTTAAGGATTGGACGGAGGCGAGACTCCAGATCTGCTTCCATTCCGACGCCGTAGTCCTCCTCTTCTTCTTCGTCAACATCCTCATCGTCTTCACTGCTGTCCTCCACCAGGTGCTGAGACGTGCTAGGGGCCAGGTCCAAGGAGAACCCAGGAGACCGGGAGTATTCCAGGGAGTCTGAGGATGATGTTGACATGCTCATGTCACTGAGACGCTGCCGCCTTCTCTCATCAGGACCAGAAATACTCTCTGTGATGTTCTGTTGCGATGGTTCCTCAGCAGCAGGTGGCGGCTGGCAGGAGGGAAGGTTGGCGCGGGACAGAGCCTTAGCAATGGTTTCGTCATCCAGAGCAATGTGGCAGCGGTGAGCTTCCAGATCTGGCTTTTTGGGTCGAGGAGGTGGTTGGTTTGGTGAAGTGGCACTTTTAGTTGAGCTGCTGCTTTTGGCACCCAGTGAAGGTGGTGCTGGTGCAGGGCGCCTGGTGGAGGTCTGCTGCTGCCAGGTGGCCATACCTACAGCTGCCGGCATGTTCTTGGTCCTGGAAGTAGCCACCGGAGGCCCGGGTGGAGGTGGAGCAGGCCGGCGGCTTGGCATTGCGCGGGGAGGAGGGGGACGAGGAGGTGGATGGCGCGATTGACTGTTCAGTTTGGTCTGATTCACATCCAGCTCACTGTAATGGCTGCTGTTCAGCGGCTGTAAATCTGGAGCTTCCTCTGATTCGGACTGAGTCGGAGGGTTGGTGTCGTGGCTGTGGAGATGAGTTTGCAAGAACAGAGGGTTCACAAAGCACAGGGGTCCAATGTTGTCCTGAAAAAAGGTAGGTGGAGGAGTGTGGAGCTGTAAGGTTGGAGGTGCACTGTCGCTGTGAGCACCAGTATGTTTCTGGCGTGATTCCTCAACCTCACCCGTCCTTTTAGTCCACTGGGTGCTGAGGGTCCGGCTCAGACGGCGACAGACTGGGGGCGAGGAGCGTCGCTGACTGCAGAGGGCAGAGTCCCAGAAGCCTGTAAAAACACACACACACACACACACACAGACATGAAGATATAAACAGAAGCCAAACAAATTCTTCACTGAAGGCAAGCAAACAGGGACAAATAAATCTGGTACCTAAAATCAATAAATCCTCAAAAAATCTAAACTTTCGAGAGCAGCTTCTCACAAACAACCCAGATGTTTCCTTCAACTTTTCAGCCTGCCGTCTGTCTTTCTGCTTCGGTTGAAGCCTGAAGCAGAAACACTGTGAATGTTCTGGCTCTGATTCACTGAGTGCCGACACACATTCAGAAAAGAGGGAGTTTCCCAGGCTAATAAAAGAGAGGGAGGGCCCTGAAAGAACACCACAGAGCAAACAGTTCCAGTTCCACCACTCCCAGCTTCCTGCTCCGTGTCTCCCAACCGAGCACTTTCAGAATCCCTTTCTGGGCTTTCACTGTTGTTGATTCATGACGTTATTCCCCTCAATCTAAACACACATGCTGTAGCAATTTGTTTGAACTATTCTGTATGTAGACATAAACGTCCAACTTACAGAGCCATAATACCACATAACAGAGGTGTGGACGCAGCAGTGACTAATGCTGTCGTCTAAAGATAGAACCATCCACTCTCACATTTCTAACACTACTTCAGCTGTCTGGTAATACCTTCATATCCCCAGTGTATAAATGTGCCTGTGTTATTCTCACAGGTGGATGTGAGCAGCTGACCGTGTGAGAGCCAAACTAAACGCTGACTGAACTCACACTGACTGCCAACAACAAACAGCCTGATTCTACAGTCCACTTCTCTTTAAGAGAAAAAGATAATGTTGATTCTTTTGTCAAAGTTGAGATCAGCCTTCATTGTCTTCCTTAGGAGATATCTAACTGTTGAATTCCAGAGAAAGCAGAAAACCCAGGAGAAGACATGCAGACAATACTCTGGATACACAAATGTTGTGTTTTGCCAACCTTAGGTTCTTACACATTTCTTTTCTTTAAAAAACTCAACAGTTTCTGATTTCTTGGTTACTTTTGACCATTTTGTTCCATAAATTTAAAAGTGCAATTTAAATATCCACCAAATGTTTCTACAGTGGTTATGTTTGAATACGAAACTGCAAACATTATTAAAAATCGACAACTATGGCTTCTGATTATGGCGTCGAAGTGAACAGACATATTGAACAATTATGTTTAGATGTTCATCCCAGGACAACAGTACGGAGACTCAATACTGCTATGCTACATGATAATCCATTTTGAGGAGTTCAGGTAACATGTAGAAATTAACAGCAATACGGAGGTGTCTCCAAGCAACAAAAGCAGAACTGTGAGGAAAAATTACTATGTGGACACCACAGAAGAAAAAAGAGAATCTTAACCAATTCAATGACCTGATAAACAAACATCTGCAATAAAAGCAGAACTAAATAAGAAACTCAACGATAAGGTGAACCTTAAACTCAAATACACCAAACAAACTTATCATGAAAATGGACCTCGAGAAAAATAAATATTGGCTTGTCAATTAAGAAAACAACAATTGGACAGATCCATTTATAAAATTAAAAGTCCTGCCACCGACCAGATGAGCTTTGCACCAGAAGAAATACAAAAGTTGCAGGAACTTATACAGTCAGCCCTCTTCAGTAAAGCAGTTTCTAAACTCTTTGGATCTCCCTTCGATTGGTGTGGAACAAAACAACCATAGATATATCAAAAGCAGACGTTGATAAGGCCATTTTGAAGTTGAAGGCAAGTAAAGCACCAGGCGGTGTGCCAGCAGAGGCATATAAGACTTTTAGGCACTCTATAAAACCATTGTTGTTAAAATGTTTTAACCATGTGCTTAAAGGGGGTGAGACCCCACCATCCTGGAAACAAACTATAATATCTGTCATACCAAAACCTGGAAAAGATGAAACAGAATGCAACTCATACAGGCATATTTCTGTCTTCAACACTGATGATAAAATATGCACCTCAATAATTGTTAGCAGACTAGAAAATATTATCCCAGACCGATATATGATCGACCAGACAGGCTTCGTTAAAAACACAGGATGATGTGAGGCAAATACTACACCTTACTGACACCATAAGCAGAAGTAACAATTAGTTTAGATGCTGAAAAACCCTTTTGATTCTATTCAGTGGGAATTCTTATACCTGGTTTTACAACGCTTTGGCTTTAATATCACAATTATAAGATGTCTGAAATCTTATAATTGTCTGGAGGTCAGGATTAAAATGAACAGCAGCCTTTCAAACACGATCTCCTTGAAACAGAGATGTCCACTGATCCCTATCCTGTTCACACAATTTATAGAGCCACTCAAAAAATTAGGGAGGATTCTGAAATTATGGGAATATTATTTAAAAGAAGAGAATATAAGACATGTCTTTACGCAGACGGCCTCCTGGTGACCTTGTCTGACCCGGATGCCAGTCTGTATTACCTCACGTCTTGCCTCTACCAATTTGGCCTCTATTTGGGATATAAATTAAACATAGGGAAGACGCAGACACTCTTCTTTAGACGAGACATAAGTAAACTGTTTCAATTTAAATGGAAAACAAAAATCATGAAATATCTAGGTGTTAATATTACCAAAACCTTAAACAAGATATATAAATCAAACTGCGATGCTATCACTTACAAAATTAAAAATTATTTAGACAGATGGGTTCCCTGACACTTGATTTATACAGCCGAACAGAAATTATAAAGAAGATCATTATACCTCAGTTGAGATTTATTTTTCAGTCATCAGACAACTGCAGTATGCCATTTGCTAGTGTGATGAGAGGTATGAAGCAACATGGAAGGAACTTCCCACATCCGTCTGTGACCCACAGGTTCTGTATTGTTACACTGAAGTTATGCCCTTCTATGTAAGAGTATACAAATTCTGAACTTAAAAATAAAGTCTAAAAAAATCGATAACTGTAAGGAAATCAATAAGATGGGACTGAGAACTTATCTGCTGTTTTCCTAAGAAGGTTATGGTTTAAAAATCCCAGAGTTCACCTTGTATTGATCTGTTCCATCACCTGAGTGACATCTTGTTATAAAACATCTACAGGTGCATCCATTCACTCTAGATGCATGTGTTCACTTATGGTTTCTATGATAGTTAAGATATTAAACTCGTGGTAGATGAAGAAACAGCTGACATTACAGAAAGTGTAATCTGACTGGACCAATTCATTTGAAAATATTACATAAATAAAAGGAAATAAAGTGTGGAAAAACTATTACATTTCCATACCCAAAGTTTCTTTTTCCATACTTATCCAGTCCTGGAAAATAGTGAAATCAAATTCCTTTTTAAGACGGTGTAGGAACACTGGATTAAGTCTTTCCATAAGGATTGAAAAGTTGACTTTCAAACATACAACTCTGTTCCGCACTTTATTTCTGCCTGAAATAATCAGCTAGCATCATGCCAGTATATTCATCCCTTCATCACACGTGAGCTGTGAAAGAGTCCAACTGAAATCACTCATATTTAATTTAATTAGCAGATTAATGGCTATAAAAGAGAAGCAGATGTGCTCAAATATTTCCTTCTTGTGTTAAAAAAGATTTACCACGAGAGACAAGTGAGCAGCCTTCATCGCTTTGCATGAAAATGGCCTCAAAGACAGAAAATTGCTGATATTATATGATACCTGAAAGAATGGTTTTCTGGATCACCAAGATGGTGAAAGTTTCAACTCAAGAGAAGAAGCTTAAGGGTGTCTAAAAGGGACCAGCAAGCTTCAGGACATCCTGAGGAAGGTGCTACAGAATCATGTTGCCACCAAGTGCAGAGCTTATCCAACATCTGCAGCAGGTGAAGACGTTTGGCCACTTCTGTCCAAGAAAAACATCAAGGACAGACTGGAATTCTGCAGGAAGTCCAATGATGCAAAGCAGGAGGTTATTGCTAATTTCTTTCTCTGATAAATCCTTCTTTAGGAAATCTGGAAAATCATTAATCCAGAGAAGAAAACATGAGAGCTACGATGAGTCCTGTGTAGATCCAACAGTGAAGCGTTTTAATACTGTTCCTATAAGGGGATGCCTGGTGGATCATATGACTAAACTTTGGAGCTATGGTCAGATCTTAAAAAACTGGTGGAGAAACAGAAGCCAACATACTGTGATCAACTCCAAGCACTGAGAAAGCAAGAGTGGGTCATCATCCGTCAGGATTTGGTCCTGAAGATCATATCCAGCGTGTCTGAGACAATTACAGGAGCTCTGAAGGAAAACGAGTCATCACTTTTCTCTTCTCATAAAAGCCTTTATATCCTATGAACCTTCATTATAAAAACAAAGGCACCCAAAATGGCAACACAATGCAGATTCTCCATCATGACTAATGCATATGTTTCAATTACACCAAAATTTTATAAGCTGCTGCTTTTCCCAGAGCTCCACCTTTGAAATGAATCTCTATAAAACTCAGCTTGGTAGTTTTAGAGTAATTATACAAACAGATGCACAGAAAACTAAACTACAATGGACCCAAAGCCACCAGAAGCCACTCACCGTGACCTTAATGTGGTAAATAAGGCGCAGAGTAACAGCAAACCTTCAAAGTCTCTGGTAAGTTTGCTTTTCACATGAGAATGCACATCAAAGTTAAATCCAGCCTCTTTGTGTTTAAACAGAACGTTTCCAGTGTTGAAGTGGAGTCTCTCTCACAGAGAACAGAGAGCAGATGCAAAGTCACAACAGCATCTATTTTTATTTCAACCTGGGAAGATATCACAGACCTTTCAATAAGATGCCAGAGAAAGTGCCGGTGTTACCAACGTTTTCTCCAGCTGGGTGAAAAATTGAGTGCCATGGTTTTTCCACCCGAATCTGTTGCTGCATTGCAGGCTGAAAAGGACCGCAGTGCAGCACCTTTCCAATGCTTGCAGGTGAGATACCTTTGGTTGTTTGGAAACTTTTCCATTCGCAGAAAACCTTTGTTATGGTGTGCAAATTACAGCAGCACCACCCATCGTTCTTTTAATGCCGTTTTAAAACTACAGCTGGCAACTACAACTGGCAAGCTACACATTTCCGTAAAGCTGTAGACTGCAGGCTACCGGAGCAGGCAGTCTGACTAATTAACCAGCTAATAACCAGCTCGCTATACTTGTTTGATTTGAATAAAAAGCAGAATGGTACAGAGTTTTAATAATGTGCAGCAAACAGACTCCAACCTTTTGTGTATATTCTGTATTTTTGATTTATCCTATATACCATACTCAAATTAACAAATAAATGTTATATATAACCATATTATAACTGTAAAACCCAATATGTTACATTAACATAAAACACTGTGAAACTGTGCTCATTTTACTCATGGTTATGATACTGTGGGAATCTCACGCAGTCCAACTGGGAGTCAGAACCAAAATAAAGGTGAATGGAGTTTAATACAAAGCTTTCAAATAATAATACACAATACATTTTATGTGAGATTTTAACATGTGTATGCCTATTTATCTCCATAATTCACCAAAATAATTGACTACAATGAGAAAGAAACTGATATTCAATGGTTTTAACTTTAACTTTAAGTAGTTTGTTTAAAACAACATGGAAGCAGGAATGGGGCTAACCTGGGAACCCAAGAGAAACCATTTTTAGCATTTAAACACCAATTTTTCATCTACTATTCTTCCTAGTGTAGTCGAACATTTAGCTTGTCCTTTCTTCGAAGATTTGGAGTTTTTTTTATGAATTTTCTCTTTTTTTTTTGCTTTGTTGTTTTGTGTCTTTATTATGTTCTTGAGTAACTTTATTCATGACAGGGTGTTAGTATGTCCATCTTAGCACAACAGCTAGAGATGCTAAGATGGGTGTTTATACAAAGCATTAGCTGGTCACAGATAAGGTTACCTGCACCGAGCTGAGCAACCTCCTCCAGTTCTTTCTGTGTCTTTGCAGAAGAAATGGCTTCAGGAAGTTTCAGCGTGAACGGCAGGATGTCTCTATAGATAAATAAAAATATAAAATTACAAAAGGTGCTGTGAAAGAAACACACATCAGAAGAGGAATTAAATCATGTGATCTGTCCAAATTACTGCCTATAGTCCTTTAGTGACATCAACATCCTGTTCAGGAAACTGCTAATGCCACCACTTTGGTTGATAAAAACACCCTGAATAGGCATATAGAGAAGTGAAAATACTTGTGAACTTTACCGACTCTTTATTTCCATTACACAGCCAGTAATGAAACTCAATGTTGGGACTTAATTTCTAACTAAAATTCGGGCACTGCTCTGAGCAGTCATTATATTATATTAAGATTTTATTTAAAGTGCATCTTTGCAGTGAGATGCAGCACCGGGTTCCCTGCTGCATTTCTGAAAGCCTCTTTTGTTTTTCTCTTATTTCTGAGCTTTAAGTACAAACTGCTGACTCCTCAAATACTATTTTTACCCATAACTTTTCCCTCCTCTTACAAAATGTCCTGTCTATGTTAAAACCAACAATGATGGTTAATTACCTGCTGACACAGTAGAAGGCCACAAGGTGGAACAGATCGGCAAAGCTGATCCCAGATCCTTCGATGGAAAAGGCTGCAAACAAACAAAAAGAACACAGCTTGAAGGAAAATGTGCTCTAAGTGCAGCATCACCCTTATGACAGACATCGGATCAGAACCAAATGTTTGTGCAGCCTAAAACAGAGAGCTTGGGTCAGGGCACCAAGTCTGGGTCTTGAGACGATCTCAAGATATTTTAATACAGGTAATATACATGTAAACATTTTCATCTCATCTGGTACAACAAGAAATAAAACAGATAATTTACAACTTTTGTATAAAAACAGAGATCAAACAGCTTGTTACTGTGGAAAAACAACAGAAACAAAAAAACATTATGCAGGGATTCCCAGATGTTTCCAAGCATGAAGATGAACATTTTTGAGGTAGCCCTCATTCTTCATTATTTCTTCCACTTGGTGCAATGTACCAGAGCCACTGGCACCAAGCACAATGCTACCACCACTATCTTGATAATCGGTTCTTTGACATGATAACCTCACCTTGACTCCTTCAAGCAGACTTGTTGTCACAGTTGCCAAAAAGGTCAATCAGTGCCTCATCTGATCAAAAACATTTATGGCTTGTCCATGTAGTCCAGTTTAGGCTGATTTTTGAAGATATAGATTTTGGAGCAGGAGCTTCTACCTTGGCTTTAATAATACAAACTAGCTTCACCATGATGCCACCAGCTGCTGATACGCGCCCCCCGTCATCGATTAGAGACCCGAACATACCTGATCCGGGTCATCGAGGACCAGAACCGCACAAGCCTGAGTTGCAAAGGGATTTCCTCGAGATCACAGCTTGAGTATCAAACGTTTTTTGTTTTTTTGAAGATCATGGATGACAATGGTGCAGAAACGGTCGCTGCTCATGAAACCCTCTGTTTGAGCTCATTGACTCAGGAGGGCTGAATACAAAACGCCAAATCTTGCAGATTTCTTTATGAATTTCAAAACCACAAATGAATGTACTTCCCTTCCTCTTCCCAATTCTGATCTACTTTGTGTTGTTCAAATAAAATCCCAATAAAATTCATTAAAGAATGAAGTTTTCATGTGACAAAATGTGGAAAAGACCATGAATACTTAAAGACAGCGGACAGCTAAAGTGTAGAGTATTAGGAGAAATGGTTTTTAAATCTCTTAATTGTAAACTTGCTCAAAACATAACATACAAAAGTCTACTTGAGAACAGAAAAGAGAGGCCAAAGGAGGAGCTGCTGACCTCGATGTGAAGTTAAAACCAGGCTAAAGGCTCTTCCTTCCTTCTAACTGCGTGCCGTCATTTCAGCAGAGAAAATCCACAGCTGCTATGTTGTCACCACCTGGCAACACTGCAGCTTCTCTTCTCCCAGAGATGTTTTATTTAATATCATGAGCTTTGGATAAAATGCAAATTCCAACCTAAGCTTTACTGTCAAAACATTTAAACTTTCGAAATTTTAAAAGGTGTATAAAATAAAATCTTATTCTAGAAACAAGTGATCAAAACATCTTGAATTGAGGTGCAATAAGCAGATCCTTCCAACCGTATCTGCCTTTATTCAGACATTTTCATTAAGTGAGTCCTAAACAACACACTAGTGTTTTGAGTCAATCCATGATAACCAGACTGCCTGTGGACACGCTTTCATTTCTCTTTCTTATGTGCTTATTTTTTAACTCTAACTGCAGAGGAGGACAGGAAACGGAACAAGAGACAGACTCAGTCTGAACTGTGTTGACAGAGTTGAAAAATAAATAAAGAAAAAACATTTTATGATCCTTCAGGAACTTTTTCACAGTCTGATGGAATGGATTTATCCAGTCTTCTTAATGGATCAGTTACGAAAAAGAGAAATGACTTACCGAACTGACTCTCTCTGACATGGAAGTGGCTGATGGGAGTTTCTGTCTGATCCTCATCCAGACGCACAGAAAGGACCTTCCTTTGCAGAACCGTCGACTTCCTGACCAGAAACACCTGCTCCATGAAAGAAAACATGATAATCATAAAATTCTCCTTGATAAAAATTCTGAGACATGTTTGCAGGGATGGTAACCTCTCACCCCTGGTTGCTGTTTGAGCAGTATGCAGGAGGCCTCCTCTTCACTGACTGCTAGCAGCAGCCAGACCTGGTGAGTTTGAGTCAGCCGGTCCAATACACTCATCCTCCTCCGTAAGGAGTCATAACCAGAATCCCTTTCCCCCACTAACCCACTGCAGTGTGGGGGCTGCAGGTAAGCACCACCCTGCAGGCTGCAAAAAAGGGAAAAACAGCCAGCCCAAAACAGTTTTATTATCTGTTGGTAGAAATGTAACAAAAACTGCAAACAAACACGTAGGGAAAACAACTTCATCTGCGTAGAGTAAGCTGGAGTCAGTTAACGTCCCGTCTCACTAACTCAAACTGAACGGTGAAAAATGCATCAGGTTCTGTCCTCCTGCATAGATCAATTTAAAGGAACTCCAGACTGCAAGAGATTCCAGAGCAATCAGTGATCAGAACTTCAGAGACGCGAGAAGGTTTCTCAAGAAAACTAAAATCCATGTGGCTGCGTGCAGGAAATCAGCAGAAATAAATGCTCAATGTGGTGTGGCAGTGAGGAAATTGGGAAGGCGTTCAAAAATTATTACCCAACATGTCAGTCATGTGTCACTTCGTCATTTATAAAACACAGTGTTTACTTTTTAATATTTACCTGTAGAAATGACTTGTTATAATAAATACTCCTCTGTTTATAGATGTTTAGCCCAAGCTTTGTTGCATAAAGACTGTGATTTGTTTCAAATGACAATAAATAAATATGGTAAATATTATAACCAGACAGAACAGCAACTATCCACATAATTCCCCCAACTGTATATATAATATAACAGTAGCACTGCACTTATTTCTACATCTCTTATAGTTTTTACACTGTGGATCACCACATTTTAGCAAATGACCTGCTTCCTCAGCAAATTCATGTTTATACTTACAGAGCTGCACAATATCTTGAAGTCAGCAGACGATATTAGTCACCGCTGACAACAGCAATTTATCCAGAATTAAACTTATTTATCCTGGATTTTATAACTTAAATGACATCATACTCAAAAAAAGACTTTTCTTCTTTTTAGTGTTGCATGTTTTTGGTTGATGGTCTAAACTTTTTTTTTTCCTGCTAATAGCCGCAAAGGACATTAAGATAATTTATTGCATTAAAAGAACAAATCCCGTTAATTATTTTGAAAAACTGCTATATTTTATTCACTTATGTTTCAGTAAAATGGTGTAACAGTAACTGATAGCTGTCTGGGATTTATACGTTGCTCTTTAAGAATCAGAATCAGAATCAGAATTCTTTATTTGTCATTGCTCCACATGGGTGCAACGAAATTTCCAAAAAAACCAGAACAAAACAGTGCAGGCAAGTAGTGCAAATTTAAAGAAAATAAATACAAAAAAAGTTTAAAAAAAGGGCTGTGCCAGTGGAAACAGATATATATATATATGTGAAAACATCAAGAAAACAAACCAAGCATTATATGTCATCAGGTTTTAAAAGAACATAATTAAAACATTTGGGGATGTGCTATATGTAGAAACTGTCTTACCCTTGTAACTCCACGGGCTCCTTGTCCAAAGCTAAAGTCGACTGGACCATCTCCTTTTTCAGCTCCCCGATCTCCAGCGCAAAGGTGTCAATCAGCTGAAAACGGACAGAATGAGAAGTTCTGAATGAACGAGTAGAAGAGGAGGAACGGCAGCAAACCAACCGAAGGCATTGCTCAAACAAAGATTACAACACAAAAGACGCTTAGCCGGGCCAGACAAATGTGGAACAAAGGAGAGAGGAAGCAGTGATTCATTTTCCTGTGTCATGTCCTACAGGCAGGAAACATGGAGACAGAGAATTATCAAAGAAATGACCTGGGGTGATGTTCGTGGAGGTGGCATTCCCAAACCACGCTGCAGAGACAGAAACATAAACACTCGGACAGTAAGGCCAGGCAGATTTTAAACATTCATCTCCTGTCATGTTGAACTATTTCCAGACTGTAGCAGATAAGGCCGATCGCTTCTGTCATCAGAGTATAAATTAGGCTCTAACTGGTCACCTTGATAAAAAGGCTGGTTGAGACTGTGTGTAAGGCTCCAGCTGGACACTTTAGACTTTAAACTATCTGAGAGTGAAAAATGCTTAATGCACATTGTTAGTTATTAAGGTTACAGAGAGCGGGATCTTTGACCATTCCTCTATGCACAATCTCTCCAGACCATCTAGAGTCCTGGGTCCTCACTGATGCTCTCTTCTCTTCAGCTCACCAAAAAGGTTTCCTATTAAATGTTGGTCTGGGGAGTGAGATTTAAAATTCCCTGGGATCTTAAAGAGTTCATGATGCCATTTCCTCTCACAGGTAGAGAAACTGGCCCACAGCACGACAAAGTCTTCACCAATGCCCAAAGAGGATATGGGGGGTTTTACAGCATATTTCATCCTTCACTTGATGCCAGACCCATCTGCGGTGTTTCTTGGCAAAAATCTGTATTTTAGGCTCCTCTGACCAAAACACGTTGTTCTACATAAAGGTGCCAGTCACATGTTTTTTCATTATGATGGCAGGATGGAAATACTTTTTTCTTGGGGTTGCATGTCGATAGCGTACTTTGTGATACTTTGTGTCACTTACTGCTGCAGTTTTCTAAAATGGAGCTTTGCAGATGTTTTTGAAATCTTCCTAACCATCCTCTTCAGTTTGCGTGGTGCCAAGATGAGCACTGGTCCTTTTCCCGCCATGGTTGTTACACTTCCAGTAACTATTGCTGTAACTGTAGATATCAGGAAGTTTAGGTAAGCAGCTGGGAAAAAATGTTTCGTCCAGCCATCATACCGTTCAGGAAGGAGACGGGTACTGTGACATGTTTTCGTTTGAATTGTGTGAATCAGACTTTGTGAAAATGCTGCTGAAGCTGGTAAATAAGTTTCATTATTCACTGTGAAACAGATCATGTGTTCTGATGAAACTAAAACTAAAGGACCATAATGATAATGGTTACATTTGTAGGAGGAAAGGCGAAGCTTGCAAGCCTGTGAACCCCTTCTGAACTGTGAAGTATGTGTGTAGCAGCATCATGATGTGATGGTGTTTTGCTACGGGAGGGAGTGACCCACTTCACAAAATAGATGACCTCATGAGGAGAGAACATTATGTGGATGGAAGCGACACCTGAAGACATCATCCAGGAATTTAAGCTTGGACTCAAGCGGGTCTTGCAATTGGACAACGACCATGAGCATCCTGCCAAATTAGATAGAAAGTGGATTCAGGAAATGAAAAGGCAATGTGTTGGATCGGTCATCACAAAGCTCTGATCTCAGTCCAACAAAACATTTGTGAACAGATCTGAAAACCTTTGTCTGAGCAAGGCGGTTAACAAACCTGACCCAGTTACGGCAGTTCTGTCAGAAGGAATGGACCAAATTCCAGCAAACCTTTCTGAGAAGCTTGTGGAAGGATATCCAGAACGTTTGAACTGAGTCATACAGTTTAAAAGGAAGTTCTACCAAATACTAAGGAAAGGTATGTGTAACCAGTAGCAACTGTTGGTGCTCCACCCCTCAGGTTGAAAGAGGAACAGATGAAAGAGTGGGTGTGTCATGATCAGAAATGATTGTCAGAGCTTTGTGATGATTGGACCTCTGCTGTTTGGAGTGTGTGGGAAGAGATCACTTATTATAACCGGGTGTGTGTGGTTTTTCAAACTGAATGCAAGGTATTCTTTTTAATGGTTTGTATTTATGGATGTTGCATTGTGACCACACAAGACTTTCAGAAGGGGGTTATATTTCATTCAGCTGCATGTGGGAGTGACGACGTGTCTGGTATTGATTTGTTTGTTTGTTTGTTTTTATTAAGTGTATTTCAATAGTTTTAAATGAATTGCATCATGAAGTGTCTAATTATTAGTCTGACTTTAATCTTTTATAGTTTCAGATCTACTGTGTCCTTCTGTCCTTTCTGAGCTGAGTTGAATAAATTGTTATAATCTGCCCGGCCTTGCATGGCCTGTCGACCAGAAGACCTGCATCTTGAGAGGGGGGGCTGGTCTAAGTTGGTGAAGTTAAAGGAAAAAATATTTACAAAAAAAAACTCAAAATTGGCATGTGCATTAAGGTTCTGGTACAGGCTGGTGCTTACCTGAAAAGTCACGTAATTAGTGAAATGAAGTCCACCTGTGTCCAGTCTAAGTGTCACATGATCTGTCAGTATAAACACAACTTTTGTGAAAGGCCCCGGAGGCTGCAACACTAAGCAGGAGACATCACACCATGAAGACCAAGGAGCTCTCCAAACAAGTCCTCAGCGTGGGGTTATAAAAAATATCAAAAGCTTTGATGTTCCCCTGGAGCTCCATCAAATCCATTATCTTCAAATGGAAAACAGATAGTACAACAACAAACCTGCCAAGAGAGGGTCACCCACCAGAACACCCAGACCGCACAGAGTCCAAAGGTCACCCTGCAGGAGCTGCCGAGTTTCACAATAGAGACTGGAGTTTCTGTTTATAGGACCATAATAAGCCATAAATTCCACAGAACTGGGCTTTATGGAAGAGTGGCCAGAAAAAAAATCCATTACTTAGTGATAAAATCAATTGGCTTTACTCAAAACATTAACAAACCTACCCACGTTTGTCTTCATTCTCTGGACCTTGTGCTGACATATGGCATTGAGTGTAAAGACATAACAATATTTTCTCACAACCCTGTGCTGTCTGACCATTTTTTAAAAACCCTTTGAGTTTAAATTTTAACAGAGTACTCCACACCAAAAGAAAATTTCATTATAGTAGATCATTATCAGACAAGCTGTAACAACCTTTAAAAATTTTGTACCACTTTTTAATTTCCTCCCTTTCACAGAAAAAAAGGGGGAAGGGGAATAATTTTTTTTTTCTTCCCCCTTCACAAAAATTGTTTCTCTTGTTAAAAAGGTGTCCCTTCATCATTGCGTGGTTGATTAGACAATGCCCCCCCTTTAAAAAAGAAGGAAATTTTTTCCATTGGAGGCGGCTTCCCCTGGTTTAATTCAGATCTGCGTACCTTTTAAAGCACAATGTTTAAAAAATTGGAGGCGAAAATGGCGCTCTACACACCTAGAGGATTCCTACTTAATCTGAAAAATAGCCTACTGTTGTATAAAAAACACTTCAACCAAGCTAGAACAGCTTTTTTCCTCATCCTTAAAAATAGAAGAGAACAAGAATAATCCTAGGTTTTTTCCCTTTTAATACTTTGCTAAACTTACACCAGAGTCATAGCTCTGTTGAGCCATCCATTCCCCTTAGCTCTCAGCAGTCATGACTTTATGGGATTCTTCCCCAAAAAAATTGATTCTTTTAAGAAGAAAATCTTTGACATACTCCCGAAATGTAATTTTTAAACCCCCTCAAAAAGTGAGACAAAAAATTGGAATTTAACTGTAGAACCTGATCCTGTGGTTTGGACTGTTTTGGATCCTGTGGAGCTTCCAGAGTTATCAGAAATATTAGCTTCATCTAAACCTTCAACTTGTATGTTAGACCCAATCCCAACCAAAATTTTTTTTTTAAGGAAGTGTTCCCTCTGATTATAAGCCCCATTTTTTTGGGTTTATGATTAATTTATCTTTAGTAAATGGATATAAAACCACAAGCTTTTAAAGGTAGCTGTAATTAAATTTTGCCTTAAGAAAACCTTCGCTTGATCGAGATGACTTAAATAAATTACAGACCGATATCCAATTTCCCTTTCCCTTATCTAAAATTCTTGAGAAAAATAGTTGCTAATCAAATTTGGTGGGGCTTTTACACAGCAATGACCCTTTTTGAAGACTTTCTTCAGGCTTCAGAGCTCATTCATAGCACTGAAACAGCTCTGCTGAAAGTCACTAATGATTTTCTTATTGCCTCAGATAATGGACTTGTTTTTGTACTGGTTTTTCTGTTAGATCTCAGTGCTGCATTTGATTAAGTCGATCAAAATATTCTCTTAGAAGGCTGGAATATGCTGTAGGGATCAAGGGGAACAGCGCTAGGCTGGTTTAAATCTTATTTTGTCTGACAGATTCCAGTTTGTTTTCATGTAAAATGATAAATCATCTTTAAAAACTCTAGGGTTAATTGTGGAGTACCACAGGGTTCAGTACTTGGGCCAATTCTCTTTACTATATATATTTTTTCCAATAGGTAAAAATTTATCAGGCCCAAGAAAAGGAAAAAATTTTCACTGTTACGCTGATGATACTCAGCTTTACTTATCCATAAACCCCTGATGAGCCCAACCAGTTAGATAGACTACAGGCATGTTCTTGAAGACATAAAAAATTGGATGACTTTAATTTTTGCTTCTAAATTTTCAGACAAGACAGAAGTTGTCATCTTTGACCGGAGTCTTTAAAAAAACTGCTTAGTCAATCACTTTAACCTGGATGGCCATTAAATTGACCTCCGATAATAAAAGAAAAAAACCCTTGGTGTTTTTTTTGGACCAGGACATGTCATTTAAATCCCAAATTAAAAAGTTTTCTAGGATTTCCTTTTTTAATCTCCCCCGGGAACATTGCCAAAAAAAAAATATCCTGTCCAGGAGTGACGCTGAAAAAACTAGTCCATGCATTTTTTACTTCAAGTTTGGACTATTGTAATTCTTTACTATCAGGTTTCCAAAAATGCCTTTTAAAAAGTCTTCAGCTGATTCAAAAATGCTGCAGCAAGGTTTCTGATGAAAATTAAAAGAGAGATCAATTTTTCCCCCTACTTTAGCTTCCCTTCATTGGGGTTTCCCTGTTAAATCCAGAATAGAATTTTAAAAAAATTCTCCTCCTCACAATAAAAACCCCTTAATGATTTAGCTCCATCATACATCAGAGATCTGATTGTTTTTCCATACGTTTTCCCAACAGAGCACTTCGTTTTCAGACTGCAGGTTTACTGGGGGTTTTCCTAGAGTCTCTAGAAGTAGAATGGGGGCAGATCCTTTAGTTATCAGGCTCCTCTCCTTTGGAACCCCGCTCCCCGTTTTTTCTCCGTGAGGGGGACAGCCCCTGTCTACTTTTAAGGCTAGGCTTAAAACTTTCCTTTTGATAAAGCTTATACTTAAATTCTTAGGTTATCCCTGAGCTATCTTTCCCTTTTTTAGCTCCGTCTTCTTTTCCCCTTTTTGGATGGGGTTTAAAGGGGGAGTCAGGTTTAGCCTAAAACCGGGCTCAGTTATGGTTGAGGTGCAAACACACCCTCCATTTCTGCTACCTGTATGACCCCCTCTCTTTTCCCAATGGTTATAATCAATCTGAAAAGAGAGAGGTATCCCAATCGGTTTTGGGGTTTTTTTGTAACAATGGCCATCAGTGGGCTCTAGATGGACAAACTGTCTACTTTTTAAGGGTAGGCTTTAAACTTTCCTTTTTGATAAAACTTATAGTTAGAGTGGCTAGGTTATCCTGAGCTATCTCTGTAGTTATGCTGCTATAGGCTTAGGCTTTCTGGAGGACATAATGACCACTTTCACCCCCTTTTGCTACTTTTCTCACGCTACTCTTCATTTTTTTATTATTTGCTGTTATCCCCAGCTTTTAATTTTTGTTCTCTCTCTTTTTCTCTTCTAGAAGCTACACCTGGCCTGACTCTGTGTTCTACCTGTAACACCTGTCTCGGGAGAGGGCCAATCGTCCAAGCTTCTGCTCGGCAACAACTTAATGCTCACCCTCTACCGTTATCCACATGGCCCTGTCTTTCAGTGTTTTAAAACCCTTTTTTCTCCTAGACATAGCTACTGACTGAGCTTTTAACTGTGACTAACTCCCCTGTGCTCTCTTCAGACTCTAAACTTGAAAAACTGGCTCTGAGTTTATCTGTTCCTTCTTTTTTAGTTGAAAAAGCTAAAAGGAGCTACATCCATTAACATTTACATTTTTTCCCTTTCCCATAAAAAAGTACTCCTGGATCAGTGCTTTTTTTGTTCTCTTTGTGTCTCTGCTCTGTTTTTCCCCTAACCCCCAGTCGGGCGTGGCAGATGGCCGCTCACAAATGAGCCTGGTTCTGCTGGAGGTTTTTTTCCTGTTAAAAGGGGGGTTTTTTTTCCTCTCCACTGTCGCTTTCAAATGCATGCTCAGTATTAGGGATTTTCTGCAAAGTCAACGCCAGTGACTGTCCACTGTCTCTACATGTTCACCGGGAGGGGGAATGCTGCAAGTCCCCGGACTGGGTTCAATCTGCTTGGGTTTTCCCTTTCCTTAGATAAGAAAACTTTTTTTTCCAATTTGAATTTTAAAAAACAGAATCTGGCTGCACTGTTCAATGATTAAGATTAATTGGAATGTATGTACCTGACTTTTGTGAAGTGCCTTGAGACGACATGTGTTGTGAATTGGCGCTATATAAATAAACTGAATTGAAACTGAATTAAAATAACAAGGTACGTTTGTCAAAAGGCATGTGGCAACTTTTCAGCCACCAAGGAAAACGCTACGTCTGGTGCAAGCCCAACACATCCCATCGCCCCAAGAATACCATATCTACAGTAAAACATGATGGTGACAGCATCATGCTGTGGGAATGTTTTTCAGCAGCAGGCACTGGGAAACTGGTCTGAGTTGAGGGAAAGATGAAGGGAGCTAAACCGGCCAGTCTGCCTGTGATTTAAGACTGGGACAGATGACCCGAAGCATACTGCTAAAGCAACACTCAAGTGGTTGGTTAACATTTAAATGTGTTGGAATGGCCTAGTCAAAGTCCAGACCTCAATCCAATTGAGAATCTGTGGTTAGAAGGTCCCTGTTTACAAGTGAAAACCATCCAGCATGAAGGACCTGGAACAGTTTTAACTTGAGGAGTGAGCAACAATCCCAGTTGCAAGATCTGGTCAGCTCATAGACACTTATCCAAAGCCACTTGCAGCTGGAATTGCAGCAGAAAGTGGCTCTACAAATTATCGACTTTGGGTTAGGAGGTGAACAGTTATGCACGGTAAGGTTTTGTGTTATTGTGTCCAATTTGTTGTTAGCTTCACAATAAAAACAAAATAATATACCTTCACAGTTGCTGGTATGTTCTGTAAATGAAATTGAACAAACAGTCCCTCTTAATCTTGTAAATCAACAAAACAACTGCAAAAGGTTGATTCTAGATTTTAAACACAAGGGGGCGAGTTTTAACCAAAAATAAAGGCTTGAAGCCAGACCACAGTCTCCCCCTGCCCCCTTCCAACAATAAGTGGAACCAGCTGAGTTAAAGTTCTGTGGCAGGTATGAATTTAATTACCCAGCCTGAGTTATTTACTGACCCTAACCCCCCGGCCCGCTTAGGACCTGGCTGAAAGAAACAGATCTCTCAGAGGAGTGATCCTGACAGCTGAGCAGAACTGAAGAAGCAGTCAAAACTTTACACAACCAACAGCTTTTTAAGTTACAAGTTGAGAGCCATAACACCAGATGTTACAATCAAAGTGGTTGTTTAAAGAATCCTGCAGCCAACAACTGGATTAAAGGTCAGGTATTCTCTTCCTCTCTCACAATCTAGCTGCAGATATGTTAATACTGTCAATGCATAACTTCCTGATCTGCTATTTTTTTTTACTCCCATTTTAGCATTGCTTCTTTATTTAAAACAAACCTGACACAGATGCGGTCAGTTTATGACCATTTTAAGCTTTTTAATGTTTACCTTTTATCATTAAAAATAGAAATACATGCATGTTTGGATTTTTGTAGATATTTTTTCTAATCTTCACAGTGTCAGGATTATGCAAGCAGGCTCAAATATATACATACAGTCACCTACATCTTAATTAACTTAATTAACAAGGCAAAGGCCCATCAAGCTCTGGTTAGTAACCAGGACTGATTGCAGCAGGTAGTTTGTTTTTGAGGCATAAAAAAGATTCATTTGACAGTCAGTGGATCGACCGAAAACTAGACCAACTATTGGAAAGCCCAAGGAGTTCAGAAAGAAAATCCAGAATAATGTAGATCCACACAAGTTGAGAAACTCTTTTGGAGCCAGTTCTAAACAACAGCCAATTCCAAGATCATGCATTCAAGCAGCTGTATAGAGATACAAGTTATTCAGATGCTTCATAACTCTGGCAAGGTTGGGAAGAAGACCCAAACTGTCCCTCTCAGATGAAAGGAAATTGGTTTCAGTTTTATGAGATGCCTCCGTATAATCAAAAGGACAATATCTCCATAGCGAAACAAGGTGGTGGCAGCATCATGCTGTGGGCTTAATTTTGGATCGAACTGGGTCAGTTATGACTCAAAATCTTTAGGTGTCTGCTAGAAAGCTGAAGACAAAGATGGGTTGATTTGTTTTAGCATCACAGCTTTGGAACAGCCGATCCAGAGTTCGGAACCAAATATGACAAATTCTGTGGGGTCTTCTAGGAAGGTTGTAGACAAGAGGTGTCCTCACAATCCGAGACATTTGAAGAACAATTGTGAGGCAGTGCGGGTAAATATCACCAAGTCAAGAAATAGGATCCTGATAAACTCAAACCAAACAAAACTGAATGCTGAGATGAAACCAAAAGTTGCTTCTACAGGGATTAGTTTAATATTTTTGTTCCTAAAAAAAACGTATTAGTTTCAGACTAAAGCGGGATTTCAGTTAACGCTCCATCTACAGATTGTTGAGGGAACAGGGCTGCCAAGCAAAGCAGAGGAACAGCTTTTACCCCTCACTAGGAGACAGGGAATTAAACAGGTGAATAAATCCAAACAGTCTGTGGAAACAACATGGGAAGTTCCTGAGAGATGAAGTGAAGGTCGGCGGACATTAAAAGCAGTTAAATGACTCGATCTGGGCCAGAACTTTTAAAAGGAAACTGACTGAAACACAGAACCCAACAAAAAGGTTTGTGTTTCACTCAAATCCTTGACCATCATCCATCTGGGTTTGTTTGTACTTTCAGTCATCAGAACGCGAGCTGCAGAGTTAAACAGACCTAATTATAGCGCTGCAGCTCCTTTAGGTCTGTGTATGAGAGGAGGCAAGTGTTTCTCTGCATGGGCTGCTGTTAAAGCCATAGACGGAGTCAGTGGGAAACTATGAGTCTGGTTTTGACCCACATACAAAGACAGTTTTCTTAGAGTTGGTAAAGATATATAAAAAAAAACTTTTGAGAAAATATTGTCATCCTGTTACGCCTGAAAGAATAAAGGCTGGCTTCATGACGTGTGGAAAGCTGCTGAAAACTAGGCGTCAGTTTTAGACTTCATGCACAGTAAGTTTTATAGAGTTACCAGAATTTTAAGATAAAACTCGGCCCAACGGCTACAAGTAAAAAACTGAACTCAATTTTTCATGTATTGCATCTTTTATGCGAAGAAGTCCTCAAACTCGACTAAAAGTCCTATTAAATAAATGCTCGCTGATCAAAGTTAATAAACCAGCTTCCAAGTAAAGGATGGCCAGAGGAAAAACTTTGTGAAGTAAAACCTAATGAAAAATCTAATGTTAGGACAGGACAGGAGAGGACAGGAAAGGAGAGGGTTGGACAGGACAGGACATGTGGTGATGTTCAGAGAGGAAATAATAAAAAGCTGTTGTGCTTTTGGATCAGATATTGCGCCTCCATACTCCATAAATGTTTTTACATCATGTCACATTAAAGTCATACATGAGTTTTATTTTATGTGATAGACCAACACAAAGTGGAGCATAATTATGAAGAGGAAGTAGAAATCTCTTAAATTTGTTTTTTTTTGTTTTTATGTATACATTTATACTTAGGTCCTTGAGTATTTAGTACTTGCAGAAACAACTTTTGGTGCAAAACAGCTTTCAAGTCTTTCAAGGCTAGTCTTCACTAGCTTACTGCGTACTTTTCTTCAGCAGCGAGATTGAAGCTGATGAGAGTTGATGGGCAGATGGATGGAGTCGAACACAGGGATATCCTGGAGAATACCTGTTAGAGGCTGCAACAGAGACTGGAGTGGATGTTCACCTTCCATCAGGACAATGACCCTAAACATACAGCCTGAGCTACATGGAACGATTTAGATCAAAGAAGGGGCCAGTTACAGTACAGACCTAAATCCGGTTCAGAAACCAATGCTGACAGATGGTCTCCATTGAATCTCACTGAGCTTGAGCAATTCTGGAAAGGAAAGAATTCGGACCTTAGATCTTTGAAGCTGGTAGAGACCACAGAAGACTTGCAGCCGCAAGATTACTACTTAGCTTCGGTCTATTACAGAAATCAGTGGGTTAAAATAAAAAGGTTTTTCTATAAAGTAATGACTTAGACAGGTTAAATACAACTTTGCACCTCTTTTTATGATTTTAGTAGTGAAAAAAGTGAAACCTTGCATCAAGGGGCATATATACCCCTGTACACTGTAGATGGCACAGCCCTTGTAACTTTATTGTAATGACCAACACAAAGAGCAGAAAATCTGCAAAGACCTCACCCAAAGACTACAAATCATGCACAAACCAAAATGTAACTTTATGTCTTGGATTCCAAAAGTTGTCCTACTTTTATATTGTAATCAAAATAGCAATGTGTGTGAAAATGAACTCTTGCTTGTATGAGATTAAAAAGAAAAAAATGTTGGTAAGCATGAAAACATCTTTATATAGTTGCACTGCACTGGAAGACGGAGACAACATTTTATCTAAAGTGTCGTATAAAGATCGAACCTAACAGGCTGCATCTTCAAGGGGCAACAATTCCTGCTCCACTGGGCCTAACTGAAGCATATTTTCTCTATAGTTCCAGGGGAACTACAGAGATTCACAAACTCTTCAATTGGAGCTTTGTCATGACATAATTACTTAACTTTGTGCCACAAACCAAATGAATGCTGGAAATGATCGATGCCAGCTGTGGAAGATCTCCAAACCTCTCAGAGAAGTTATGAAAGTCCCTTCCCACTCTGTCTCTCTATTCTGTCATCTGTGTCTTTTCCACATCTGTCCCTCACAAATCACAGATATTGTTTTTCACGTCTCTAATTAGCACAAAAAATACAAAAACTAGACTTACAAGCTTGTTTTCCATGAATGCATTAGATGTCTTTGTCCTGCTTCACTTCAACACATGTTCTGTTTCTGCAGAATAAACAAATCGTGGGGTGGGGGGGAATAATGGGGCTTGGGGGGCTACTAATCAAAACCAAGATGCAGAGACCGCCAGGAATAGGTCATGGACATTATGGCCCAATCTAAAGAAAGACAAGGAACAATGAGAATCAGCAGGCCAGAGACGGACCCAAAACAATATATACAAAGCTGCAGCCCTCACCTGCCTCAGTAAAGTTCAGAGTTCATGATTGAACAATAATCAGGGGACTGGATGTCAGAACTTTCCAAGATGTAAACCACAGCTGACCAAAAAGAACATAAAGGCTCGTCTTACAACTCTCAAATTACATCAAGATGATCCCTAAGACTTATGAGATTCTGTGGACTGTCGAGACTAAATGGATATTTCTGTAATATGTGTGCGTCGATACACCTAGGAAAAAAACAACACAGCATTTCGAAAAAAACGTTATGCAAACGGTCAAATATGGTTGTGTTAGTGTGGGGGACCTCAAGGACTTCTGCTCTCTGGCAGAAAATCCTAAAGGAGAATGTCCAACCATCAGTTCAGCACCTTAAACTCAAGCACACTTGGGTTCTGTAGCAGGACAATGATCCAAAGCACACCAGCAAGTCTATAACTGAACGGTTCAAAAAAGAAACAGAATAAAGGTTTTGAGAGGCCTAGTCTAAGTCTAAACTTAAATCCGACTGAGATGTTGTGGCGTGACCTCAAACAGATCATGCCTGCTGCAAAATCTTCCAGTGTGTCTGAATTAAAACAATTCTGTGAAGACGAGTGTGCCAAAATTCCTCCATGGGATGTTAAGCTCATTGCCAGTATTCATAACTGAAGCAACAAGTACATATTTTAGGGCCAAGTATTGTTTCACACAGGGCCATATTGGTTTGTTGTTCCTCATAAGTATTCTTTGACAATTGATTTTCAACCTAAGTTGGTTCCAAGACTAACTTAACTTCATTTCCAGATTCTTCAAGATAATCCTTGGTTCTCAAACATAAATAACATTGCATGGTAATGTTGCATCACTCTTTCGGGCATGATTTTCAGTCATCTTTAATCAACTTGTTTATATTGTACATAGCCCATTAATCTTCCTTATTCTTTAATTCTGCTTGGTAGTTTAGTTGGATTGTTTTAACATAGTAAAGAGTTTGTTGATGGAAATATGTTTGACTTTGAGTTGACCTATTTTTGTTAATAAATTCTTGTATTTTAAGAAATTGTGTGTATTCATTCCATATATGTGCAGAGTTTTGCTGTTCAATAATGTCAGAGCTCGTCTCACACCTTTCCATTTTGTCTTAATACCATCGCCTTACTGGACTGGTATTCATAGGACAACCCTTAACAGACCAAAATAATGTTTGATAAAATATTAAAATATTAATATTAAATATTAAATAATATTGTCAGATTAATAATCCTTACAATGTGAACAGGCCTTTCAGCCTTCAGGCTAGTTATTTGTTCTGTGTTGTGTTTAAAAGTTAAGACAAACTTTATTTAATGGGTGGTTTTAACACAGAAAGGCCATAACACGCCGTCAACGCTCATATGCATAATGTTTGTATTAATGGTATTTCAAGGTTCATGCTTGACTTTAAGAAGGTGAAAAATCTATAAGCTTTCCTTTTTTAGTTACAACCACTAACGGCTAGCAGCAGTAGAGTCAAATGTTTACACACAACTTGTTGTCACCTTATAGGAGTCAACAGACGTTCCTCGTCGCCATTTTAGTAGTCTGTTACTCCATGTCATGGCTAGTTAAGACATTAGGAACTATCCAGAAAGGTTATTGATTCCCAATTTAGATAATATTTCCCTAAATATTATTTTATTAAAATAATGTTTCATCTAATCTTCTGATTTTGCGAGGTGATTGGTTGTTTGAAGACATGCCAATTATTGTTCATAATTAGTTCTAAGACGGATTTTAGAACAAACTAGTTTTAGAACTAGGTTCTCATTTCCAACCTCCTCAAGATAAACCGTGGTTCTCAAACATAGATAACTATAAATGGTAATATTGCATCATTTTATTGGCCATGGTTTTTAACAGTTTTTATTGATTCCCTTGTTTCTTCATTTGTACATAGTTAGTTATTTTTTCCCTTAATTATGCTTGGTAGTTTTCGTTAAGTTGTTCTAGCCTAGTAAAGAGTTTTTTCCTTGAAATATGTTTAACTTGGAGTTGATTTACTTTTAATAAATTTTATTTAATTTACTTAATAAACTCTTACATTTTAAGGCGAAGCTGTCATGCCAGAGCTCGATTCACTCTTTCACCTATACCACCATAAAATCACCGCCATATTGGACTGGTATTCCCAGGACCCAGGACTTGACAGACTGAATGGTTATTTAATTAAATAGTAAATATTATATCAGCATCCTAACTGTGCAACAGTGTGAAAAGGAACCAAAAAAGTTACAGGTTAACACACTCAGCAACTGATTCAGACCAAAGTAAACAAACTCTAGGTGTGAAAATGCCCTAAAATGTACATTTGGAATGAGGCATCAAATAGCATAGGAGACAAAAACAGTGAGCTGCAGAAATACTGATCCACTCCTTATTTCTCATATTTTCATTTTATATTGTATACAGACATGTCGTGCCATCCTGCACTATGTTGTAAAGAGGACGCCCCACTCGTCTGGTAATTGTACAGTGGAGGTTAAGCTGTCTAATGTGTGTCCTTTATGTCTGATGATGAGTCAGACATTTCTGAAACTGTCTTTAACACCACTGCTCAACTTGTCACCACCTATGCCCTCAAGTGTCTGTTGTAGACATCCCATCTGCCTCCAGGTCAGATCATTCCCATCCTCACCACTGGTCTGTATGTCTATGCAATCACATCTGACATGAATGTTTCTTTATACGTTATTGATCTGGTAGGGCTGATCTGATTTCTGATAACCAGTAAGCTTGGTTGAGTTACCAACGTAATGTAAACTGACTTATAGTCACACTTTTCAAAACTTAAGCAAGACACTGCCTATATACTGTCTTATCAAAATACAAATCTAATCTTTACCAGAAATATTAACACGGATCTTTGAGGGGTAGCCTCAATGTTGATGGTACTGATGCACAGACAACGTTAGTGAAATATCATATTTTTTAAAATCTTTTCACGTCTTATGGTTATCGTGTACTCAGTTAAACCATCACTTTTACCACTGGCTGTGCAAACCTCCTGATCAGTGTTTTTTAATGCAGAAACAGTAACAGGGAACATGACAGTAAGTTGAATCAGGTTTTAACTCAACCGAAGTTGCCTCCTCAGAACAAAAAGAATGCCATTTCACAGTCTGTTTCCTGTTATTCCCAGACAGTCCCAGTTTTGAGTCACATCATCCTTGAAAAACAAACATTTTGTTGCACAGGAAACGATGTTTACTCTGGTGATTATGTTTATCCTGTCCTAACCTTAAAAAAGCTGCTGCTCCTGTTGGTGAGGCTGCAGGAGGGGCTTTCTGGTGGCGTGCTGAAGTCCATGTTGTCTTCCTGTCGGCAACGCTCGAAGCCTGGAGCAGCGTTTGTCGAGAATGGAGGTCTGTGGGTCAAAAACATTTCAGCTCAGACACTTTCATTTGTGGTGCAGCCTGAGGAAATTTTTGCTTTAGCCACAGTCGGCCTGCTCGCATGATTTTATTATGACTGACTTTTCTTTCATTATAGTCTCTGAACATCCACCTCTTTTTCCACCTTTCTGACTCTCTTAATCCAGGATAATTGCTTCATTCATTGATTCTTGGCTTCGGCTCTCTTCCTCTGGTTACCTGTTTCTGTTTTTCTTCACATTTTCAGCCACTTCAGTCTCACATTCTGTTCCCATGTCCTCTAAATTCATTTTCCATCTCAGACAGATTGTATTCCAGCACAGCTGCCTCTTTCCCCACCCATAGAAAGAACCTTTTAGAACCACACATCCGAAAGCATTTCAAAAGTATAACTTAATAACTCACAACATTTTCTTCATATGTTTTTACAGATTTTTGTCTCTGTCATTATCTTTTTAAATTACTCTTTGACATGCATTTGATTTCCTCTCCAGCCAGACTGAAACTATTAAAGCAGCCCTTCCCTTCCTGGCAGAGGATCACAGAGCTCATGAGCTGGAGAGATGCTCCGTTTGTCCGCTGGTTCACACAGGCGCTTTTATCTAACACAGAGAGGAAGTGTGCAACACCTCCCCAAACTCAACTGGAGACTGCAGAGAGGAAAGCAGAGCAGATTAATGTGGCACAAAGTCTGAAGGATTATGGTTTGAAAAATTTGCCCATGAAACTACATCTGATTTATTTGTCACAGATCTTAAAAACCAAAGCTGACTGTAGTTTATAGTTTGAGGTTAAATAAGCACAGACTTGCAGCATAGCGTAAACCAACTGTTAGACTTGGATATTTCACTTACAGTCTCTGCCTACTATTGTTTTGCTTTGTATAAAAAGCACCATTGTTGTGATTAGGGTGACTGTTGATTTGTACAACCTCCGTCTCTGAGACTCCGTAAAGGAAGTTGAGGTTTGGTATCGTAATATTAATTCTTAATGTCAACCCAACTGATTTCCATACTAACACCAAAATCTGCTTCTGATTGGATGATAAGTCCTGTGTGACAGCTCCTCACCCATAAGCTTCGGCTACCAAGAAGCTGTGCTGTGTTAGAAGAAATCTGATTTGTTAACATTCAGTATTAGTCTTAAGTGAGACAAGCAAAATAAATAATTAACTAATGGAACGGACTGGTATAAAACTCACAACATCTCAGTTACCAGCATACCATTTTATCCAGCTGAGCTACAAGGTAGAAGTCATTGTTTTCATTACTACAGAATTGGCAGCGTATAGACTCAACAATGAATCATGTTTTGTGAGGTCTGCATGTTGCCTAAATGTTGGAAGTAGGTCAATGGGAATTAAATTTTTACAGAAAACGTTTGTCCTTTGATTAGCTTTTCTTTAATAAACAGTGTGTAGTTTAGCAGTTTATTTGTCTTGCAGGTCAGTACTTTATATCCATCCTATTTTCTTCAGTGTTTAATTCATTAGTAGCGAGTAGATACACATTAGTTTATTTAGATATGATTTTTCATGGGTAAACTGCTAATTATTCGGGTTGATTTTTTAAACAATATTGATCCTAAAAGTAATAGAAATGTCTTCTTTTTCTGTCAAAGTGCAACTGTTAACTCAGTGGAGAGGTAGACGAGTTCCTGCTTCAGATGGAATCAGTTCTGACAAATTGAGACTGAAGTGATTTGAGATAATCAGTGAGACTAATGGAGTTATGAAGGCAGATATATTTTACATAGCTGATATTTCTACTCTAAAGATCTGTCTGTCTGCAGACGGCGGCTTTTCCTCAGTGTTTCAACAAAAAGTGATAGTCTGCTTTGACAGTTTCATTTCCACAAATAGAAAACAATGGTGCAAGAAAAAGTCAAATGCCAAAAGTAACCATGACATTTAACGAAGCACCATTTATTTCCAAAACTTTCCAAGCAGTCATAAACACATTATATTTTTCTTCTAAGATGCCTGAATGTTATATAATCTTTTTAAAAATGGTCTTGATCAAAAGGTTTTTCTTTGGACTCAGTTTCAGACCAGTGAGTGATCATCTTCTGCTGAGCCAGCTAAACTCTGATCTGTGAATCATTTTGCCTTAAAAAGTGTTTTTTTTTTTGCCTGGTTCAGACCAGGAAGCAGGGTCGTAGTTCAACACTCCTCTCTGCAGCTTCTGTACTGCTACCCACCCATTACCCTATTAAGACAGTGTCTCGCCCACGGCCAAAATTGAATAGATTAAAAAATTATCTAAAAAGAGGAAATCAGGAAAATCTCATAAAAATAAACACAACTCAGACTAAAACTAAAAATAAAACAATTAAATGTGGCTTACTGAACATAAGATCTCTCTCTTCAAAGACTTTGCTAGTTAGTGACCTGATTTGTGACAATCAGATTGATTTATTTTGCCTCACAGAAACCTGGCTACAGCAAGAGGATTATGTTACTATAAATGAGTCAACTTCTACCAATTATTTAAATTTTCACATTCCTCGAAATACTGGGCGAGGAGGAGGAGTAGCAACCATCTTTCAGTCCGATTTATTGATTAGTCCCAGACCAATCAATAGCTACAACTCTTTTGAATATTTAATCCTTTGTTTTCCTCATCCAAATTGCAAAGCACTAAAACCACTTCTGTTTGTTGTTTTGTACCATCCACCAGGCCCTTACTCTCAATTTTTAGATCAGTTTTCAGACATTTTATCTGATTTAGTGTTAAATACAGATAAGGTTATTATAGTGGGGGATTTTAACATTCATGTTGACACTGAAAGTGATAGCTTAAATATAGCCTTTAATGCGATCTTAGACTCAATTGGCTTTACTCAAAACATTAACAAACCTACCCACGTTTGTCTTCATTCTCTGGACCTTGTGCTGACAAATGGCATTGAGTGTAAAGACATAACAATATTTTCTCACAACCCTGTGCTGTCTGAACATTTTTTAATAACCTTTGAGTTTAATTTAACAGAGTACTCCACACCTGAAAGAAAATTTCATTATAGTAGATCATTATCAGACGATGCTGTAACAACCTTTAAAGAATCTGTTCCCCTTTTAATTTGCTCATTATCACAGAAAAACACAGTGGAGGGCAATAATTTTGTTTCTTCCCCTTCACAAATTGATTCTCTTGTTCATAGTGTTACTTCATCATTGCGTGGGGGCATTAGACAATGCAGCCCCCTTGAAAAAGAAGGTAATTATTCATAGGAGGCTAGCTCCTGGTTTAATTCAGAGCTGCGTAATTTAAAGCACAATGTTAGAAAATTGGAGCGAAAATGGCGCTCTACACACCTAGAGGATTCCTACTTAATCTGGAAAATAGCCTACTGTTGTATAAAAAGACACTTCACCAAGCTAGAACAGCTTTTTTCTCATCCTTAATAGAAGAGAACAAGAATAACCCTAGGTTTCTCTTTAGTACAGTTGCAAAACTTACACAGAGTCATAGCTCTGTTGAGCCATCCATTCCCTTAGCTCTCATCAGTCATGATTCTATGGGATTCTTCCAAAATAAAATTGGTTCTATAAGAAGAAAATCTTTGACACACTCCCAGAGATGATTACTTCATCCTCAACAAGTGAGGACAAAATTGGAAATAACTGTAGAACCTGATCTGTGTTTGGACTGTTTTGATCCTGTGGAGCTTCCTGAGTTATCAGAAATATTAGCTTCATCTAAACCTTCAACTTGTATGTTAGACCCAATCCCAACCAAATTATTTAAGGAAGTGGTTCCCTCTGATTACCACCCCCATTTTAGATATGATTAATTTATCTTTAGTAAATGGGTATGTACCACAAGCTTTTAAGGTAGCTGTAATTAAACCTTGCTTTAAGAAACCTTCGCTTGATTGAGATGACTTAAAAAATTACAGACCGATATCCAATCTTCCATTCTTATCTAAAATTCTTGAGAAAAATAGTTGCTAAATCAAATGTGTGAGCATTTACACAGCAATGACCTGTTTGAAGAGTTTCAGTCGGTTTCAGAGCTCATCATAGCACTGAAACAGCTCTGCTGAAAGTCACTAATGATATTCTTATTGCCTCAGATAATGGACTTGTGTCTGTACTGGTTCTGTTAGATCTCAGTGCTGCAGTTGATACAGTCGATCATAATATTGTCTTAGAAAGGCTGGAATATGCTGTAGGGATCAGGGGAACAGCGCTAGGCTGGTTTAAATCTTATTTGTCTGACAGATTCCAGTTTGTTCATGTAAATCATAAATCATCTTTAAACTCCAGGGTTAATTGTGGAGTACCACAGGGTTCAGTACTTGGGCCAATTCTCTTTACTATATATATATGCTTCCAATAGGTAAATTATCAGGTAGCATAGAATAAATTTTCACTGTTACGCTGATGATACTCAAGCTTTACTTATCCATAAATCCTGATGAGCCCAACCAGTTAGATAGAACTACAAGCATGTCTTGAAGACATAAAAACTTGGATGACTTTAAATTTCTGCTTCTAAATTCAGACAAGACAGAAGTTGTCATCTTTGGACCGGGGGTCTTTAAAAAAAGAAAACTGCTTAGTCAATCACTTAACCTGGATGGCATTAATTGACCTCCGATAATAAAGTAAAAAAACTTTGTGTTATTTTTGAGCAGGACATGTCATTTAAATCCCATATTAAAAACGTTTCTAGGATTTCCTTCTTTCACCTTCGGGAACATTGCCAAAAAATTAGAAATATCCTGTCCAGGAGTGACCGCTGAAAAACTAGTCCATGCATTTGTTACTTCAAGGCTGGACTATTGTAATTCTTTACTATCAGGATATCCAAAATACAGTTAAAGCCTTCCCGCTGATTCAAAATGCTGCAGCAAGAGTTCTGATGAAAATTAAAAAGAGAGATCATATTTCCCCTACTTTAGCTTCCCTTCATTGGCTCCCTGTTAAATCCAGAATAGAATTTAAAATTCTCCTCCTCACATATAAAGCCCTTTAATGATTTAGCTCCATCATACATCAGAGATCTGATTGTTCCATATGTTCCTAACAGGGCACTTCTTTCTCAGACTGCAGGTTTACTGGTGGTTCCTAGAGTCTCTAGAAGTAGAATGGGAGGCAGATCCTTTAGTTATCAGGCTCCTCTCCTGTGGAACCAGCTCCCAGTTTTAGTCCGTGAGGCGGACACCCTGTTTTACTTTTAAGGCTAGGCTTTTAAAAATTTCCTTTTGATAAAAGTTTTTTAGTTAGAGTGGCTTAGGTTATCCTGAGCTATCTTCCTTATTTTACCTCCGTCTTCTTCTCCCCTTGTTGGATGGAGTAAGGGGGAGTCAGGTTTAGCCTAAACCGGCTCAGTTACGGTTGAGGTGCAAACACACCCTCCATTTCTGCTACCTGTATGACCCCCTCTCTTTTCCAATGGTTATGGTCAATCTGACAGAGAGAGGTTTCCCAATCGTTGTGGTTTTTAGTATAACAATGGCCATCAGTGGGCTCTAGATGGACAAACTGTCTACTTTTAAGGCTAGGCTTAAACTTTCCTTTTTGATAAAACTTATAGTTAGAGTGGCTTAGGTTATCCTGAGCTATCTCTGTAGTTTTGCTGCTATAGGCTTAGGCTGCTGGAGGACAAAAATGAACCACTTTCACCCTCTTCGCTATATTACCACACTACTCTTCAATTTTGCATTATTGCTTTTTATTTCAGCTTTTAACTTTGTTCTCTCTCTCTCTTCTCTTTCCTAGAAGCTACACCTGCCTGACTCTGTGTCTACCTGTGACAAACTTTCTGGGAGGGGGATTTGTCCAAGTTTCTGCTGGCAACAACTTAATGCTCACCCTCTACCCATGATCCAATGGCCCTGTCTTTCAGTGTTTAACCCCTTTCTCTCTCCTAGACATAGCTACTGACTGAGCTTTTACTGTAACTAAATGTTTTGTGCTCTCTTCAGACTCTAACATTGAAAACTGGCTCACAGTTTACCTGTTCTTTCTTTCTAGGTGGAAAACGACTAAAGGAGCTACATCCATTAACATTTACCTTTTCCTTCCCATAGAAAGTACTCCTGGATCAGTGCTTCTTTTTTTCCTTTGTGTCTCTGCTCTGTTCTCTCTAACCCCCAGTCGGTCGTGGCAGATGGCCGCTCACACTGAGCCTGGTTCTGCTGGAGGTTTCTTCCTGTTAAAAGGGAGTTTTTCCTCTCCACTGTCGCTACATGCATGCTCAGTATGAGGGATTGCTGCAAAGTCAACGCCAGTGACTGTCCACTGTCCCTACATGCTCATCCGGGAGGAGTGAATGCTGCAAGTCACTGACTGGATGCAATCTGCTGGGTTTCCTTAGATAGACAAACTTTTTATCCAATTTGAATAAATAACAGAATCTGACTGCACTGTTCAGTGATTCAGATTAATTATAATGCATGTACCTGACTTTTGTGAAGTACCTTGAGACGACGTGTTGTGAATTGGCGCTATATAAATAAACTGAATTGAATTGAATTGAATTAAAAAGCCTCCTAAACTCGGGGGTGACTCAGTGTTATGTCGGTACACAATGGACAAATTAACAAAAAAAGTTTCAAATGCTCTGTTTCCAGCAGCCTGTAAGTTGTTGTGAATAAAACAATTCATTCTCATTAAATTTGTGAAAAGTATGAAAAATATGAAAATCACATGGTGATACCCATAGAGCTGAAAACTGTGTTCTGGTTTCAACCTTTTTCCTGGGAGCCGCCTTACTGCTCAGGTAAAAAAACTTGCGGCCTTCCTATATGTAAAACACACAAATAAAAACATGGCAATTAATTGTTTCTTAATACGATATAAAATAATGAAGTCAAATTGAGCTTCTCTTGTCTGGAGGATATCTATCAAATAGACTTTCTTTCAAGAGATCAAGCCTCACTATGCAGCACCCGTCACAGCAGCAGGAGGACTGGGCTAAGGAATCAGTAATGTCACCAATAGCTGTCCACCAGTCTCCCTGGTTACCAACTGTTGTACTGGTCCATGAGATGGTGGGAGTTTGGACCACTTCCATTACTACTTTGAGATTTTACTCATACTTTCAACACAGTACTGGGATAAAGGTTTCACAACAGACCCACAGCTTTGTTGTCTGGATGGAAGGATGTATTGGAAGGTCCAGCTAGATTGATAGACAAGGCTATGGAGACAGTCAAAAACAAAAACACAACAGTCTCTTACCGTAAGTGGTAGACCTGATTTAAGCCTGTATATATTTAATAAACCAAGCAAATCTGGTCTAAAAGCGGTCTTTGTTAGACATAAAATTAAAAATTGGCACAATGGGCTTTTTTTTTTATTAACAAGGTCCACAAAATGTACACAAAGCAGAAATGCCAGAAAGAATAAACCAAAACTCAAAGACAGCTGTATTTAATTGTGTATAAACTAATTTTATCCTTTTCTCAGTTGTGATATTGTGGCAATAATATCAGTGTGCTAAAATTATTTATTTTTATTTGAATACTGAGAGAATAATGGTGACTATGACTAGGTATTTACATATTTAGACTGTACTGACAGATAGAAACACATTTATCATTTATCATCAAAGTCCAAGTTCAGTTTGTTCTATGAGAAAAACTAAATTACAGAGCACCACTGTAACACAAAGTAGACGTAGACGGGTTAATTTGTGTTAAAATATGATTACTTCATCCTCAGCAAGTGAGACAATATTGGAAATAACTGCAAAACCTGATTTGTGTTTGGACTGTTTTGATCCTGTGGAGCTTCCTGAGTTATCAGAAATATTAGCTTCATCTAAACATTCAACTTGTATGTTAGACCCAATCCCAACCAAATTATTTTTAAGGAAGTGTTCCCTTGTTTTACCAGCCCCATTTTAATTTTGATTAATCTATCTTTAGTAAATGGATATGTACCACAGGCTTTTGAGTTAGCTGTACTTAACCTTTACTTAAAAACCTTCGCTTGATCGAGATGACTTATAAATTACAGACCTATATCCAATCTTCCATTCTTATCTAAAATTTTTGGAAAAATAGTTTGCGAATCAAATATGGTAGCATTTACACAGCAATGACCTTTTTGAAGACTTTCAGTCAGGCTTCAGAGCTCATCATAGCACAAAACAGCTCTGCTAAAAGCCAATATATTCTTATGCCTCAGATAATGGATTGTGTCTGTACTGGTTCTGTTAGATCTCAGTGCTGCATTTGATATAGTCCCCCGATCATAATATTCTTTTAGAAAGGCTGGAAATATGCTGTAGGGATCAGGGGGAACAGCGCTAGGCTGGTTTAATCTTTTTTTCTGACAGATTCAGTTTGTTCATGTAAAATGATAATCATCTTTAAAACTCCAGGGTTAATTGTGGAGTACCACAGGGTTCAGTACTTGGGGCCAAATTCTCTTTACTATATATATGCTTCAAATAGGTCAAATTTAAGGCAGCATAGGATACATTTTCATTTTAGCTGATGATACTCAGCTTTACTTATCCATAAATCTTGATGAACCCAAACAGTTAGATAGACTACAAGCATTTCTTGAAGACAAAAAACTTGATGATTTAAAAATTTTCTGCTTCTAAATTTCAGACAAGACAGAAGTTGTCATCTTTGGGACCAGAGTCTTTAAAAAAAAACTACTTAGTCAATCATTAAACCTGGATGGCATTAAATTGACCTCCGGTAATAAAGTAAAAAACCTTGGTGTTACTTTTGACCAGGAAATGTCATTTTAAACCCATATTAAACACGTTTCTAGGATTTCCTTTTTTCACCTCCGGAACATTGCCAAAATTAGAATATCCTGTCCAGGAGTGACGCTGAAAAACTAGTCCATGCATTTGTTACTTCAAGGCTGGACTATTGTAATTCTTTACTATCAGGATGTCCAAAAATGCAGTTAAAAAATTCAGCTGTTTCAAAATGCTGCAGCAAGAGTTCTGATGAAATTAAAAAAAGAGATCATATTTCTCCTATTTTAGCTTCCCTTCATTGGCTCCCTGTTAAATCCAGAATAGAATCTAAAATTCTCCTCCTCACATTTAAAGCCCTTAATGATCTAGCTCCATCATACATCAGAGATCTGATTGTTCCATATTTTTCCTAACAGGGGCACTTCGTTCTCAGACTGCAGGTTTTACTGGTGGCTCCTAGAGTCTCTAGAAGTAGAATGGGGGGAGATCCTTTAGTTATCAGGCTCCTCTCCTGTGGAACCCCCCCGTTTTGGTCCGGGGCAGACACCCTGTCTATTTTAAGGCTAGGCTTAAAAAATTTTCCCTTTTTTGATAAAGCTTATAGTTAGAGTTATTTTTTATCAGGGAGGGGCCTTCCTTCCTCCCTGTTGGATGGAGAAGGGGAAGTCAGGTTTAGCCTAAAAACCGGCTCAGTTATGTTTGAGGTCAAAAAAAACCCTATTTCTGCTACCTGTATGACCCCTCTTTTTCCAATGGTTAAATAAAATCTGACAGAGAGAGGTATCCCAATCGTTGTGGTTTTTAGTATAACAATGACCATCAGTGGGACCCTTTGTGGGGTGCCTTGAAACGACATTGTTGAAAATAAGCGCAGTTTAACTAAATAATCTGAACTGAAACTATCTGTGTAGTTATGCTGCTATAGGCTTAGGTTGCTGGAGGACATAATGACCACTTTCACCCTTTTCGCTACATTCTCACACTACTCTCCAATTTTGCATTATTTGCTGTTAATTCAGCTTTTAACTTTATTCTCTCTCTTTTCTCTTCCTAGAAGCTACACCTGGCCTGTCTACCTGTGACACCTTTCTGGAGGCATCATCCAAGCTTCTGCTGGCAACAACTTAATGTTCACCCTCTACCGATGATCCACATGGCCCTGTCTTTCAGTGTTTAACCCTTTCTCTCTCCTAGACATGGCGATTGACTGAGCTTTACTGTAACTAACTGTATGTGCTCTCTTCAGACTCTAACCTTGAAAACTGGCTCACAGTTTATCTGTTCCTTCTTTCTAGGTGAAATGACTAAAGGAGCTACATCCATTAACATTTACTTTTCCTTCCCATAGAAAGTACTCTAGTTCTCTTTGTGTCTCTGCTCTGTTCTCTTTAACCCCCAGTCGGTCGTGGCAGATGGCCGCTCACACTGAGCCTGGTTCTGCTGGAGGTTTCTTCCTGTTAAAAGGGAGTTTTTCCTCTCCACTGTCCCTACATGCACGCTCAGTATGAGGGATTGCTACAAAGTCAACGCCAGTGACTGTCCACTGTCTCTACATGCTCATCCAGGAGGAGTGAATGCTGCAAGTCACTGACTGGATGCAATCTGCTGGGTTTCCTTAGACAGAAAAACTTTTTATCCAATTTGAATAAATAACTAACTCTGACTGCACTGTTCAATGGTTAGGACTAATTGGAATGTATGTACCTGACTGTTGCGAAGTGCCTTGAGACAACAAGTGTTGTGAATTGGCACATTATAAATAAAACTGAATTGAATTGAATAGAATAATAAAATGATTTTACATCATGAATAACAAACATAATCCTGAACTTATATGTTATTTAAGCAGTATTAGGCATCTGGACCAATGAGTCAGTTAAAGAATCGCTACTTTATTTCAGCTAAAACAGGTCGACGTTTAAACTTCAGTTTAAACCTAATTCTAGACATCAATAATTTCACTTTTGAAACAAATATCAACCAAATTTAGAATAAACATCTTCAAATCATGTCGTCATTGTTTAGACCTATTCAAAGCTAAAAAATGCTCACTGGGTACTTGCAGGTGAACATGCTGCATGTGAGCTTGCAGCTGTAAACAACACATGCTGTGATCCAGGGGATGAAACGTAGTAGCTGTTTCCTGCAGATAAACTGAGCTGTGCTCGTCTAATAAGTCTGCAGCCCAGCCTCCACCTCTAAGCACGCCACATTCCATGAGTCCTCACATCAGTCTGCTTGATCAGCTCGTCTACCTCAGCAGTTGATCATGCATCTTTTATCTTCCATACACCATCAAAGGTCGTTGTTATGTCCATAAAAAACAAAAACATCATAGTGCATAAAGACAGACATTCTGCTGCGGATGTGGATGAGGTCGTGCATGGACCTAATTTCGAACATCTGCTTGTCCTTTGACAGTCACAAATAGCTTTGTCTTCATTCTTCAGGAATGAATCTTGCTCTGAGAAGAGGTGTTAATCACAGGTGGGAATGTAAAACCATTGCACAGACTTTCTTGATCAGGCAGCGGTGTCTAAACAGGACTTTATTTCCACCCAAAGCCTGTAAAGACTCAAACACAGACCCACCATCTTCCTTGCTGCTCCATGCATAAACTTTTTCTAATTTTGACAGTCCCTTTGGCATTTAAATACATACAATAAATGCACATTCAAACTGTAAGGAGAACGAAAAGTTCAGAACCAGAGGTCCAGCAGTACGGAGGACAGCAGGCTCCATACTGCTGTCAGAACAGATGCATAAACCTGCAGCAGATTTTAAAAAAATTCCCACGCCTGGGTCATGTTAGTGATCTGAAACAAACCAGATGATGCTGTGGGTGTGAGCACCCGCAGGAAACAGGGTCAGTGTGCAGAGCAGCATTTGGGTCAGTGGTTCTTCTTGGGCCCAGCTGAACCTGCTGCTCCATGTTGTTTAAATCAAGAAGAAAAAAACTTGAGGAATGTGATCACTCATAGCATCTCCATTCCACCAAGCTAACCAACTCTGTAACCTCTGATCACAGCTTTCAGGGTTTTATTTTAGCAAACTGAAAATAAATCGAATTATAAATCACACTTCATCTGTAATAAAAGCGCTTCACGTCTAAATACTGGTTGGAAACTATGTCAGGGCACCAGCACCACCCTCCCCACAACTTTCCACAGGGAAGGTCAACTGAGAGAAGCTTTGGACCCTGTTCCGTGGACTACTTCACTTTAAATCTGCTTCTGAATCTCTGAATGAGGTTAAGCTGCGAGCTAAGAACGGGGAGTTCTGGGCGTCATTCCCATTTTCATGGAAGAGAAGATGAAGGAATAATGAGAAGTTTGTTCTTAACAAGGAGAAAATAGGACTAAGAGAAAACCAAAAGTCAAATACACCATTTCCAAACTATTGGAAGTCCATCATTCTATAAAGAGAGAGAATCTTCACACGTGGAAAACAGTGTAGACATCTACCAACCTGCCCCGGAGTGGACATGGCAGGAAATTCACCCCAATGTCATGTTATACAATAAATTGGGCAGAGAAATTACGAAAAACTTATCAGCTCCAGTGCCAGACTCTTCAGGCCTCAGTTTAAAAGTTAAAGTTGATGGCTGGATGATTCAAACAAGACTGAAAATGTGTGGCCCATTTCTAAAAACAATAGGACATGACGACATGGGTTTGCAACACCAACTGTCAAGCATGGTGGTGGAAGTTATTAAGTCAACCATGAACTCAATTAAGGAATTATAGAGTAACAGCAACAGCTGACGCTTGGTCCAAACTGGGTCATCAACAGAACAATGATCCCAAACAGCAAATCCACAACACAATGGCTGAAAAAAAAAAAACAATTGAGGTGTTGAAATGGCCCAGTTAAAAGTCCAAACCTGAACCTGATTAGAATGCTGTAAAGGGACCTTCAGAGAGCTGTGGAATATCTACAAACCCCAAGGAACCGAAGAAACATTGGATAGAAGAAAATCTCTTCACAGAAATGTGACAGAAAGTCAGATAAAAAACAGCTACTGAGAGTTCTTGTTCGAGAAGCTACTGAGTCATTGGATGTACTTGTTCTACTTGAAAAACTACTTATGTCTCTTAAAGGAACAGTTCACATCTTCCCTGCCGATAAACTAGAAACCATTTTCAGCAGCTGAAGATGATTTTCATCTACTCTAGCTTTAACAACACTAACCCAAATAAGCCCAACTGTGGATCAACTGTCTACAACCTCTAGCATGTGTTGTTCCTAGAGCAGGCTTTAATGGTCCAGAGGCACCTCTGGACAGCTTTGGATCAGTTCTGTTGATGTTATGTTTCAATAGTTTCCAGAATAGGACCTAATAACACTGGATCCTGGCCAAAGCAGAGGTGGAAGAGCGACGCTGCAACTGCCGAGAGAAGCTTGGTTTAATGATGTTCTAGCTGTTCTACCTGAGAGAGATTAATGCAAACATCTACAGTCAACTATCAATCTGAGCTGATGATTCTAGAAAACATTTTGAAGATTTTATTAGTAAGATTTGAACATAGACATGAATGTCCATACACAACAGTTACAGAGCATAATGCACTCATACGTGTGGATTTGCTTAAAAAAAACGAACAGTTCATTAAAGTTCTTTGTAGTTTTCAGGGAACAATTTTAAAAACAAAACCAGGTAAAGAAAAACAAGAAGTGATTCTTATTGAATAAGGATTAGTGATTTTATATAAGGGCAGGCTCTGGTTGGGAGATGATGCTTTCTTATGTGTTGATCGGGAAACCTCAGCAGCTCCAGAACAATGGTTGCCACGGTGACAGACCTAAGTATGAACATATGAACCACTTAATGATAAAGAAAAGGTCAAACTGAACCTGAAGTTGCCTCAATAAACCAACTAATCCAGCTTCACAGTACACCCCCCCTTCCCCATGCTGGATTAGCATTCCTTTACTGCTGCTGTGTTTCTGCAGCATTTCTCAGCTCTAAAATCAACCATGCTGTACATGTCTGAACGGAAGTTAATAAAAACAATGGTAAAAAGTAGCTCGGACCGACACATATGAACACGTCTCTCAGAAGTCTTAAAATAAATTCATCTCTTACTGCTGCAGCTCCCACTGAAGCGTCCAAATTTGTTTTTATTTTAAGAAGGCAGACAGGAAATGGGGTGGAAAGAGGGGGAAGACATGCAGCATAGGTCTTCGGGGTCACGACTCTATCCCAGTACAGCCGCGTCTAGGACTGAAGCCTCCGCACATTGGTCGCGTGCTCCAACTCTTCTGCCTTTCTTGACCACCCAAGAAAGGCAGAAATGTGTTCGTAATCATGAGTTGGGAAAAAGACTGGGTCAGCCATAAACTTGTTCATATCTACACTCAGACCAACTGAGCAAAGCGAACAAGTCTGGACAATGACCCACATTTATATTGCCACCACACAGGTCAGGAAAAAGCTGTTTCCGTCCCACCATCACAAACGTTAACATGTCGCGGTTGCTAAACTCTACGGAGACTTTAACTGGAACTACGTGCTTTGAGACTAAGGTTGAAACAATGGAAGCATAGGTGAAAAAGCACCTCATGTCCACTGGTAATTATGGTGGAGGATCCATGATGCTGTGGACCTGTTTCTCCAATAAAAGCCTGAGAATCATGTTAGCTTGCATGGCATCACGAGCTCTTTGAAACACCAGAACATGTCAAATAAAAATATGCTGTTTCCTCTGACATAAAACTGAAAGTGGGTCATCACTGGATCTTTCGACAGGATAATGATCGAATCTATACACAAAATGAACCATCTACCATGGCCATCTCAGTCCCCAGAACTAAATCCTGTAGTAAACCTGTGGGCTGAACCCAACAGAAGAGATGAGGGCAGACAGGGTGCAGATAATCTGACCTGATGCATTTAGTAAAACCCGGACGTAAACCTGTTTTTGCAGGTAAACAGACAGCCTGAGTTCGGCTGCAGCAGAAAGAGTTCAACATTCCCCTAAGGGTCCGTTTATTCACACTTCTGTAACTCGAGCTGCTTATTTCCTGTCCAGACCAAATGAGATCACTTCTTATAAGCCTGCAGAGTTTTCTGCTTTGTCCCTCCAGCTACAGAAAGAGGCAGTTTTTACACCACTTCTACAAAAACAACATCAGAAACATATTTTAGCATCAGAACGCTAAGAAACACTAATCAGCCTTATGGCTCAAAACCAATAAGCTGCAAGTTATTTTTCCTACTTAAATGCCTTTCTTCTGACTCTTTTCCCCATCGCAGGATGGAACTGCAGCTCTTGGTGCCAAAAGTTTTTATTTTTTCTTTAAGCTAATCTCAACAGATTCCTTTAGGGTCATAAATGAGCAAATCAAGCAGCTTTAGAGTCTAATAAACGTCTGCAGAAGCACCATCATAAAGGAGAGAATGGCAAATGGCTGCAGAGTATGACAGGTGGTCAGGTACGAACATGTTTCTATTGGAAAACACCTTTCAGTGTCACCAGGAATGAGACAGAACAGGATTGTTTCAGGAGTTCCTAGAACCCGGGGGCGCTGAAAGGTTGAACATGTCAAACTAACAAGTGAGCGAGAGTGTGACAACGATTAGGAGGTTTGTTTCTTCAATTATTATAAAAAGATACACTCAATCAAATCAAAAATAATACGTTTCAGTTATTTTTAAAAACTTACTTTGTAAAACTGATCCAGGGGAAAGAAGTTGGATTCAGTTCAACACAATTCAGTTTAGATTGCCCCAATTAATAACAAACATCATGTCAGAGGGCTAGAATGAATGTAAACAGGTCCAATAGCACACTGCGGCTATTTGACATTAGACATCTATACCACAGTTGGACTCCTAACATCAATAAGCTCCAAACATAATAGAAAAAAACAACAACACTGTACTCAAAACCAGCCCCTGTAGGGTAATAATATGGTACTATAGTAATCTTAGACACAATACAAGTAGAAGGTATTTTGTCTTTTTTGCACAATAATGTGGAGATGTTCTTTATTTTCCTTCCCTCTGATGTGTTGTAGGAGCCCAGGGTGGGGGGTTTAGTCTACTAAAACACAACACCAACCTAAGGCTCTGAATCTGCATGGAGGTGTATTGGGTAGGTCACAAATATCCCTGACAAAAACATGGGATGTTTTAGGTTTTGAGTCAATACTTTCTTGTAATCTTCTAAAGTTCATCAATGGCTCTAGCGACTTTCTGAAACTTTTTTAAAGCTTTACATTTAAACGTTGGTTGTTTTTTTCACAAATTTCTCCCCCAAACATTTTTCAGGGGGAAGTTCCTTTAAAAGTAAAAAACAGTTTGAGGATCCATCGCTTCAGCAAGATGTTAGAGACATTTAGAGAAAATAGTAGCTTTATGAGACCTTTTGCTGAACATTCAAATGTGTTAAAATCAAGTTCAGTGACTTGCCTGATGGACCATTAAACAGAGTCCACTCCTCCTGCACACACAGCAGATCTGACTCTCCAGGCTGAAAATGATCAACCTTTCAGAGATTCAAGTAGGAAACCTGCAGTTTGAGCAGACGCAGAATAACTCCACTCACCTGAAACTTCTTTAAGTCGCTGTTGTTTTTCTGCGCTGTTCTGTAGGATGAAAACCATCTGTTCCAGCTCTGATCACCGCTCAAAACACCGAGAGTCCCATAGTTTAGAGACAAACACAAAGGCAAGCCGAGAGTGAGACAGGGGGAGGTGTGAGAGAGGAGGAGGAGGAGTAAACAGAGGAAAGGGGGGGTATGTCGCACCCTGCTGGCTGACTGAAGATACAGTGTTTACTCTGTTTTAATGACGTGACATAGCGTCAAATAATTTGAAATAAACAATTCCCACTTTTGAGTATCAGTAGAGGATATTTAAAGAGTTTAAGTGACTGAAGTTCACATGTATAATTTCTTGCCACTTTAAGGAAAAACTTCATATGAAAAAGATGCAAAACACACAAACAAGAAGAAAAACACACACATAAAGTAGCAGAAATCATTATTTTGAAGTAGCTAATAAAGATTTTGACACTTTATATGCTCATCTAGAGCAGCATTGTCCAAATGATTCAGACTAGGTTGAGTAGAATAACTGTGACACACATCTGGAACTTTAAATGTCATTTTTAGAAGTGTATAAATGTAGCAAAGCAGCAAAATAAAATAAGACCAAAATGACAACCCGAAAAACTTTTCTAATGCTACAACAATCGGTCACAAATGCGAATCTGCACTCATACAAAAGAAAAATATGATCATGTTGACTTTTCCAGTAACCACCTGGTTTAGGTCGAGCAGTTCAAAGCATCTCTTTTTATTTATTTATTTTATTTTATTCAATTTCCTTGGTTTATTGTGTATTGTTGCCACTGGGTTGTTTCATTGTACAGCATTTTGTGATTTATATATCTTGAAAATTAAAGTTTTACCTCCATTTTAATTACAGTAAATCCAGAACTTCATGTTTCAGCTCAGCTCATCCTTAAACGGAACAGAGCGAAGCAATATCCTCACCACTGCAGACAAAGCTTTTATCCATCGATTCATCTTCTGCTTCATCCTGGCACCACAACACTGGGAATACTCAGCTTGAGACACGGATTAACCCTGACTTAGAGGGCGCAATCATTATTTTACTCCTTATTTCCAATCTCACAGCATTTTCTGACATTACATTAAGATACTTTTAGCCATTTTCTGTTTATTAACAGGATGTCTGAGCAGGTAAAAAGCCCAACAATGAGGGGGAGAAGAAACCATCACTAACAAAAGAAGGGATGAAGATTCTCTAAACACTCGTACTCGTACTTGTACTCGTACTCGTACTCCTACTCGTCGTCTTCTGCTTCATCCGGGACTGGGTCGCAGGGGCAGCAGACTCAGTAAAGACTCCCAGACGTCCCTCTCCCCAGACACCTCCTCCAGCTCCTCTGGGGGGAGCCCAAGGTGTTCCCAGGCCAGCCAGGAGATGATCTTCATCCCAGCTGCTTCACACTCGGCTGTGAACTATCCCCGACTCCATGATCCTGGACCACCCCCAACAGGGCACAATGAGGAACACAGTCGAATGCCTTCTCCAGGTCCATAAAACACATGTGGACAGGTTGGGAAAACTCCCATGAACTCTTGAGTACCCTGCAGAGGGTGTAGAGCCGGTCCAGTGTTCCACGGCCGGGACGAAAACCACACTGCAACTCCTGAAGCCGAGGTTTGACTGTCGGCCAGACTCTCCTCTCGAATACCCTGGTGTAGGCCTTACCAGGGAGGCTGAGGAGTGTGATCCCCCTATAGTTGGAATACACTCTCCAGTCACCCTTCTTATGAAGGAGGACCACCACCCCAGTCTGCCAGTCCAGAGGCACTGTCCCTGACCAACACGCAATGTTGAAGAGGCGTGTCAACCATGACAACCCCACAACATCCAGAGACTTGAAGTACTTAGGGCGGATCTCATCCACCCCTGAAGCCCTGCCACAGTGGAGCTTTTTAACCACCATGGTGACTTCAGCCTGGGTGATGAACCCAACCCAGAGTCCCCAGCCTCTGCTTCCACCAGGGAATGCGTGGCGGTAGGATTGAGGAGATCCTCGAAGTACTCCTTCCACTGCCCGATAATGTCCCCAGTCAAGGTCAGCAGCTCCCCACCCCCACTGTAAACAGTGTTGGCGATCACTGCTTCCGGACAAGTCGCTCCGAGGCCAGCTGGTAGTCCATGGCCTCACCGAACTTCTCCCAGGCCCGAGTTTTTGCCTCTGCCACAGCCCTGGCCGCGGCACTCTTTGCTTCATGGTACCCATCAGCCGCCTCAGGAGTCGCACAAGCCAACCACAGTTGACAGGCCTCCTTCTTCAGCTTGACAGCATCCCTTACTGCCGGTGTCCACCACCGGGTTTGGGGATTGCCGCTGCGATAGGCACCACAGACCTAACGGCCACAGCTACAGGCAGCAGCATCGACAATAGATGCGGATGGTCCACTCAGACTCTACGTTTCCAATATCCCCCGGAATCTGGTCAAGGCTCTCCCGGAGGTAAAAATTGAATACATCTCTGGCCGAGGGCTCTGTCCGATGTTTCCAGCAGACCCTCTGCGCTTGGGCCTGCCAAGTCTGTCCGGCTTGTCTCCTCTTCCAGTGGATCCAACTCACCACCAGGAGTTGATCAGTGGACAGCTCAGCCCCTCTCTTCACGACATGACAACTTCACGTGACAAAACGACAACAAAGTCGATCATTGACCTCCTGCCTATGGTGTCCTGGTGCCAAGTGCACTGATGAACACTCTTATGCTTGAACATGGTGTTCATTATGGACAATCCGTGACTAGCACAGAAGTCCTATAATGAAACAACACTCCGATTCAGATCGGGGAGGCCATTCTCCTAGTGTTCTATAAACACTTATGCTTTAAATTTCACTGTTGAATTACAGGCAAGAAAATCATTTAGGGAGTAAAAGAGCAGTGGTCTGTTATGTTTACTGTCCAAGTTAACCTGTCTAACACAAACTGGACACTTCTTGCTTAGGTAAGTCAGTTTATTGCGAGAACATTTTTCTTCTCCTTCTGGTTCATCCCAGAGGTCAATTATTAACATAAATGGAGCTTTTACAAACAATTAAAAAGACTTTAGACAACAATAATAAACTGGGAACTAACTGCTGCAGATCTACGTTCTAAAGAAAACTGTTTTCAGCTCATCATAAAATACTCAACAGTCTGAGTTCAGAGTAGCATGTTCCCCCTGATATGTACAGCCAAATTCAAGCAGTCAGTGCCTTCTTGGTGTTAGAAATGCATTGAAAGTACACAAAACAATTAAATATTTATAGAGGCATGCAAAAGAATCTGTATTTGTCTTTGTGTTGGAAAATAAACCCAATCTAGTGCTTCACTGAATGTGTAAAGATGCTCAACAGTACCCTCTGGTGGCTGCTTGGAGAGCACCAGCACATCATCAGATGCGCTCAGTTTAAATCTCTTATAAAAATAAATAACAAAAAACTTCCATATTTAGTTTAAACACATGCTGAAACAGGAGTTATACTGTGAAAAATCATGTTTTATTATGTCAAAACAGCTGCGTTGAGAAGTTCCATCATGGGCATTAATAACACTTTTAGGCCTGTGATGATTTACTTGAACTGTTTTTTTTTTTACTAGCTAAACAACAAAAAACTGCAATGACTTTGAAGACAACATATATTAAATGCTCAAGTTTGAATTTATTGAGGATTGTTTCTTATCCAACCAGGCTCAAATGTATACAAACATTGACCTAATCATCAGGGTTAATCATAGAAATGATCTGGCAGCACAAAATGCAAAAACAATAAAAGGCTCAAAGGAAGTCAGTGGAGATTTTAGGGAAGAGAACTCTAGATTTATAGAAAAAGTATTTTGGAAGCTCTTTCTAAACCACTGCAGGCTTTTTTACATTTTTATAATAGTACAAGTTATTGAGCTTATTGGCTTAAATTTATATTATTGGCAGTTCATCGTATACTAAAAAAAATTACAACAAACAACATACAACAAAATGATAGAGTGTTTCTTTCTGGTGTGAAATTATTAAATAGATAGAAAATAACAGCTGCCTCAGGCCGAAAGCTGTGTAGAAGTCTGCTGGTTCTGCTTTTAATGTTGTGGTACTGTTTGCAGTTCAGAAAGTTCAAGCAGAGGGTGTGAGGAGTGTCTGACAATCTTCCTGCAGTAGAGCGTAGGCACACTTCAATCATCTCAGCTCCCCTCACTATCCTCTGCAGGGGGGTTCCTGTCTGCCTTATTGCAGCAGGAGAACCACTGAGATGCAACAGATCTATACACCCTCAGCCAAAGCTGTGCAGTTTCACATTTAAATAATTAGTGGTGGTGTTTATATACATTTGAGCCTAAATATAAAATGTTGACAAATAATGTGGAGATGAACTCCGGCAGGTTTTTCTTTTTAAAAATCATTACAGTTTAATCATAAGTAATCATTCCACCCTGAAAAGAAACAGTTCCAATAAATCAGAAAAACCTAAAACTGTATCCTAACTTCTGACTGAAACTTTTCTTGCAGAAGAAAAGCTCCTCCGGCATTAAAGCTAGACATATAAGAGACGGCAGAGGAATAATATGTTGTAAAAGCTCGAATGCTGGTGTAAGGACCAGCAGAGTAAAGTTACCGCTGTTTATAGTAACTACGTTTAAGACCACATGCCTTTATTTTAATAGCCTCCTAAGGAGCGGAAGAAGGGTAACGGAACCAGCTCAGTTGGACAAAAAGGTAAAACCGGAATGAGTTTGGCAACACAGAGAAAGGATGACGGAAAGAGTTAAAAGGCAACCTAAGCTTAGCTTCAGTCGATATGGGAACAAGGTTTGTAAATGTGATAAAGTGTTTGAGTAACTTAAAATGTTTATGCGGAAAGATGTAAAAGGTAGTGATAATGTAAAGAAATGTACTAATGTAATGGGCTATGCATGACTATGGATGGTAAAATGTTTCAAATGATTGTTATTTGCTCTTGTCTAGCTCTTACGTTGGTTGATGACACAGATGGATTCAATAAATCATTGTTTAACCACCAGTTCTGGTCTTCTCAATATTGACTGGATGCTACAGCTGGCATGTTATCACTTCCTGTTCTCCTCAAATGAATCTTTTATGGCCTCAATTCATTATTAATTTAACATGAGGAGGAGAAGAATGTTCCAATGTCTCATGTGTTTGAACTAAACTGTACAAGACTTATAAATTATAAAGATCTATATAAACAACATCAAGTCAGTCCTCAGTAGTTTATAATTAGGTGCAGTGCATCGTAGAGCAAAGAGCAACCCTCAGAGTTCACTGTACACCACGGAGAGCGCTGACACTGCTATTCAGACATGATCTTTGAATAAGTTAATTCATAAATAAATTATGATGATGTCTTCCCAGCAACAGTGGCATCCACCCACCCACCCACACACACACACACACACACTCAACCTCTAATCCATGCACACTTCAGCTCAATCTATGACCCTTATTCTAAAAATACTTTATGGTTTTAAACAACTGCCTAACAGGAGCTCTACAGTGAACTTCACCTTCAGCAGGTACACATTTCCAGAAAACTGTAGACCAGTCTTTGATAGGTTAACAGAAATATATCTCTCTACATTAAAGTGACAGTGCTGGAGTAGGTCCCTTTCACTCGTCGGTTAGATAATAGTACATCTACTTGGATATGGAGGAAAACAACCTATATATTAATAGTGTTAAATATGTAGATTCTCTCTCAGTGCGAAGCGACAGCTGTGGTGAACAGCATGCAATGTTGGTGTGTGCCGAGCATGGAGGACATGTTGAAGCAACACCAAATATGACTTAAATATTTCATAGGGGTCCTTTGATTGTGCAGAATAGACTCCATATCATCAGCTAAAATAAGTACATATATAATCATCAAATATATACAGAGAAATCTCTATTTCACTTAAAAATACCTTAATCTTGTGCTTATACCCAAACTTGTTACAAAGAGTAGCAAACAAAGCAGCTAAAAATCGCTGATTCCTCTCTCTTCTCCTCCCAGTTACAGTAGCTGCTAGCTCGCTAGCAGAAGCCTAACTGAAATGTCCGTGCCGAAACAGTTGGGTTCACTTCAGCCAAAACGGTTTGGTTCCCGACGCAAATGGAAACAATCTCTGCCACTGGGACGCCATCTTTGACCCTCCAATCCGGTTCCAGAAACAAACCCAAACCTTCTGTGTCTTCTTCTATCTCTCATGTTTCACTCAATATGTTTCAAACAAAGCTGTGGTTCCCTAAACAAAGAAAAGGTGGGACTCCATTCCAGGGCGCCAACAAACTGGAAGCCGGGTGAGTTTTCCTCCCTCCACAAGCCAGAGTACGATGATAAAGAGGAGGAGGAGGAGGCAGAGGAGGATGGAGGTCAGTGGATGTCTCTGCACATGGGGAGGTTGACGAAAATGAAGACGTTGAACTCGATAAGAACAGAGAAGCACAGGAAGATGGCGTACATGACGAGGCAGGCTAGGCCCAGTCGCCAGTCCAAAGTCCATTTGTTCAGATGAACACCAAGAACCTGCAGGACAGGAGAGACAGACTTGTGGGATCCAAACATGATTCCAACCCCAAATAAAACATTAAAAACTTCTTTGCAACTTTTTTTACTCCTCAAATTACATCCTCTACAGTTTTTATCTTCCATAAAGTATAACACTGTGCTGTTGGAGAGCATCAGATGTAGTCTGTGTTTTAGTGCATTTGTGTTAACATCTCACTCTGATAAGACTGGATGAGATTAAGGATATAGTAAGGTATACTGCTTTTTGCTGCCAAAATGGTTGGGCTCTCTCTTCGTTTTTCTGTTTCATAGAAGGTGAACCTTGAGTAATGCTTCTGTGTTTTGTTGTATCTCTTCTCCAGGTGGACCCCTGTTGAAGCTATTGCTGTTTGTTTTTCGTTCTGATGGAAAATATTTCTGGCCCAGTACTCCTTGTGTTTAGCTCTGTTTCACTCTAGGATGGAGTCATCGATTAAGCTTTTGCTGATGTTCCTGTTGTGCTTTCTTAATTTGTTTCTTTCTATAGAAAGTACTCGTGGTCCAGTGAATATATGGTCAGTGGTCTCTCTTCTCTGAATGGATCCACTGATGAAGCTTTTGTGGGCATTAACTTTGTATACTCTTGTTTTTTTTCTTAGAAAATACTCCTGACCCTGTGCTTCTGTGTTTAGCTGTGTCTCTCCCCTGGTTGGAGCGACTGATGGAGCTATTGCTGTTATCAACATTGTGTACTCACTTTGATTTTCTTTCCAGCATAAAATAATCCTGTGCTTTCTTCATGTCATCTTCATTTCATTGTCATTGTTGGGTGTATCAGAGATGGACAACAGGCTGAGTACTGAGAGCTGGTGGAGCGCTTCATGGTGGAACAAATACCTCGTTTTGGATGTGAACAAAACAGAGCAGGTGATTGTAGATTTCAAGAGAAATAGGGGTATGTCAAACACTATTTCCATTATGGGAGAAGACGTGGAGGTAGCTGAGGACAACTAATGCATCTGTGGTTACCAAGACAATTGACTGGAACCTATACAAGAAGGGACAATGCAGAGTCTACTGTTTAAAGAGGCTCAGGTCCTTCAGTGTTTGGTGCAAGATGTTGCAGACCTTGTATAAGTCTTGTAAAGAATGCAGTCTCTCCTGCCATCATCTATTGAGGTACCAGCATCAGAGGGTGGAGCTTAAAAAAGCTGAACAAGCTGAAAGAAGGCTGGCTCTGTTCTGGTGCCTCTGGAGACGATTGTACAATGAAGGATTCTTTATAAAATGAAGAAATGAAGGACAACCCTCTTTACAAGACTGGTGGACAAACAACAACAGTGTCTTCAGTCAGAGGCTTCTTCAGTAGCTGCATCACAGGCCACTAAAGGAGATCCTTTGTGCCCATAGCCATCACCATTTACATGCATGACCAAGTCTGACGTTTTAATTATTAACAGAAAATAATAATTCACTTAAAATAATAATTTACTGAAAATCAATCTTAAAACTTTCATCTTCGACACATTTTTGGATGATATCTGACATATTTCCAGTGACCACATATTCACTGGACAAGGAGTACTTCAGATCCCTCAGTCTCATTTTGAGGATTTTTCTGTAGTCTGTGAAGACTTTCTTCATTTCTTTATTAATATTATACCCTCTTTATATGACCCCTGTGTCCCCCTGCCACCTTTGATAAATTTTAGCCAGTATCCTAATCCTGGCTGCAGAAGATTGTTGGTCAGATGAAACCCTCAGGTTCTCCCATTAACCCGGTTCCTCCTCGTCTCTTCAAAGAGGTCTTCCCTCACGCTGGGATCATTTGTCCTTGCAATTTTAAACATCAGCTTTTCTTCTGGCATCTTCACTGAAACATTTAGAAAGGCTGTGGTGCAGCCATTGATCAAAAACCTGATTTGGATACAGCTGTGCTGGTGAATTTTAGACCCATTGCTAAACTGGCTTTTATCTCAAAGGTAGAAAAGTAAGTTTATAATAAATTGATGGACTTCTTAGAACAACATGTCAGGTTTTAAAACTTTGCACAGCAGAGTCTGTGCAAAGCAGAGTCCCCCCTCCTTGAACCGCCACCTTAACATGGTGGAGGGGTTTGAGTGTTCAAATGATCCTAGAGGCTATGTTGTCTGGGGCTTAAATGCCCCTGGTAGGGTCTCCCATGGCAAACAGGCTCTAGGTGATGGGCCAGACAAAGAGCGGTTCAAGAATCCTTCATGAGGACAAATATATCGAGGCACGTGACGTCACCCGGTACAGCGGAGCCAGGGTCCCACCCTGGAGCCAGGCCTAGGGTCGGGACTCGTCGGAGAGCGCCTGGTGGCCGGGTTGCTCCTCGCGGGACCCGGCCGGGCCAAGCCCGAACGAGAGACGCGAGGCCATCCCCCAGTGGGCCCACCACCTGCAGGGGGAACCGTGAGGGACCGGTGCAAAGAGGATTGGGTGGCGGACGAAGGTGGAGACCTCAGCGGCCTGATCCCCGGATGCTTAGGCTGGCTCTAGGGGCGTGGAATGTTACCTCGCTGGGGGGGAAGGAGCCTGAGCTTGCGCGGGAGGTCGAGAGATATCGACTAGAAATAGTCGGGCTCGCCTCCACGCACAGCGTGGGCTCTGGAACCTATCTCCTTGAGAGGGGCTGGAGTCTCTTCTACTCTGGAGTGGCCCACGGGGAGAGGCGGCGGGCTGGGGTGGGTTTGGTTGTTGCCCCCCAGCTCAGCCGTCTCGTGTTGGGGTTTACCCCGGTGGATGAGAGGGTCGCATCCCTGCGCCTTCGGGTCGGGGATAGGTCTCTGACTGTCATTTCGGCCTACGGGCCGAGCGGTAGTGCGGAGTACCCGGCCTTCTTGGTGTCCCTGTCGGGGGTGCTGGATAGTGCCCCTCCCAGGGACTCCATTATTCTGCTGAGGGACTTCAACGCCCACGTAGGAAACGACAGTGACACCTGGAGAGGCTGGATCGGAGGAAACGGCCTCCCTGATCTGAATCCGAGTGTGGTGTTTGTTATTGGAACTTCTGTGCTAGTCACGGATTGTCCATATGAACACCATGTTCAAGCATAAGGGTGTCCATCAGTGCACTTGGCACCAGGACACCCTAGACAGGAGGTCAATGATCGACTTTGTTGTCGTATCATCAGACCTTCGGCCGCATGTTTTGGACAGTCGGGGGAAGAGAGGGGCTGAGCTGTCCACTGATCACCACCTGGTGGTGAGTTGGATCCGTTGGAGGAGGAGAAAGCCGGACAGAGCTGGCAGGCCCAAGCGCATAGTGAGGGTCTGCTGGGAACGCCTAGCGGAGCCCTCGGTCAGGGATGCATTCAACTCCCACCTCCAGGAGAGGTTTGACAAGATTCCGGGGGATGTTGGAGACATAGAGTCCGAGTGGACCATGTTCTCCGCATCTATTGTCGATGCTGCTGCCCGTAGCTGCGGCCGTAAGGTCTGCGGTGGCTGTCACGGCGGCAATCCCAGAACCCGGTGGTGGACACCGGCAGTAAGGGATGCTGTCAAGCTGAAGAAGGAGTCCTATCGGCTGTGGTTGGCTTGTGGGACTCCTGAGGCGGCTGACGGGTACCGTGAGGCCAAGCGTGCTGCGGCCTGGGCTGTGGCAGAGGCACAAACCCGGGTCTGGGAGGAGTTCGGTGAGACCATGGAGAAGGACTACCGGTCGGCCTCGAAGCGATTCTGGCAAACCGTCCGGTGCCTCAGGAGGGGGAAGCAGCGCTTCGCCAACACTGTTTATAGTGGGGGTGGGAGGCTGGTGACCTCGACTGGGGACATTATCGGGCGGTGGAAGGAGTACTTCGAGGATCTCCTCAATCCTGCCATCACGCATTCCCTGGTGGAAACAGAGGCTGGGGACTCGGGGTTGGACTCTTTCATTACCCAGGCTGAAGTCACCGAGGTGGTTAAAAAGCTCCGCGGTGGCAAGGCTTTGGGGGTGGATGAGATCCGCCCTGAGTACCTCAAATCTCTGGATGTTGTGGGGCTGTCATGGTTGACACGCCTCTTCAACATTGCATGGCGGTCGGGGACAGTGCCTCTGGACTGGCAGACCGGGGAGGTGGTCCGCCTTCATAAGAAGGGTGACCGGAGGGTGTGTTCCAACTACAGGGGGATCACACTCCTCAGCCTCCCTGGTAAGGCCTACGCCAGGGTATTGGAAAATCTTCACTTAAAACTCATATTTTACTATTGCTTTCTTTATCTTTTAATTAGTTGATTTCATGTTTTTTTGCTTCTTTATTTTAATTGTTTGTTTTTATTTGTTTTAATTATATATATGAGTGTTACTCCTATTTGTCCCGAACAGCATTTGTTCCCTTTGAGGGCTTTTTAAAGGGCTTTATAAATAAAATTGGATTGGATTGGATCTTTCATACATTTATTGTTGTAGCAAACATCCACCTGACTGAACTTGGCTCATCCTGTTACTAAAGAAGTTTGGCTTTTTGGTTTTGTTCTTCTTGACCTTCATGTTGATGGCTATAACTTAGCTAAAGCCTGACCAGAACAACAGATTTCCTGCAAAGATTAGAAACCTGTAGCCTAGTCAGTAAAAAGGAGAATGCACGCTTAAAATAAAAAATAAATAAAAATAAATAAACTTACTGTGAAGAATACTGAGGCAAGTAAAATTCCTACAGAGAATATGAGTCCTCTGCTGTTAAGATGGATCTGAGGGGACAGATGTTAGACAAACTGGTTTAAATGAGCTTGAATGTTTAAGTAAACTCTCTCTGATCTGATCTCCTCCCTTATGAACAGATAGGGGGTTGATTCCAGGCTCAGAAACACTCACGTTGGAGCCATAGTCGATGCAGAGGGTTTGCAGCGCCCATGGAAGACCCAGACCCACCAGAATGTCAAACACATTGCTGCCAATGGAGTTCGAGATGGCCATGTCTCCCAAACCTGGAACAAAGAAAGCAACACCCTGAAGCATGTCTGATGAGCAGCATCTCGTGTTATTTCCCTCAACATCAGGTGTTTGTACCTTGCCGGGCCACGATCACGCTGGCCATGCAGTCTGGGACGCTGGTGCCCGCCGCCAGGAAGGTGATTCCCATGATGACGTCAGGAATGCCGAGAGTGAAGCCAATCACAGTCACCTGAAACCACACAGACTACATCTCAGAGCCCTGACTTTTAGAGATAAATAAAGTGGAAGCTAAAGTCTTGGCAGAATCAGTAGAGTTCATTTAAAAACAGCTGGTTTGTTGGCAAGGACCAACAAAGGCCGACACCTATGGTTTTAAGCATAGTCCACATATTTCTGTAAGATTGAGATTGGTACTGTGGCAAGGCCACTGTAGAAGACCAATTTGTCCATTTGAAAACCATTTACATGTGTGTTTGGGATCATTTTCTAGCTGGAACACACAGCTTACATCAAGTTTTTAATTATCTAACCCGCATTGTATGCCTCAGCATTAAAGAAAATTGGTTAGGATGTTGAGGACCAGCCCAATAACCACCAAGGTTCAAGCCTGCCATACAATGGAAACATCTGGAACCCTTGTGTCCACAGCCAGTTTCTCATTGCCATGGACTGGGAGGGTGCCAACCAAGAAAAACACACCTGCTCCAAATCAAAACCCTTGAAAATTGACTGAAATTTGAAATTTTGAAGTTTTGAAGCCAATTGTATGAAGAAAGGTTCTATTGTATGTATAGATGAGACAAAGACTGAGTTGTTGGGCCACAGTGACATGAAGCACTGAGGTGGCAGCATCATAGTGTGGGGCTATTTTACAGCCAGGGGAACTGGTGCATTAGATGGAATAATGTAGGAAGCAAACTACTTCTAAATTATTCAACTTCACTTAAAATCAAAAGCACAATGGTTAAAACGTGGACATAACTGGGTGTTTCAATGGGACAATGATGCCAAGCACTGATCATAACTGTTTTTGCAATGGATAAAGAAGCATGGCCTTCCCAAAGCCCTGGCCAAACCCTGTCAAACATTTTTGTGCAATATTCTGAGTTTATGCCAGAAAGCCAACTAATTTAAATAAACTCATAATTTCTGTGAGTAAAATTGGTCAAATATCCAGTAAGAATTATTCCAGAATGTGGTGAAGCAACTATCAGGAGACATCCAACTGTACAATAGTGATGGTGTATGTATATATTTGAACCAGTGTGAAGCAGATAACGATGGTCTTCCTTCAGTGAAGTAAGACTGAACTCACCATCCAGACCATGATGTATGAGAGACCAGCGATCCAGATGGTGGCAGTGAAGAAGGAGACCATAAACCAGCGTTCCCAGCGCCGCTTGGCACAGTTGGGTATGGTGAAGAAGAGGAGCAGGGACAGCGGCCACATGATCAGCCACCTTAGTTTGGTGCAGATGCCCGCTGGAGGATAACAAAGTTACTCGACATTTTAAATTCCTTAACCCCCGTCTCACCGCATGGACTTCGATTTATTTGCTTTTAAAGACCTAAAATTATGTCTTACAATATCAACCACAGAAGTTGCTCGGACTAAAGGGCAAACATAACAAAGTAAATCAGTGTTTGATTTAAAACTGCAGAAAGCAAGTAAATCCTGGAACCAACATGTACCAAACCGAATACTGAAGCTTTGTGACAAAGTAAAGCTTTCTCAGCCAGGATGCCTGCAACTTCGTATTTTATTATTCTATCTGCTGCCATAAAAGAAGAACAAATGGATTCTTATAAATTTACAGTTTTAATCTTTCATGAACTGAAGCGATTTATTTGATTCCCTTTTGTTTCATTTTCTGAATCTGTTCATACAGTTGAATGCTTTCTATCCCTTTTTATGAATTTTTTTTTTCAGTTTGCCCTGTGTGTTTCTGAGTTGTCCTGTGACCGACTACAGACCTATCCAGGGTGTACGGCGCCTCTCAGCCAATGACCACCCCCCCAGGAAAAGAACTAACCAGAGGATCAACTGTAGACACCCCAGCAGAAAGAGTCGGTCTTTAACTCAGAGAAAACAATCTTGCACCATGGGGGACAAACTCTGCTGACACTGGTAACAAAGAAACTAATTAGACATACAGCATTAGCATACCTAAATAAAATGGATAAACATCCTAAATCGAGTCAACAGACTGTCTTCAGCAGCCTCTGCAGCTGGCACCGCCCACTGAGTTCTTGACTTCATTAAAATGTTGTTTTTGATCTTTCTAGTTTCTTGAGTGGTCGTGGCTATGTTGAGATAAGTTCTTGCATGCCTACTAACACAAATTAACCGTTCTCTTTCTCAAGAACCAGGAATAAGCCTCAACAAATATACACTCATGCAGATATTTGCTCTTACATGGACTTACATGCAACATGTGGTCCACATCATCCACACCTACCCTCATTCACAAACACACATTTAGTTTAAGACAACTTTAATAAGTTTAATATATGTGATTTTAAGCTTTGTTTTTGTTTTAATACAATTTGTTGTGCTTTTTAAAGAAGTGGTTTGTGATCATTGTTTATTCGTGCTTTGATAGATGCTGGTTGAAAAACCTGAATTCAGATTGTCATTAATCTGCACAGTAGATGTACTGTAATATCTGTTCAGATGGAGATATTAAGTAATGTGGTACCTGGGACTTTAAATGGCACCAGAGGGCCTTCGTTGTCCTCTTCTGCCTCTCCTTCCTCGTCATTCTCGTTGTTCTCGTTGTCCTCGTTTTCCGTCTCGTTACCCGACTCCAGCCGCTGCAGCCTGCACCGCCCATTGAACCCCTGATCAGCAGCACCCATCCCATTCTCCAAGACCCGCCTCCCCAGAACTCGGGCAGTGGAGTCTGAGTCGCCGTTGGTGATGCAATTAACCCGAGTTTCTGTGGTATTGATAAGCCTCTGTCTCTGGAACATCACCACAGACAACAAAATCTGGATGCTGCACAGAAGCCAGTTTGTATGTTCTCCTGTTTTTATTTAACTTTAAGTTTACATGTTTGAAAAATCTAAAAGAGAAACATTCCTCACACTTCTAATCATGGTAACGCTGTCAGCACTGATTTTTAACTGCAGGAGATAAAACAGTCTCTCAATGTGCTAAATTCTACCTTTTCAAATGTAAGCATCTTGCATTTGTTGGTATGTTTAGGTATGTTGGATCATACCTCATTGATGAGCATACGGGAGGCCATGGTGAGGCGGGTTCTAGGTGAGAAATGACTGGTGATCATGATCCGCATGCCGGCCTCGGAGAAAGTCAGCTGGTGGGGGTACGCAGAGAGCAGCTCGTCGACCATCAGCACCGACGGCGTACAGTGGAAGTTCGCTGCAAAGAAACAAAGTTCGTCTAACTGTTCCTGGAGTTCCACTACATAAAACCTAGTTTGTAAAATATCACTTTAGCAGATTTTGACTGGTTCTAACGTACAAGGGAAGATTGGCAACATCCTTAATTGTTTTTCATATGTGAATGATCTTCCCCACTTTGCAATTTTAGACTTCAAATTGTTTAGAAATTAATTGACCTTATAACCCTTCTAAGATTAGCGGCAAGCGAAAGCTGCTTCTCTTAGCATATTGGTGAGAATCGGGAAAGCTTCTCTGACCAACCGGCCTCCATCTTTAGTCAGATCTTCAACAAGTTCTGAAATTGTGTGAGGTTCCCTTGTGCTTCAAATTCACCACCGTCATCCGCGTCCTTAAGAAACAAACTATCATTGGGTTAAATGACTAGTGACCTATCACCCTGACATCTGTGGTCATTAAATCCTTTGAGCGACTGTTGCTGAACGAACAGCAAGACATCACAGACTCCCTGCTGGACCTGCTGCAGGTCAGCCAAGGATGCACTTAACCTGGGACTAGACTTCATCCTGCATCACCTCAACCACCCAGGGATGTACGCCAGGATGGTGTTTGTGTACGTCAGCTTGGCCTTCAACAATATCAATCCAGACATCCTCCATCAGGAGCTCACCCAGTTCACAGTGCCGGCCTCCACCAGTAAGTAGATCACCAGCTTCCTGACTGACCAGCAGCAGCAGGTGAAACTGGGAAGCATCTTCTCCCGCACAAGAACTATCTGCCACGGCGCTCCCAGGGGTGTGTTCTCTCCCCACTTCTCATCTTTCTGTACACAATTGACTATACCTCAGCGGACCCGTCTGTGAAACTCCTGAAATTTGCAGATGACACCACTGTTGTTGATCTGATCCAGGACTTGACGAGTCTGCATGCAGACAAGAGTGGGATCGGCTGGTCCACTGGTGTGGTCTAAACCAGCATTGTATTTAACTCACTCAAGTCGGCAGAGATGACAGTGGACTTCCAGAGAACACCTCCCACACTGCCTCCCCTCACCATCTGCAACAACACCATGTTGACTATGGATTACTTCCAGTTCCTTGGAACCATCCTTTCTCGGGACCTGAGGTGGTCCTCACATGTCGCTGCATGCGAGGAAGAAGGCCCTGCAGAGACTGTAATTCCTGCAGCAACTTAAGAAGTACAGCCTTCCACGGTAGCTGCTGGTCATCTTCTACACTGCCATAATTCAGTCTGTACTGTCTTCGTCCATCTCAGTGTGGTTTGGTTCATCCACAAAACAGGACAGGTTCAGACTGCAACGAACAATCAGGTCTGCAGAGAGAATCATCAGGGCTGACCTTCCTTCCATCCAGGACTTATACAGGTCTAGGGTCAGGAAAACGGCAGCTAAAATCTCTGTAGACCCCACACACTCTGCACATAAACTGTTTTACCTTCAGGTGGCGCTACAGAGCGCTGTCTGCTAAAACCAGCCGCCACAGAGACAGTTTCTTCCACAGGCTGTTTCTCTGATGAGCACTTGACAGTGTTCTTGGAGTGCTCAGATCCATACCAGGCATATTTATACTAATTCAACCTTGTCTGTCTTTTTGATGAAAACATTGTATATATACATATTTACAAAAAATATTTTTATTTACCTTCTTCTATATTTATATTTAAAATGTCTTCATAGAGAGCAAAGTGAAACCGAAGCTAAACTCCTTGTTTGGCCAGTAAAGCTGATTCTGATTTATGGAGCTTAAATATTGACACTGATATTGATATTTAGGCAATCAAGTCAGCTTGATTATTTTACTTTTTAGCAGGCCGATCCTACATACAGGTAGGATATTACTTAAAGCACTTACAACATCATATTTTTTTGTAAATTGGCATATTTAGTAAACAGTATAAGCATTATTGCTTACTATACTATACATGACACAGATAAAGGTTTTGGAATAGTCAAAAGTCTCAATCCTAAGAATTACAGCAATTTTCTGTACTGGGAAGTTATATCAAGTTTTACAGGAAAAAGTTGGTGCAGATCACTGTAACTCTGGTACCTTTCTTCAGCAGAACTGCAGTCGCATCATATGAGACATTATCCTCCAGATCCGTGCTTCCCGTCAGCCCGTTAGCCAGGTTCCCGGAGCCCTTCTTTCTTTGGCTGAAGTACCGATGAGCCTTTCCATTGAACCTAAGAATGATATATGATCCAATATTTAGTGTCACAAAGCAAAGCAGACTGAGAGAACTTCTGCAGTTTTAATGACCCTCACTTCATGATGAGGATGTAGACAGCATACATGAGGATCAGGACAAGAGATTCCCACCTGCAAACACAAGAATTATTCAGAAATGTACAAACAGTCTGTACATGTAACTCTGGTTGCACAGCAAATATCATACGCACCAGCACACCTTCTCATCATAGATGAACTAAGATGGAAAGACAAAGGGACAACAATATGACAACAATATGAGTTATGGTTATAATAAGAGAAGCCACAAAGTATCAATTTAGAGTATCTACAGCTATAGAGGGTTTCTTTAAAAGATACAGTATCCAATTGATGTTCAAAACAATGAGATTTAGTGCTACCACCATGTTTTAGTTCTGGAAACATTAAACCACTCTTTATTAAATGAAAAATAAGGTGTCTGAGTTAGAGGACAGAGAGAAGAAACTGTCTACAGTTTCTGCTGCTACGCTTGCAGAATCATCAGGTTTGCATCTACAGGAGTCCACAGAAAAGGTTCTTACCACAATCAGCGCTATTATGGAAAATGTGTAATAGATGGAATCTCTAAGCAGAGCCCAATGAGACAGTTTCACAGCCTGCAAGATAAACAAAGAGCACAATGTTAACATTTGAACCATAACATTTTACACAGAGAAAGGCTCTTTAAACCTGGTTTTATTCACAATCTGGGTTTTTGAATCACAGCTTATGGTTTATTCACATTTTCCATCTGATGAATTCTGCGTGCTGTTAAAGAAAAAAAGAGAAGAAAACAGTAAATAAAGAAAAGCTCCAGAAAAGTTCCAGAAAATTTCCTGCAAGTTCTGAGAAAGTAACCAGTACGTTCTGACAAAGAAACACACAAGTTCTCTTAAAGTAATTTAGGTTCTTTAAAGGTAACCAGTACTTTCTGTAAAGTTAATCCGTTCTTGGAAAGCAAACCATTGGTTGCAGTAAGTGCACGTGAGGCCGGTTGTCTGTCCTGAGTGTCTCTGCGTTATCCTGCATGGCCTGGTAATCTGTCCAGGGTGCACCCAGGTGTTGGCTGCTAGAGATGGGGACCAGTCCCACCACCACCCTACCAGGATGAAGGATGAAGCAGGATGGAGCAATGGTCAGACGGATGAACAGATGGACAGACAAATGGATCGCTGTTTTACACTGTAACAGAAAAAGGCATCTACAGGGGTTGGACAATGAAACTGAAACACCTGGTTTTAGACCACAATAATTTATTAGTATGGTGTAGGGCCTCCTTTTGCGGCCAATACAGCGTCAATTCGTCTTGGGAATGACATATACAAGTCCTGCACAGTGGTCAGAGGGATTTTAAGCCATTCTTCTTGCAGGATAGTGGTCAGGTCACTACGTGATACTGGTGGAGGAAAACGTTTCCTGACTGGCTCCTCCAAAACACCCCAAAGTGGCTCAATAATATTTAGATCTGGTGACTGTGCAGGCCATGGGAGATGTTCAACTTAACTTTCATGTTCATCAAACCAATCTTTCACCAGTCTTGCTGTGTGTATTGGTGCATTGTCATCCTGATACACGGCACCGCCTTCAGTATACAATGTTTGAACCATTGGATGCACATGGTCCTCAAGAATGGTTCGGTAGTCTTAGGCAGTGACGCGCCCATCTAGCACAAGTATTGGGCCAAGGGAATGCCATGATATGGCAGCCCAAACCATCACTGATCCACCCCCATGCTTCACTCTGGGCATGCAACAGTCTGGGTGGTATGCTTCTTTGGGGCTTCTCCACACCGTAACTCTCCCGGATGTGGGGAAAACAGTAAAGGTGGACTCATCAGAGAACATTACATGTTTCACATTGTCCACAGCCCAATATTTGCGCTCCTTGCACCATTGAAACCGACGTTTGGCATTGGCACGAGTGACCAAAGGTTTGGCTATAGCACCCCGGCCGTGTATATTGACCTTGTGGACCTTCCGACGGACAGTTCTGGTGGAAACAGGAGAGTTGAGGTGCACATTTAATTCTGCCGTGATTTGGGCAGCCGTGGTTTTATGTTTTTTTGGATACAATCCGGGTTAGCACCCGAACATCCCTTTCAGACAGCTTCCTCTTGCGTCCACAGTTAATCCTGTTGGATGTGGTTCATCCTTCTTGGTGGTATGCTGACATTACCCTGGATACCGTGGCTCTTGATACATCACAAAGACTTGCTGTCTTGGTCACAGATGCGCCAGCAAGACATGCACCAACAATTTGTCCTCTTTTGAACTCTGGTATGTCACCCATAATGTTGTGTGCATTTCAATATTTTGAGCAAAACTGTGCTCTTACCCTGCTAATTGAACCTTCACACTCTGCTCTTACTGGTGCAATGTGCAATCAATGAAGACTGGCTACCAGGCTGGTCCAATTTCGCCATGAAACCTCCCACACTAAAATGACAGGTGTTTCAGTTTCATTGTCCAACCCCTGTATATCTCTGCTGTTCATTGATATCTAGACGTTGATTAAACTGAGATGCTTTTCTCGAAAGCTTCAGGATGCACCGAGGTCTGACTGCTTGAACCCCAACCAGATTTTAAATTCCTACAGCAGTTTAAAAACAGGCATGTAATGAACCATGGTAAAGGAGGGCCAGCTCACCTGATGAGGCTCTGCAGCAGACGTTTGTAGAGAAAACATGTTTTGTATGAAATCCAAGCACACAGATGTGGTGTTCTTAGAAAACCTCTGTAGGGCGCTGCAGTAAGGTTTTGGGTTTGTTCAGGGAGTTGTCTGTTTAATGTTCAGTAACGGCTGTTTTCAGCAAAGCTGTGAATATTTCTGCTTCTTAAAGTTTCAATGTAATAAAACTGAATGAGGCATTACACAAAGTAAATGATGCACACAAATAGTGCTGCTTTATTGTAATCGGACCTGGTGGTTCTTTTTCTTTTAACAGAAAATTAATTCAAAACAAGAACAGCAGAAAAAATTGTAAAACCTTTTACTCTTCTTCTCTTTCATATGTTTATGACTAGGTTTACGGAAAGAAAAAAAAAAAGCAACTTGCAATATCTCCCCCATAATAAGGCTCAGCACCAAAAAGTATTCTTTAAGTTTTAGAAATTAAACTTTGGTGAAAGTTTGTCAAAGTAGAAACTACCCTGTAAAATCCGAGAAAGTAACCTATACGTTCTTGGAAAAGTAACCTGTAAGTTTCAAAACTTAAATTATAAGTTCTGTGAAGCAAACTCAAAAATGTGCAAAGAACCCAGTACGTTTCAGCAATAAACGTGTGGGTTCCTGAAATGTAACAGTATGTTCTGTGGAAGCAAATTGTAAATTTTGGAAATTACCGCATAAAATCCAGCAATGTAACCTGTAAGTTCTAGGTAGGTAACCTGTAAATTATAGAAATTAAACTGCAAGGAAACCGTGGGAGTCCAGCAGGGTGCCTGTGATGTCCTTCAGATGCTTCAACACCAGTTGCTCAAAGGATTTCATGACCACAGACGTCAGACATCTGAGTGACAGGCCCATGATGATTTGTTTCTAGGGGGATCGGGATAATGGTGGAGCATTTGATGCACAAGGGAACCTCACAGCTCCAGAGACTTGTTGAAGATCAGAGTTAAGATAGGGGCCAGAGTTCTAGAAAATAACTTGTAAGTTTTAAAGAATTAAACCGTATGTTCTGTGAAACCAAACTGTGATTTTCATGGAAGTAGATTCTGGGGAAAACTTATCGGAAACTTGGAGGTAAAATAATATGTAAACTATGAGGAAAGTAACTCATAACTTTTGAGTTCAGGAAGGTTATTTGGAAGTCCCACAAAGTGTACTGCAAATTTTTAGATCAAGAAAAAGGATATTTTAAGCAGAAAAGAAAGGCTTCTGAAAACTATGTTAAATTCAATAACCTTAATACTTGGTCTGTGCTCCTTTTAGATAAATTACTGCACTGATGCGGCGTAGCATGGAGGAGATCAGCCTGTGGTTCTGCTGGGGTGTAATGGAAGCCCAGGTTGTTTAGCATAGCAGCCTTCAGGTCATCTGCATTGTTGGGTCTGGTGTCTCTCATCTTCCTCTTGGAAAATACACCATCGAATCCTTATGAGGTTCTGGTCAAGCCAGTTTGCTGGTCAACAAGGTCATTGAACCAGCTTTTGGTACCTTTGGCAGTGTGGGCTGGTACCAAATTCTGCTGGAAAATGGAATCAGCATCTCCATAAAGCTTGTCAGCAGAAGGAAGCATGAAGCGCTCTAAAATGTCCTGGTAGATGACTGTGTTAACTGTGGACTTCAGTAAACCCAGAGGATCAGAACCAGCAGATGACATGGTACCCCAAACCATCACTGACTGTGGAAACTTCACACTGGACTTCAAGCAACGTGGATTCTGAAATGCAGAATTTACTTTTATCTGAAAACAGGACTTTGGAACTCTATGCAACAGTCAAGTTCTTTTCTCCTTAGCTCAGGTAAGACCTTTGTACCCCATGTGTAGGATTTGTCTGTGCATACTGGATCTTGATACTCTGACTCCGGCCTCAGTCCACTCCTTGTGAGGCTCCCCCAAATTCTTGAATAGATTTTGCTTAATAATCCTCGCTAGACCTTTTCGTACTACACTTTTTCTTTCTAGCAAATTTCCTATAAATATGCTCAGTCTGTGAGTAACCAGCTTCTTTATAATGACCTTTTGTTGCTTACCCTCCTTGTGGAGGGAGTCAATGACTGTCTTTTGGACATCTGTCCACTCTGCAGTCTTCCACTTGATTGTGTGTCCTACTGACCCAGACATTAGAGGCAACCTAACTTCCTGAAAGTCCCACCTCTGCTCCACCCTAATGTTATCCACCTTGTCTCATTGTATTCCTTCCTTTGTCTTTTTATACCTCACCCTGTGCAGCCTTCCCTTGTCAGTTTGTCTTGGTCCCTTGTGTCAAACGTTCCAGTCCTAATCCTAGCTATGTGTTCTAGCTTGTATTTTCGGCCTCCCTCTGCCTGTTTTGGACACCTCTGCTTGGATTGGATTTTTGTGTACTGACCATGGACTGTATTAATGGACTGCTGAAGTTACGCCACTAAGTTGAGTCTTGCATTTAAGTCCTCTATTCCTGTGCCTTCTGACATGCTGGAGATTTACGTTGACCTCCTGAAGCACCTCACTGTAAAAGTTACCTGCTCTGAATCATCCTATGTGGAGTGTGCTAGTGTGTTTGTTGACCTTATGTTGCTCAACAGAATACAGGAGCACACGGTGAAGAGAATAAATCCCCCACACAGTGCTTAGCACATGCATCAGAGGAGGGGGAAAAAGTCACATTTTGAACCTTCCACTCCCAGGTGGGAAATCATAGGTTGAGTAAGAACATAATAATAATAATAATAATAATAATAATAATAATAATAATAACAATAATAACAACAATAATAACAATAATAATAATCTGTGTGTGCTTCTATTGCATTTCATTGCACAGCCGAGTATCTGTAGAGAAACTAAAAACATCCATCCAAGGCCAACAAACAGCTACAATGAACACAGCGTGGATCTGAAGGAGATTTTGTCACACCCCATTCATCCCAGCTCCATTAGATGTTCATTACATTATCTCAGCACAATTACATAATATGCAATCAGGGATTGCATCAGTGTTTGGAGTTCATCACCCATACTTTTAAGAGCAGAGAGCTTATCCTTGTACTAAACTCATTCCCATGTCACTGGCATGTCACATGGCATCAAAGAGAAGCTGCTCTGGGCAATGTTCTCATGCAAAGAAGGTAGTCATGCTAAAAAATAATAAACCGTCCTATAATTCCACAGTTTGACGCATCAGGACTTAAAATATTAATATGGTTCCTATCATGTCCTAGAATTACATAAATGGAACCTCAGATGACCAAAAACATGCAGCTTTACAGCATCTGCATTGAAATGATCATGCAGCAGCACTTTGGAAGAAATTCTGTCTTTTACAGACACTGAGAGAAAACGGCAGCATCCAGGTGCTGATGATCAAAATCATTCATTAGCTGAGAACGGCTCCACAGAAGCAGTTTGGTCAATTTGCAGGTCTGGAGCATACAGGTGTTTCAACACAATGCCAAAAAGAAAAGACATCAACAGTGACTTTAAAGAAGTAACTGTTGGTGCTTATCAATCTGAAAAAACAAAAACAAAGATGGGTTCTTTGGTGCAGTGAAAGACAATTTATCTACCCTCTGAAAATAATATGACAACAAAGATGCATCTCAAAGGACAACAAGACTTTCAGAACAATGTCCTTTGGAGATATGACACCAAAGTAGAGATATTTGCCCATGATGCACAGCACGACTTTTGGATAAAACGAAACACTGCATATCAGCACAAATCTCATACAGTCAAGCATGGTGGTGAATGGCTGATGATTTGGGCTTGTTTTGCAGCCACAGGACCTCCCCACCTCATGGAGGAATTTTGTCCTCCATGACCTCCTCTGGATACCAAAATATCTTTGAGTTAAATGTGAGGTCAACTGTTGAAGATCTGGAACTTGGCCCAAACTGGGTCATCATCGGGACAATGATCCCAATCACAGCAGTACCTCTACAACAGAATGGTTGAAAACAGAAAGAATCAAAGTATTCCAATGGCCTAGTCAAAGTTCAGATCGCAACCGAATTGAAATGCAGAAACATATATCTGCAAACCTCAGTGAACTGAAGGAAAACTTCTCTACAGCTGATAAAGTCATACAGAGAAAAACTCCTGAGAGTTACTGCAACAGAAAGTGGCTCAACAGGAAACCCAGTGGACCAGAACCACACACAAACATGAATTTCTGTGATGAATGCGGCTGAAACAACCAAAAAAAAACATCGAAGCAGCAACTAGAAATAATGGGCTTCCTATTTTTATTGATATCTTTTATTTAAAAAGTTGAAATAGTTTTGCTGGATTTAAACATTCACTTTTTAAACACATTTAAATCCCCCAGTCAGAAAATCCATTAAACGGATCAACACCGTCTGCATTAATGTGTCCAACAGTCATCTGCAGAGACACATGAATGCAAACTGTAATATTTTGTGTTTACATGGCTCAGTGTTTAAACGTGAGACCAGGCTAGCAGTTGCACACTGCAAATTGCCACCAGGTCAGCTATGAGATCATACCTGGCCAGCGAAGAAGCCACACACACCAATGATGCAGAGGATGTTGAAGACGGCCGAGCCCACGATTGTCCCTACACCCACATCACCTTTGGTGATGAACACGCCTGGGGAGGGAATAAACATCAGAGAGAAAAATCTCTTTACAGATCAAAGATGCATCCAGCAGGGTTAGGAAGAAATGTATGGCATGTATTCTCAATATACAGCTGGAGTCATTTTCTCTTGGTATCCACAAAGGAAGTGATTAAAGAAGTTTAACAAACTCTCAGACTGCCATAGACACTAGAAATAGATATAAGATTATTCGACATAGGAAAATTCCCCATGCCCTCTGTAATGTTTCTGACTTGTGTTTTAATGGTAGAAGACAAACATATCTGAAAATAATCTTATAGTATATCTGATACTCCATCATACGGCAGCCTTCAAGGCACCGTAAGGGAAACAGGAGTAAAAAGCCTGAAAATAAGCACATCTTTTATTGATTTAGAATAATGCCACAGGGAAGCATAAATCCAACATTTCATTTAAAAGCATTTACTCAGTGGGGAAAGGGTGGATTTCTGTTTTGATTTTGAAATGTTTTGAATCATTCTTAGGATGAAAGACTTCATGATGCTGTGCACTCTAACACGGTTCCAGGGCCTTTTAAAATAAAAAAAGGCCCACAGCGACACAGATCCTCCACCATACTTAACAGTGGATGATGTGTTTGGATGTAAAGCTCAGTTTTAGTTTAGTTTAGTTTTATTGGCACAGTGAAAAATGACATAGAACAAGAAATCCAAAAAGAAAAAGAGGGTTCTGATGCAATAAAAATAAAACAAGAGGTCAATAAAGGTTAGTTTAAAATAAATTAAATTACAAATGCAACGTGCCACTGGTTAGCCAGGTTGCCTTACAGCAAGAGGTCCTGGGTTCGAATCCCAGTGTGTGGCGCTTTCTACATGTAAGTAACATGTATTCCCTGTGCATGCATGGGTTCTCTCCGGGTACGCCGGCTTGTTCCCACAATCCAAAAACATGACTGTTAGGGTAATCAGTTACTCTAAATTGCCCTTGGGTATGAGTGTGTGTCTCTGTGCAGCCCTCTGATGGACTGGCATCCTGTTCAGGGTGTATCTGCCTTGATAGGCAACCAGACCCCCACCCCGGTAACCCTGCAAGGATAGGCAAGCATAGACAATGGATGGATGCATAAATGTGTAAACCTGTAAAAATATAAAAACTTTACAACTTTAGCTCCAGAGCTCATAATATAAGATGGCAATAATGTGACATTTAAGCATTAAATGCAGAGTGTGCCCCCTCCCTAGCAGCGCTTCAGTGTGTTTGTCTCAGAGCAGAGGTTGTCCGTGGAGGTTTGGACGTGTTGTTACCGATAACAGAGGTGAAGAGCTCTGGAGCTGAGCTGCCAGCTGCCATGAAGGTCGCTCCTGCCACGTCCTCACTCAGATGGAGACGCTGAGGAAAAACAGCACAGAAGACAGCTTTTAGGAAACAGCTGCTGCACTTTCAACTCTTCAGATGATCGGCTAAATCTAGCTGGACACAATCATGTGTCAACGCGCTGCAATCTGGGGTTTTATCAGCCGAGTCTGAAGCTGAACAAAACCAGGTGGTGCAATTTTAGGTTTTCTTAGTTCAAACCTCTGCTGATATTTCTGTTCTTGGGAGAAAGCAGCAGAATGAGCAGACCAAGTCATTGTTTTGCAAGTCATGAGTAAGTCTCGGGTCTTTCCACCCGAGTCTCCAGTCAAGTCCCAAGTAAACTTTTAAATTTGACTTTTAAACAAGTCATGTGATCAAATATGTCATTTAATCAGAGCAATAATAATATAAGATTATTTTAAAAGATGTTTTGTTTGTAACCAGTAAGAAGAAGTAAACTTGATGACTGTCTGAAAATCAGTGCTGATGTTGCTTCCTACAGGAAATATTACTTGAAATAAACAGAACATCGCGTGCGTTTTGAAAATAATGAGAAAACCGATCCTTCATTAAGAAATAACAGAATTTCAATACAAAATAAAAATTATTTCCATTTTAACCAACTGCAACATTCTATTTCAATTGCCTGTGCAAAGCTCACAAAACTATATTTTGCAAGCTTCTGTATTGATCTAATAGATTAGATTTTTTTTTAGGTTGTTCATCCTTCAGAAGAATGTTTAAACCTTCATATCACAATATATCTCTAACAAAGATAAAAAATCAAGCCAAGTGAAAATCAAAAGATAAAGGAGACAAATGTGTCTGATCTGATTGTCTCTGAAGATTTTCTTTTAAAGAAAGCTAACTGATCAAACAGCAGTGGTTGTTACATGTTTGGATCTTCTATGACGGATAGGTGTATTCACAATAGGAGAGTACTTTGGTCCGCTTGCTTGGTCTGGACCGAAACTTGGTTCTGGATTTTATTATTTTTTTTTATTTAATGCGGTTCATTTTCACATTGAACTTTTTGCAAGTGAATTATAACTTGTAAACAAAGCCACCTAATGGACAGATATGACGGGGACGGGACACAGCACAGAATGGGAAATGGAACAACTGTGGAAGTTCTGGAAGCTGCACCTCTGTTCTGCATATTTGTGCCGTTATTACAGCTGCAATATCATTGTATGGGTCAAAAGCAGCTCATTCAACACAGATTTTGCACGTTCTATTTATAATTTTGGAAAGGCGTGGGAGAACACGTGCTGCAAGCCGAAGGAGATGCTGTGCTATTCACCGAGCTAAAACACGCAGGCAAGAGCATTGTTAAGCAACAAAGTGCGGCCATGTAAGATTTAGGTATAACATTCACACTGCTACGGTGCCTTGTTAAGTCCAAATAGACGTATGTTTTTTTAAAGTTGAGTTGGACAGAGGCCCAAAAAGTGGGTCATGGTCCGGTCCGGTTGTTGATCCAGACCAGCATTCACTTGAGTGTGTTCACACCTGCACAAAATTTTCGGACCAAGCGAGAAAACAAACTCTGGTCCTTTTAAATCGGACCAACAGTGGCAGGTGTGAATACAACCTTAGTCACTCAAAAAAGACAGATCCTGCTTTGTAGCACAGGTCCAAACTGAATGTTTAGAAAAACCAAGATCAGTCTCTTCTTTTAAAGTCTAAAGAGCGTGATCCTCACTCACACCAGCGTTGCAGCTTCACCTCTAATCCAAATTTCAGCTTTTGTACAGTGATTAAATAGTAATGTGCAAGAGTATTAAACCATTGATGTGTTGCTGATAGGCAGTTTCCAAAAGCATTCTGCAGTTCCTTCAAAGTTTTCTTTAAAGGCTTTGGCTGCTTTTCATTTAATTTGACAGATCTTTAGAAAACAAACTCTCAGAATTGCTTTAAAAGGTCTGGCTGCTAGGAAGCAAAGTAAAAAGACTGACTCAAGGTTTTAACTGCAGATGTTAGGGAGAAAAATCCAGTTTCTCAGTTTTTTTTTAACAAATGACAAACATTCTTCAACATAACGCAGCTCGGTGACAAAGTGTTGCTGCTTCATACCTCACAGATCTTCTCCAGTGAAGGGACAAAGTAGTCATCACAGACCAGCGCCAGAGCGCAGAACATGTAGACAGTCTGTAAAGAGAGATAAATATTACAGGAAGAAGTGAAGCGTGAGAAGCATGTGAGATGTGATTCATCCACGTGAAGCGAGGGTGATAATTCCTGACGAAGGCGAGCTCAAACTGTGCTGTTTACAGTCTGTCTGTGAAACCCTCTGATGCATCAGCTGATGGTTTTTAAATTTCATGTTTACCACTTTCCAAAACCTTTATGATTCTCTTTTATAAACAAGAACCCCTGAGGTTTTCAGTTGGCTAGACCTCTTAACTCTTACCTTTACAGTAATTTAACAGTGAATATGATCTCATACCAGTTAAGACGGGTTTATTGCTAATGGAGCATACCAATTGAATACACAACACGACTGTGGTTCCACCCAGTTGTGTTGTGCAGTGGCATTAAAAGCCCAGGAGGGGGAGTGATTTGTGCAGATTATCCTAAATCTCAACAAAACTGTCAGAAAGCAAAACGACAAGAGGTCTGATTCGAGTGTTGGTTAATTTTAGCTAGTTTTAGCAGCCAGATAAAGTCTTTGTAAGGAAATGAAACATGCATTTGTAAAGGAATCGGTTATTGGAGCATTGCGTGTTGTGTTAGTAGAGCCAACGCCGCATATACAGAGGTTATAATCCTCAACGCAGCCATCCTGGGTTCGATTCCCGACCTTGAGACCTTTGTTGCAGGTCGTCTCCCCTTCTCTCTCTGCCCATTTCCTGCCTGGTTCCTGTCAATAGAGGCCACTAGTGCCAAAAAGTCTTTAGAAAAGCAAAAGAAATCAGTTATTTATGGCCTCACTACTTGCAACCATTTCTTCCTGCCATCTATCCATTCATCCATCTGTCCATCCATCCATCTCCTCTTCTGAGCCTCTTCTAACAGGAAAGAATCCTAAAACCAATTTCCTACTCATTGAATTAATGTATAAACACACCTGGTGTTTTCCTGGCATCAAAACACTGAGATAAAAATCACATGATGAGGAGGACATACAGTATATATAATGTGAATGTGTGACAGAGTGACAGGGAATGTGCTCAACAAAGAAAAGGCCCTAAATTTTCATACACATTACATTAATAAAGGCTTTCAAAGACTTGCTTACAGGAAGGCTGACAACAGGAGGGAACGTTTCTAATTGTGTTTTGTTGTGAGTCACATTGTGGGGAGAAATGAAGAGTCATCTGTTTTTGAAAACACAGTTGAACCTCTCAGCACCAGAGTGAGACGTTCGTCTGAACTGAGCACATGGGAAAAAAAAGTAAGGAGTGCTACAACATCAAGGGAAAGAGGCCATTCAGGTGTAGATCAGTCAGTTTATTCCAAGCAACAGATCAACAATAACATGTGATCCTCAAAAACAGAGGTAAGGGCACATGCAGTTCCAGAAAGAAGCCTACATGCACTCATCATTGACGTAAATCTGATCTTAATTTGGAGCTTTTGAAGATTTATTTGAATAATTTTTCCCGCTTTAGTGGTTTTTATGCTGATCAACACAGGAAAAACATTACACATACTGGACAGACACAGCCACTAGTATTCAGTTAGGTGTCCCTTTAAGAAGTTTTAACTTGGCAAAACCTTCTTTTGTTGACATCAACAAGCTTCTGGCATCATTCTGGTTGGATATTTGCATGCAGAGTTGGTAGAACTCGTTTACACCGGTTAGTTTCCTGCCACAAATCAGCTTTTAGGCATAGTTCACATATTTTCAATAGGATTAAGGTTTGGGCTTTAGGGAGAACATTTAGGAAGCAAAACCAGTTTGTTTGTGTGTTTGGGATCATTGTCCTGTTAGAAGATCTGGCTTGGACAAAGTTATAACCATCTACGTAGCTGCTGATTTCAGGTGAAGCTGATGAATTTGGAAGTATTCCTTCCATTGCATCCATTTCCTGCAAGACATCAGTACCTCTGGAGTGAAACAACCCCACAGCATGATACTGCCACCACAATGCCTAATAGTTGGTATGTTTGAAAGCCTTATATTGACTTCTCCAAACAGTGTTCTGGTCACAATGTGGCCAAATTTCCAAATATTCTTATCTTACTATAAAGCTTTTCTTTAGAGGGCATATGGCTTGTCCTTGTCAGCCGAGTGTAAAGGTGTTGCTTTTGGAGTAGGGATTTACTTCTTAACCAGCAACCTATCAGTTCAAGGTGATGGAAAACTGGCTTCACTATGGAGAGAGACACTGGTGTTCTAAATGCTTCCAGTTAATGAGCGGTTTGAGGTTCCTGAATTGCTCCTGAGTTGTTTCTGAACATCCTAATCTATTGTCTTTCATCTGAGGGGGACAGTTTGGGTCTGATGGTTGAAGCTTGCACACAATTCATACGACCTCGTTGTATGATGAGTGGATGTACTGTCTTTCTGAACAGGCAAGTGTGCACACTTTGTCTGGCTTTTTGTGTTTGTTTTATATGTGAAAACAACTGAAGTCTATGATAATTTGCAGCAGAACGAAGGCAACATTAATGTGGAGGACAGAGCTGGATTTCAGGGGTGAAGAAAACTACATTATATAATATTAATGATAATCTTTGTTTTATTCTAGAAACAAATGGATAAAGTTTGTTACTAAAATCCCTTAACAGCAGCTTCAGAAAAATGGGAGCATCTGGATTCAATCCTGTGTTTGGGTCGAAATCCCTGAACAAAGACCATATGCTGCAACAAATGCTGTATTATAAAGGCTCAGCTGCGCTGTGATTTGGCATCTGTTCTCATTTATGTTACTTTCCATGGCTTTAAATGCCTTCTTGTTTCCATCTCCATCCACTAAATTACCAAAAAAATAAGCATTCCAGGTGCTGTTTGGTTTTCAGTGGAGACAAGCAGCTGCAGGTGGAGAGAGGCCTGCCAAACATATTTATATACAGCCTGTTCCTTATTGTTCAAAAAGGCAGATTATTTTTATTTGTTTAACAGGCCAAGGATTTGCACGGCTACTGTGTGATTAACAGTAATCAAGTGACTCTGCAAGTGCAGGCAGAGCTGCCAACATGGTTAGAAACCGTATAAATTTGCCAGTAGAGACTTTATAATAAAAATGATCCAACAAAGTTTAAAACCAATTATGTCTTTCTTAAATACACCTGCAATGCTATTAGTTATATTTCTAATGATCTCATATATCTACTCATTCAGTAGCATCTCTATGTTGTGTTCTCACACATGCATTTTAGTCTTCGTTCTTTTAAGCGATACTCCAGATTATTTGCTGAGATCTATTTGTGATCAAACTGAGCTCAAACACAAACAAAAGATTAAACTCATGTCAAGTTGTGGTTCATTTTGGACCCAAATGCAGACAAGCAGGCAGGCAGGGGCAGAAAGGTGAATAAAAAGAATTTAAACTTACAGGCAGGGCATGAGGTGGGCGAAAAATGCAAAACATAAGAATGAACAGGAGCTGATTTGACATGTACCGAGCAGTCATGGACAGGCGTGGCAAACAGTGTACTCCAGCAAGGAGTAAACAGAATAGAAGGGTCTATAAAGAGCATGGCACGGGTGAAAACAGGGAGACTGATTGGCATGAAGCAGGTGGACCGAATGAAGCTGATGATGGAGGCAGTGGCTGAGAATAGAGACAAAACATGACAGGAAACAAACAGAGAAACAATAACAATGAAACCAAATCACAAATCTAAAAGTAACAAAACTAAAATGTACCAGAACCAGAACAAGTAAGAATCTAAAGGAATGAACTAAAGCATCACCTGGAAAACATGAAGAGAGGAAAAACCCAAAACAAAACTCATACACCTTCAAATCATGACAACTAATAGCATCAGATTGTCGCTATGGTAACATAACAATCAAACAATGGAAATTATTGTTTGTACTTTTACAAAGTAAACTTGCCAATTCCTTTAAATTATAACTAGTTAAAATCTTTTATTCTATCTATTTTAATCCCATCAAATCAAATGTAATTGTATTATCTGTGTTAAAATGCAAGCATTTGTGGAAGGCCCCTGATGGTTTGGAGCCTTAAGCAGTGGCTTAGTTCAATTATGCCTTGTACCGGCTCTGCTTCCTAAACTCATAGAGCTGCCAAATAATTTATAAATAACATATAAAACAATAAAGAAGTCCAAAGGGAGGACTGAAAATTGGCTCCATTTTTAATCATTTTAAGGTAATAGTTATTGGATAAGATTACAAGAAAAAATATAAATATGCCCATCAGCTAACAAGAGCATCATTCTAGAAGTGAAGCACAGTGGTGGTAGCATCATGTCGTGGGTTGTTTTTTAGTCAGGGGAAACTGGGGAAACACCACTAGACTGATCTTAAATACACACCTAGGCTGAATCAAATGTACCCAACAGACAAATTAATCTACCTTAATGGCTTTAAATGTTCCCATGATGTATCACCAAACACTCCCACAGTTTTCCAAGGAACATAATGGACGGTTATTAGGATGGGTGTGATTGGTTATTGTTGAATAACAGCCCTAGAAGCTTTGAAGGTCAAACAGTTTTATTTTCAAGGAGCTAAAATGTTATCTCAGATGCACGTCAGCTGTGGTTAGAGGTTTGGGTTATATTAGACCAGGGGTCAGCAACCATTCCAACCCTTGCTTCTGGTAAATTAATTACTCTTTATTCATAAAACCCTTTAAAAACGATCGAACTTAACATATATTTACTATATGTGGTTCTGGGGCCACAGGTTGCAGACCCCTCTGTTAGATAAGTGACATTCCTGACGGTCCTGGGGTATGCTTGAAGCTCAGTTCAGCCCAGAGCTAAACTCTCTTCATGTTGAACTGTTTTAACTCTGGTTTTATTTGTTCCTCGGAGTGTAACTATCAGCAAACAGATCCCTTGACCACCACAGCTCCAGCTGAGCTCTTTGTCTCCTCAGATGATGAAAGACACTGCAGGTGATAAGGTAAGGACCATTAAAAACAATGGATCTGATTTTTTATTGTAACTAACTGAAGTTATGGCTGTGTAGAATTGCTGTGCAGCAGTAAATACACAAATACATCCGTGCAGTCACAATGCAACAGTTCATTAATGCACACACTTCACAGTTCCTGAGTCAAGCCAGCTTTACTCGGCTCATTAATTAACTCTGATAGCTCAGGGAGAAGGATGGATGAAGGAAGGATACGAACCTTATTTTTCCATCACTGACCTTTCAACAGCCAACATAGAATAAAGAATCCTCCAGACTTTGGGTGCTTTTTTATTGCACACCTACTAATTATTCAGGAATTTTGTTTTGGGGTAAAAAGAAATGTTTCTTCGTTACCTGCATGTTTGTTTTGAGCCTGCAGTCACTGTGCAGAAAGGAATTTGGGTTTTATTCTGCACATTTCTTTTAAGTTGGGAAAACAGATAAGTGATGTTATAGAGAAGGTTATTCTTGCTTCTCGTTTGAACTATTGTAACTCTTTATCCGTCGGTCTGAATCAAACGTCCCTGCAGCTCGTCTTTTAACTGGTACAAAGAAGCACGAACACAAAACTCCAGTCTTAAAATCTCTTCACTGGCATCCTGTCTGTCATCAAATTATATTACTCAATTTTAAAGTTTGAAATGGTCTAGCCCTATCCTATCTACGTGATCTCCTCAACTGCCATGCACCTTGAAGACCTCTACCGTCATCCAGCCAGTTTCTCCTGGATGTTCCAAGATCAAAGTTCAAACAAAGAGCTATGCGAGAATTCGCTGTGGTGAAATACCTTTCCTCTACATGTCTGCACCGCTCAGAGCACAGAATCATCTAAATGACTTTTAAAAACCCATCTCTTTTCCCAGACATTTGATTGATTAAATATGAGACTAATTAGTTCTTAGAAATCTAACCTTTCTGAGTTTATTTATTTTTATTACAGTTTTATTACAGTCTACCTATCACTATTTTAGGATTGTTGGTGTAATTGTGAAGCACGTTGGTTGACTGTTGTTTTTAAAAGTGCTATATAAATAAAATTGACAATGACAGGACAAGGACAAGACAATTATTAATAAAAGTGCACTTACACAGAGCACATGCAGGGCCACCGCTCCCTCGGTTCTCTCTTTGTTCGTAAAGAAGTCAGTTGGAAACTCATGCAGAGCTGTAAGAGATAGAAACCTGCAGTTAGAACAGGTCTGCATAGAAGAGAGAATGTATTCCTAACACAGAGGTCGGCGCTGTGGGCACAGAAACCCACTGAACTCATATGTACTGACAGAAAGCCCTGCCAGCAGAGAAGCTCCTGGAGCAGCATGTCTATGGATTGTGCACGAGCAACCTTCCTAACAGGCTGAGACCGAAATTACAACAGAATGGATGAAGAATAAAGGACAGTAGTGTTACTCGGTGTGAGAATAGCACAAAAAGAACAAAAAATACTGAGTGAGATGATGGATGGATGGATGGATGGATGGATGGATGGATGGATGGATGGATGGATAAATGGATGGGTGGGTGGGTTGGATGGATGGATGGATGGGTGGGTGGTGGGGGTGGTGAATGGATGGATGGAAGGATGGATGGATGGATGGGTGGGTGGATGGATGGATGGATGGATGGATAAATGGGTGGGTGGATGGATGGATGGAAGGATGGATGGATGGATGGGTGGGTGGATGGATGGATGGATGGATGGGTGGGTGGGTGGGTGGATGGATGGATGCAAATATGTTTTCATTCATTTTATTTTCTTCTTTCAGCTGATCTGGAGTATTTAAATGAAACTCTGTATATTCCAGACTTTTCCAGACAGTGAAGGAACAATCTGGAATATTTAACATCTCACAAGGTGAATGTAAACAACTTACGAGTAGTGTTTAGAGTGTCTTTCCACTTCACCTCCATTTCCATGTATTTTCGTTTCCAATATGAAACAGAAAGAATTGTTGACAACTTTCCCACTGCCTTCTCCCACTCATCCACCTTTTTTCTACTCTGCTGACGCATTTTCCTCTCCAGAATCTCGGCAGCACCCCTCTGCTTTATGTTGTGCTGTGATTGAGACAACACAGAGCAGCTTGTAAAAAAGCCACACAGTCGTCTCAAGGTGACAGCTGGATGTGTTTAATATTTACTGTTGTGAGCAAGCTCAGACTCCATCCGGCCCAGATACCAGGCTGGGAAACAAACAAACAGATCACAGATTCGGGCTCAACATCAAGAAGCCAAATTCAGCTCAACAATTGGGAAAAATCACCTAAAACATTGATAAAAACACTGACAAAAGACAACTGATTAAAAGTTAAATCCCCAAAAGCTCATTATGTCTCCAAAAAGCGTGAAGCCCAGTGTCCCAGTAGAGAACAATCAATGTGACGGAGATGAGCTGCAGATTCCCACAAGAAACCCATCCAGCATTTTCTTTTTATACACATCAACGCTGACAGGTTCCACTTCGCAGCACCTTGTCTCTTTACAGCTAAATCAGATCCACACACTCACAGTGTAGATGTTGCTGCACATACTCCCTCAAACTGTCCGGATCTTTCATGGACTGGATCTCTCAAAACCTGAGCCCTGAATGCAGGTGACACTGCTGAGATTGGGCTGGATTTATTTAGTTTTCTTCTTGAATTCCCAGAAAAGAATAACTTCAAACGCTCAAACTGTCACTGGAATCAAACTAGTGTGAAAAATACCCAGCAGCAAAGAGACTGTACAAAACTGTGGAGGAGCTGCAGAGATCAACAGCTCAGGTAGGAGAATCCACAGTTTCGTACAGTGTCCTTGCTGCTTCTCTAAATAATGCTCTCCTTGCGCGGCCTGTCAGATTAGGTGGCATTAATTAGAGAAGCAGCAAAGAGACTGTACGAAACTGTGCAGGAGCTGCAGAGATCAAAAGCTCAGGTGGGAGAATCCATTGACAGGACAACTATTAGTCATAGCATCCACAAATCAGGCCTTTAAAGAGAAATCTATTGATTATCTAGGGAGGCTGCTCAGATTAGATAGGAATATGCATATCCTGTAAGAACGTTGCCTTGTAGCTGAAGGTAGAATGGAATGGTTTAGCTCAAAGCATATGCATGTGTTAGAATGGTCCAGTCAAAGTCCAAATCTAAATCCAACTGAAGTCTGTCTCTGACAGAGCTTGAGCTCTGTTGCACTGAAAAATTGTCAAAAAAACTCAGTCTCGGGGAAAGCTGGTAGAGACATTAGCCAGAAGACCTGAAACTGAAGAAAAAGATTCAGCAAAGTATTTATTCTCGGGGGCTGAATACAAGTACATTTATTTATAAAGCCCTTTACACAGAAAATATAGAAATTATTATAGAATGAAATATTAAAATTAAAACATTATAAAAAAGACAGAACAAATCAATTACAGACAGTGGAGAACAAATATACAAAAAGAATCAAAAAGAAAAGAACGATTTAATTAAAATGTCTTTAGCTGCTTTTTAATTAAGTCAAGAATCTCAAGACAACATAAAACAGAAATATATGCCACACTTTTCAGATTTTTAAAATCCCAATAAAATACTTGGAACTCAGCGGTTACAATGTGAGAAAATGTGGAAAAGTTCCAGAAGTATGTATAATCTCGAAAGCCACAGTAATCTCTACAACCTTCAGTGACCAGAGCTCACGTTGCAGCAGCCTATTGTTCTTTAACTAAACTAAAATCAGCATTTAAACTGAGATTAAATGTGTAGCACAGAACAGATCAAATGTTGAGATTATTAGGAAATAATATTGAGTTTAACAGGTGTCAGTGACTGTGCTGGTCCATACCCGACTAATCTCCGCAGCTACAGAGAGAGTGTCTCCTTGAGACAGATGAGAAAGAAAGACTGCTGGCCCCAAAATGAAAGTATGTTGCTCTAATGCTGCAGGCACAGCTGCCAGGATGAACACTTTGTGATGATGGTTGAAGTAGTACAAGCAGAGTTGAGGCCAAGATGTGGTGCATTATGGATGATGTTTGGAGACCGGAGGAAATACATGATGTCTGTGGATTTGTCTTGGTAGTGTAGAGGAAATAAGAGAGAGGGATGGACGAGCTTAGCTGATAATATTCCTATCTGAACACAAGGACAGCTATTCACACACGAGAAGAACACATGGAGATGCTGGTTTGGTAGTTAGTGCAGTTGAAACTGGGGCCACTGGGACGTAGCTTCAGCTGCTCATAATGCTCTGCTCTAAATTACTCCTACAGGCTGAAGCAAACAATAACACAGAGCTACCAAAAACAGACACAAATAAGGGCAGTGAAATTGTTTCCCTTTCTGCAATCAGGCCGGCTTCCCCGTTCCTCCTCATGATGCACATTCAGCCGCAGTCAATGTATCAATCAGCAATCAGGCATCAGTTCACAAGGGAACACTTCTGCAGCTCACTGCTGCCAACATCATCCCATGCCAGTCTCATTTACCAGACAATTTGGAGGGAGCCGCTGTGAGCCACTGAAGACAAGCACTGAATCAAGATGCAGCATGACCTCCTCTCTGTTTGACTCATTCCTCTTTGACATCACAAATCTCCTGCACCTTTGCTTCTTCTTTGTGTATATTCGTTGACACGAACATTATGCAAACAAAGTTATAGTCCTCAATCCCCTCACCATGTCCCACGCTGAGGAGGACGTGTAGGAGAACTGTGGGGAAGCTTAGTCCATCATTCTGACAGAGGTTGCTGAGGTAGAGCTCCCAATGGTACCAAGAACAGAGAAGATTTGCCCCCAGATGATGAAAGTTCTGGACACTGTGGGCCTGTTGTGGTTGACATGCTTCTTTCGTGTTGCATAAGGGAGCAATACAATAACTGTCGGCGCAGGATGGGTGATCCTATTTTTTTAAAAACTGGATAAGAGATTGTATTCCAACTATTGAGGGATCACACATTATTGCCTCCCTGGGAAAATGTACAGCTGCCTGCGACCAATTGAATAATAACAACAAATAATGAGGAACAGTGTGAATTTGGTCAGGGTCATGGAAATGTGGATCCAATCTTTACTTGGAAGGCTATAAAACCCCTGCATCACCAAAAGAAGACCTGCATCTACATTCAGGGCATAAAGCTGACATTGTTCTCCGAGCAGATTAGACTCTGCCACGGCTGTTTCTACTCACCAAACCTGGATGGATGGTCATCTCATTCCGCTTTACTTTTATCTTTTAACCTTTTAGAAAACGTTCAGATATTCAACTTCTTAATATTCTCCTGTTCTGTTAATGTTTTTCTTCCCTATTTTTGTGCAGTTTTAAGTTTACAATTTTTAACTTTTGATTTAATTTTTTTTTTTTTATTATTAGAAATATTTTTTTCTATTTAATCTTTTTCTTGTATTAATTATTATTTATTTTCTTTTATCCATAAAACCTTTTTTAATTGTAATATGTTTAATTGTTTTTAACCTTGTTTATATAATATATTTTTTAATATTATTCTAAATAATCAAAATATTTTGCTCTGCATGAATTACAAACAAGTTCTCCCATTTTCTAAGAGAAAAATGTAAGACTGAGTGAACGACAAAGAAAATAAAAAATGTTAATTAAAGGAAAAAAAAAAATTAAATATGTAATTCTTAGAGCTATACATGGGCTGTCAATTGAAGATAATGACACTTGAGGAGCAGGAGATGGAAGGTTATAAGTTACAGTAGAATATTTTGCCCTCCTGGTGTTTTAACTCCTGCCCATTCCATCATCTCTGTGACCGCTGATGTTGTCAGCTCTAGTAAGAAGGAGGACGGGACTCTTACGTAACGCCGAGCGAGGCTCCGTATGCTCTGCAAGAGCTCGGAGGGGGAGGGAAACGTTCTGCGTGTATCAAGAATTGAAAGAGAAAAAAAAATTCTGCACAACTCCACTCAAACTTATGACATAATGCTTTCCGAATGTTGCCATGGAGATGGACACATCACTGCTGGATTTGGTATGGAGGGCAGGGTTGAGTAAAGATGGGGGTGTATCTGCTTGTATTTATGTGTGTTTGCTCTAGCAGTTGTTACAGTGTAAGGCCCATTTTCCTAACACATACTGTGTTGTGTGGCCCCTCTGCTCTTTATGGGGCCCAAAGCCGGGCCCCATAAAGTGCTGTTTTTGGGTTAGGGGTTAGGTTTAGGACTAAGGTCTGAATTTAGTTTAGGTTTGGTTTAGGGTTAGGGTTAGGTCATAGAAATGAATGGAAAATCAATGTGTCAATGTGAGGTCCTCGTAAAGCTAGAAAGACAACAGGTATCACACCTTCACAAGGATATATTGCATATATAAGACAAGGAAGAAATAAGAAAAGTTTATCAGGCTCTCATGAGTCAAGAGGGTTTGCAATCTAATTTAGAGTTGCTTATATTAATCTGAAAAGGAAAATGGAAACAGAGGAGGAATTCACAGTCTTAGAAAAACTATCCTTTAGCTTTCAGTACCAGAACCAATTCAGTAGAACAGGAATTAAGTGACTTACTGAATGAGATGGGGTGTTTACTTTCACTGAACCAACTTGTGTTTCTGCTCAGGTTGTTTTCCCAGCTGCTGATACAGCCGACTGTTCTACAACAACAGGCAGTAGTGTTGTCTGCCACAGGTCATTCTGAAACAGCAAGCGGTACTGGTCTCTGGGACTGAGATATTAGATGTTTAAAGGTTCCCCACTCTGGATTTGCGGCTGGTTTGATCCAAAGGAATAAACAGTTTAAAGAAAAATATGAAGTGATGCTGAACACAGGTCAAAGGCATGGACGGATAAACAAACCCAATGTCGCTGCAATTTTAAACAAAACTAGAAGAAAGTTGCAAACCAGTCAGATCCGACAAGGTGAGCAAACCTGGCTCTAGATGGGCAAGGCATCTTGGTGAGCTCACTGGATCTCTGGACTCAGCTCTTCTCTCGCCATTAGAGGAGTCATCCAGAGGGGCCCATCAACCAATCAGAAGTGGACTTTGTGTAAAATGAGAGATATTCCACATCAAACAGTTTTAAAAAATCTTAACTTAGCTCTTAGCTAAAGACGTTACTGTCTTTGGCATGGGCTGTTTTCATATTTAAAGTTTCAAGCATTTTATCATTCTAAAATTAGATTAATCATATAAAAGAACCGTTGCCATATTTTGACTTGATTAGCGGTCTACATCCCCTTAAATATCAAGTGTCGGCAGACCCAAAAAGGTTTAGAAACAACATAAATGGGTGTAATACAAAGACTTCAAAACATAATATATTTCAAATAAAATTATAAGTGAGATCTGAGCAGTCGTATGACCAGTTATCCCAAGAATTCATGTTAAAAGTTAACTAGATGGAAACATAATTTCTGATATGCAAGGTTTTATGTACAGATCTGTTATAATGGTTTGTAAATGGGTAAGAAATGGAATAAAGAAGGAGAAAACTAGGGGTAAAAATTGGCAGAGATGCAATAAAGAAAGCAATTGAAGAGATGGGATAAGGATAGAGAGTTTTCATGTCAATGCTTGTGATAATACAAGAAATAAAAAAACAATGGATGACAGAGATTCAAAGTATGGGCAAGAAGGACTTTTCTCAAAGTACAGCAGAAACAGCAACCATCATATTTATGTAAAAGCAGAAATCTGATTGTGACTCAGTATCTGCAGATAATAGATGTTAAATTGACTCAGATCAGTAACAACGACAAATAAATCTTAACTGGGACATCCCTAATTCCACATTTATGTAGACCAGAGAAAATACTATAGGCACATTCCATACATTTTAAGACTATGAAGGACATGTCCTCACATATTGTGGCTGCCCACTATATGTGAGGACTGGGTCTTTGACAGGCTGGTCTGAAGTATGGGAGCTCAGCAGGAAACTGTGCTGGCGCCATTCCTGTTAACCCGCAGACTTCTCCATCAACTCCCCTGGCTGCCATCTTTAGAGGTTTTCTATTGATTCTGCCACAGTCTGCCTCATCACGTGAGGACAACTCAGAGTACAGACAGTGGACACAGGACTTTGCGGACCAGTGCTAGTGGAACCACCTCCTGATCAATGTGGGGAAAACCAAGGAGGTGGTGGTGGATTTCAGGCCCTAACCCTCCACACTGACAGCGGTGAACATCCAGGGAACTGACATGGAGATGGTGGACTGTTTTATTTACCTGGGAGTTCACCTGAACAGTAAACTGGACTAGAGTCACCAGGCTGATGCTATTTACAGGAAGAGTCAGAGCAGACTCTACCTGCTAAGGAGATCTTTTGTCTGTTTTTTATGCACAATTATACATGCACATTTTTTCAAAATCAACCAGCTCTGTTGCACATTTCTTTGAATCTGGGGATGTTCCCATTGGACAGAAATTAGTAGGGCGGGACAGAGCACAGACCCAGAAATGGAGGAAAACTATTGAAGTAATACTTGCTGCATTTCTGTTCTGCATATTTGTGCAGTTATTACAGCTGCAAAATCAATGTGAATGCAGCTCATTCAACACAGGTTTCGCAACATTCTATTTCTTATTTTGAAACAGTGGTGGCAAATGCAGGCTGCAAGCCAAAGGAGACGATGTGCTCTGCGTGGCCTGACCCCCAGCATGCTGGCAGCAGCATTGCTAAGCAACAGACGCTGGACCACGTATGACTTCAATGCATTTACTATTCACAACATTCGCTACGGTGGCTCGTTAAGTCCAAAAAGGGGCATGTTTTTTGTAGTTGGGTTGGATCGAGGCCAGTTCATATTCACTCCAGAAGCAAATCACCGCAAAAAGGGAATCTTGGTCCGGTTGTTTGGATTTCTTTTGTCCAAAAACAGAGGAAATCTCTAACTATTCGAGCAACTGGAAGATGGTTTGGTAAGGACGCCTTCTAGACACCTTTCAAGGGACCTGTCCCACTGGGAGAAGGCCTTGACGCAGACCTATTTGTCGTTAGAGAGAACAGAGGTATAGTAAAAAGAAAGTACACCCACTTTTAAATTCTAGGGTATTAGTATATATTTTGTACTTATCTGGTGTTTATTGGATACACTAAATTCTTGAAAAACTGTTTCCATTCTGGCATCATCTTTTTTAAGTAGACTGTGGAACCTGTTGTGTGTTTTTGTAAAGACCAGATCATTTATTGGTAAAAACCCTAGACCTGACAGAGGGCGTACTGTCTTTTAACCATGGTTTAGAATCTCCTCAGATGGGTTGGAGGAGGTAGCTAAGTAGAGGAATGTCTGTAGATCTCTGCTCAGGATGTTTCCCCAGCAATGAGGTTTAGGATAAAAGGTAGAAGATGTTTGGATGTGTGGAACAGTGATGCAAATGTTCTGAACCCAAACATTAACAAGGTAAACAGGGTGCTGGTCCAGCTGATCTTTACTGATGAATCTAAAATTCTGTCTCTCAATTCTGGCTAATTATGCTCAGATGTAAATGTTTGTGTTTGTTCTTCCTTTCTGTTTAAAGCCACAGAGTAAACCTCGAGCAGTGAATACACCCTGATGAGATTCTGTTAGTCATTTCATACTGACTTATAAAAAAAAGAAGGAAGGAAAATGGAAACAAAGTCCATTTCTGATCTCATTCATCCACGTTTTTGCATTCATCTCATCATCCTTTAAAGGACCTGCATGCGTGCAAACATTTTCAAATGGCTTTAAAACACATGTGTCAAAATGATAAAAATACACCACAGCTGGCAAGAACAGTTACTGTGATTATGAAGAGAATAGGTTTGCTGAAGCGTAGAGCATGGAAAGAAGAGAAGAGTAGGACTAATATTGACTTTCCAACAGTTGTTTGCTGAACCATAACGCAGCTGTTGGAAAAACAAATTTATCTCTAAACATCCAGCACTTTGTGTTTATCAGGGAGACCTGTTATCTGCTATCCTAACTTTCTATCCTTTTCTGTCAGTCTGGATGAGAAGGACATATTATATAAGAATATTCCAACAGCTGCTGAACTTTTCATTCTGTATCCTTCAGCTTGAAGAAAAAGACACAGACAAGTTGGATTTAAACATGTGACGATAAAGGCTGATTTAACGTTAAATAAACACTCTAGGACATCTTCTGTGGTTCAGCCATTTGCCCATGATGCTGCAGACTCTTCACAACATCCAGAGGAACAACAGGAGCCTGTGTTAACACACAAAGACAGTGCAAATCCCATGCATATTCGGGGCGCACATGGACGGCTGGGGGCCTTTTCTGCACATACTCGGTGGGGGGAGGGGTGATGATGATATGGGCTGACATGTCGCATGTCAGTGGCGTAGTTACCGTGCTGAGTAATGTGTGACATTTAAGGACTCCCGCTTTTTTTCCCATCCTTCCCTTCACGGCTCACGGCATGCACGCAGCGTGCACAATCACACATGCGCTCGCTTGTGTGCACGCTCTGATAACAAGGATGCAGCTCCTTTTTGCCCGAGTGGAAAGTGACAGAATCCCTTGTTTTCCCAGTCATCAGGTGCATAGAGTCTTAATTTATGAATGCACAGCTGCAGAAAAAGTGAAGTGAGTAGACAGATTATGATGGATGACAAAAATATACTGAGAATTATTACTTTCTGTCCATTTTACTGAAACGTGTGTATAGACAAATCTGTTTTAGTTATACAAACACAAATCAGATCAATGACAATGTATTTAACCTTTTCATGGACCCCTACCACTGGAAAAGTAGTGACCTGCATCTACTCTTACCTCTGCTTCTGGACATCAATTATAAATGTCTGTTGAAATATTTCACTGTGACATGGGAAACTCCTTTATGAATTCCATACAAGAGTCAGAAACAGAAAACACAAACAGGGAAGATATAGATCCAACTACAGATTCTGGAAAGCAGTGCCATTTAATGCTTGCCATGGTCCTCCTAACTGGATTAAAATCACCCCATGGTCTCCAAGACCTCCACTACTCTTTAAATGCAGCTAATTTATGGAAAATCTGAACAACTTGATTTCAGTGTGCAGGTAATCATCACACAGCTGCATTCTTAGTACTGGCCAAGTAGGTTTTAACTGCCACTTTCCCAGCTATCCCATCACAACAGGAATCACACCTTCACAAGAATGTACACTCAATGGCCACTTTATTAGGTACACCTTGCTAGTACTGGGTTGGACCCCCTTTTGCCTTCAGAACTGCCTTAATCCTTTGTGGCCTAGATTCAACAAGGTACTGGAAACATTCCTCAGAGAGTTTGGTCCATATTGACATGATAGCATCACACAGATGCTGCAGATTTGCCGGCTGCTCATCCATGATATGAATCTCCCGTTCCACCACATCCCAACGGTGCTCTATTGGATTGAGATCTGGTGACTGTGGAGGTCATTTGAGTACAGTGAACTCATTGTCAGGTTCAAGAAACCAGTCTGAGATGATTCGTGCTTTATGACATGGCGCGTTATCCTGCTGGAAGTAACCATCAGAAGATGGGTACCTTGTGGTCATAAAGGGATGGACATGGTCAGCAACAATACTTAGGTAGGCTGTGGCTTTGACACGATGCTGAATTGGTACTAAGGGGTCCAAAGTGTGCCCAGAAAATATCCCCCACACCATTACACCACCACCACCACCACCCTGAACCGTTGATACAAGGCAGGATGGATCCATGCTTTCAATCTGTTGACGCCAAATTCTGACCCTACCATCTGAATGTCACAGCAGAAATCGAGACTCATCAGACCAGGCAATGTTTTTCCAATTTTCTTTTGTCCAATTTTGGTGAGCCTGTGTGAATTGTAGCCTCAGTTTCCTGTTCTTAGCTGACAGGAGTGGCACCCGGTGTGGCCTTCTGCTGCTGTAGCCCATCCGCCTCAAGGTTCAATGTGTTGTATGTTCAGAGATGCTCTTCTGCATGCCTTGGTTGTAACGAGTGGTTATTTGAGTTACTGTTGCCTTTCTATCAGCTCGAACCAGTCTGGCCATTCTCCTCTGACCTCAGGCATCAACAAGGCATTTGCGCCCACAGAACTGCCGCTCACTGGATATTTTCTCTTTTTCGGACCATTCTCTGTAAACCCTAGAGATGGCAGTGCGTGTAAATCCCAGTTGATCAGCAGTTGATCAGCAGTTTTGATCAACGGGTTGGTCTGAAATACTCAGACCAACCCGTCTGGCACCAACAACCATGCCACGTTCAAAGTCACTTAAATCACCTTTCTTCTCCATTCTGATGCTCGGTTTGAACTGCAGCAGATCGTCTTGACCATGTCTACATGCCTAAATGCATTGAGTTGCTGCCATGTGATTGGCTGATTAGAATTTTGCGTTAACAAGCAGTTGGACAGGTGTACCTGTACCATGTATGTATATTATATACATTCATATATATGTGTATATATATATATATATATATATATATATATATATTTTATATATATATATTAATTATATATTATATAATTTTATATATATTATATATATGTATGTATATATGTATATTCATATATAATATATATAGATATAATATATCTATATATATATATATATTATATATATATATGTCTATATATATATAGATATATATATATACAGTACAGACCAAAAGTTTGGACACACCTCATTCAAAGAGTTATCTTTATTTTCATGACTATGAATATTGTAGCTTCATACTGAAGGCATCAAAACTATGAATTAACACATGTGGAATTATATACTGAACAAAAAAGTGTGACACAACTGAAAATATGTCTTATATTCTAGGTTCTTCAAAGTAGCCACCTTTTGCTTTGTTTACTGCTCCGCACACTCTTGGCATTCTGTTGATGAGCTTCAAGAGGTAGTCACCTGAAATGGTTTTCACTTCACAGGTGTGCCCTGTCAGGTTTAACAAGTGGGATTTCAAGCCTTATAAATGGGGTTGGGACCAAACTGTTGTGTTTGCAGGAGTGGATACAGTACACAGCTGAAGCCCTACTGAATAGACTGTTAAATTTGTTTGGGGGAAAAGAAAAAAACGCTAAGTAAAGAAAAACGGTGGCCATATTATTTTAAGAAATGAAGGGCAGTCCCCAAACAATTGGGAAAACTTTGTGCCCCAAAAAGCAGCGAAAAAACCATCAGCCTACAAAAAAAACTGGCTCACATGAGGACTGCCCCGGGAAAAGGAAAACCCAAGAGTCCCCTATGCTGCGGCGATAAGTTCATCCAAGTCACCAGCCTCAGAAATCGCAGGTTAACAGCACTCAGATAAAAGAACAGGTCTGCCACACAGAGTTCTAGCGCAAACATTCTAGAAAAACTTTTAAAGGGGGGACTGTTGAATTTAAATTCAATTCAATTGTTTTTTATATAGCGCCAATTCACAACACATGTTGTCTCAAGGCACTTCACAAAATCAGGTACATACTTCCATTAATCTAATTTTGAACGTCCGCCGATTCTGTTATTTATTTCAAATGGTAAACGTTTTTCTATCTAAGGAAAGGAAACCAGCAGATTGCATCCCGTCGTGACTTGCAGACCCTCCTCCCCGGGTGAACATTAGAACAGTGGACATCACTGGCGTTGACTTTGCAGCAAAACCCCCCAAATGGCTGGCATGTAGTGACAGTGGAGAGGAAAAACTCCCTTTTTAAAAACAGGAAAAACCTCCAGTAGAACCAGGCTCAGTGTGAGCGGCCATCTGCCCACGACCGACTGGGGGTTAGAGAGAACAGAGCAGAGACAAAAAGAGAACAAAGAAGCACTAAATCCGGGGGTACTTTCTATGGGAAGGAAAAGGTAAATGTTAATGGATGTAGCTCCTTCAGTCGTTTCACCTAGAAAGAAAGAACAGATAAATTTTGAGCCAGCCTTCAATCTAGAGTCTGAAGAGAGCACGAGAGTTAGTCACAGTAGAAGCTCAGCCGGGTAGCCATGTCCAGGAGAGAGAAAGGGTTAAACACTGAAAGACAGGGCCATGTGGACCATGGGTAGAGGGTGACACCAAGCTGTCGCCAGCAGAAGCTTGGAGGATTCCCCTCTCCAGAAAGGTGCCACAGGTAGACACAGAGCCAGGCCAGGGTAGCCCCCGGGAAAAGAAAAGAGAGAGAACAAAGTCAAAAGCCGAGACAGCAAACAATACCAAAACTGAAGAGCAGCGTGAGAATGTAGGGAAGAGGTTAGAGTGGTCATTATTTTCCTCCACAGCCTAAGTCTATAGCAGCATAAACTACGGGAGATAGCTCAGGATAACCTACCACTCTAATTTAAAACTTTATCAAAGGAAATTTTTAAGCCTAGCCCTTAAAAGTAGAGACAGTTTGTCCATCTAGAGCCCACTGATGGCCATTGTTATACTAAAAACCAACGTTTGGGATACCTCCTCTGTCAGATTGACCATAAACCATTGGGAAAAGGGAGAGGGGGTCATACAGTAGCAGAAATGGAGGGTGTGTTTGCACCTCAACCGTAACTGAGCCGGTTTAGGCTAAACCTGACCCCCCCTTACTCCATCCAACAAGGGGAGAAGAAGACGGAGCTAAAATAAGGAAGATAGCTCAGGATAACCTAAGCCACTCTAACTATAAACTTTATCAAAAAGGAAAGTTTTAAGCCTAGCCTTAAAAGTAGACAGGGTGTCCGCCTCACGGACTAAAACTGGGAGCTGGCCTTCATGGTAAAATAGCTGCTAGGAAACCACTGCTGAGGACAAGCAACAAGCAGAAGAGACTTGTTTGGGCTAAAGAACACAAGGAATGGACATTAGACCAGTGGAAATCTGTGCTTTGGTCTGATGAGTCGAAGTTTGAGATCTTTGGTTCCAAACCACCGTGTTTTTGGGGCGGGGCAGAAAGAGGGAAAGGCGGATGGACTCTACATGCCTGGTTCCCCCCACCTGTAAGCATGGAGGCGGAGGTGTGATGGTGTGGGGGGGTGCTTTGCTGGTGACACTGTTGGGGATTTATTCAAAATTGAAGGCATTACTGAAACCAGCATGGCTACCACAGCATCCTTGCAGCGGCATGCTATTCCAAACCGGTTTGCGTTAGTTGGACCATCATTTATTTTTTAACAAGACAATGACCCCAAACACACCTCCAGGCTGTTTTAAGGGGTATTTGACCAAGAAGGAGAGTGATGGGGTGCTGCGCCAGATGACCTGGCCTCCACAGTCACCGGACCTGAACCCAAACTAGATGGTTTTTGGGGGGAGCTGGACCGCAGAGTGAAGGCAAAAAGGGGCCCAAAAAGTTGCTAAGCATCTCTGGGAACTCCTTCAAGACGGTTGGAAAACCATTTCAGGTGACTACCTCTTGAAGCTCATCAAACAGAATGCCAAGAGTGTGCAGAGCAGTAATCAAAGCAAAAGGTGGCTACTTTGAAGAAACCTGGAATATAAGACATATTTTCAGTTGTTTCACACTTTTTTGTGCAGTATATAATTCCCCATGTGTTTAATTCATAGTTTTTGATGCCTTCAGTGTGGAAGCTACAATATTCATAGTCATGAAAATAAAGGATAACTCTTTGAATGAGAAAAGGGGTGTCCAAACTTTTTTGGTCTGTACTTTATATATATATATAATATTATATAAAATATATAATATATATATTATATATAATATATAAGAGGTTTTCACACCTCCACCATCACTGTCAGCCCAGACTTGGAGGAGCAATCATCATTATTTTCATCAGCATTTTAGCAGCAGGATAGAATGCAGGTGAGGAAGGGTTTCTGCAGATTGCACTGTGCACCGCCGATGCATGCAATCCTGCACAGTAATTTGTCCTTGCACAGCGCTCTGCACACATATCCTACAAATGCAGTCAGGAGGAATCATGCAAACAAAATCAAAAATCAGTTTTTTCCAATGATTGCTTGAGCTATCTGTACAGTCTGAGTTTTTTGTTTCTTTGATGAGTCATGCTGTGACTACTGTCAAGTTAAAAATCCTGCATTCCTCCTCTTGTCCCTCTGTAACACTAAAATGTGAAACCATGGGTGTTCTTTGACAATATATGTGCATTTTGACTTTGAACAGCGTCCTCAACTCAACCAGCAAATGTGAAGTTTGGAGGGGTATGTGCTATTCTGTAGCTGGGAGCACTTTTCCACTTGAAGCAGGAACCAGGATTGTATTATTGGCGTGAAGATCACAGATTATTCATTTCAGAAGGTGAGCTTCTTTTGGCTGTAGCCTGAGCCATGGCAGGAGACAATGAGCACAGCAGGTAGCCCCTCAAGAATGTTAAATGACTTGGAAGGCTACCAGCCAGATGTGTGTGTGATGAGGTTGTAGTCTTGGCATGAGGTCAGCGTGGCGACTTCCTACTCAGATTCTTTGATAACAAATCCACAACAGTGCATGTGGGCCAGACGTCATGGATAGTCTCCCACCTCTGCTACCAGGGTTCCTCCCAGTAGCAACCAAGATCCTGATATACTTAGACCACAATAACAAATCCTTACAATCTAACTATGGAAATTTGTGTTGGAGCTGTCACGCTCATTCGAGGTATGGGGAGCACACTTCTGGCTAATATTTAATGTCACCATGACCATAAGGGACGCCAATGAGACCAAATGTATAACATAAGCCTAACATCACATCAGTATTCATTTCTTAAGATTTATGTGCCGTTAATGTTTGATAGTGCATGTTTATTAGCAGCTTGTATGAGACGGTGGTTCACTTTGATGAAGCTCATCAGTGGCTTCCTGCATCAGCTTGTGGTACTGATGCCAGGATACTTCCAGATGTCGATGTCTCATAAAGTCCACAGTGATGCTAAAATAGACAAACGCATCATGATCATTTACTCAAATGCAAATTATTCCTCAGGGATGGACTTGTAAAGTTATTTGTGGCTTCATAGATAACAGCAGAGCTTTCCACTTCAGAGAGCATCGGAGCGCATTTTGTTAGAAGCTGTTTCCATAGTTACCGTGTCCTGCAGCTATACTGCATACACAACAACAAATCAGTCAGTGAAGCAGAGCTCACGTGGCTGAGTTCAGGCACAACCCCGACCCCTCGCATAACGGCGGTGAGTCACTGGTAAACCATGGCAACGCAGGCAGAGCAGCCTCCTCTGAAGCTGCAGTTCGATGAAGCTGTGTACAAAGCTCACCTCCTTGTGACTCATCTCTGGACAAAGTGACTGCAACAGTCAGATGAGATAAAGGAGAGAGGTGATTTATACGTGGTTAAGTGGTAAGGCCGTGAGATACTTTCACTCGCAGTTTGTGAAACGTGATGAGTCATCATAGCGCAGGTATACTGCCTCTCCGACTATAAATAAATGATTTAAAAGAAACTGTTGGTAATGGATTTGGATTTGAGTTAAGACAGAACTTTAGTCGTGAAGACTTTTTTTTTTTTTTTAAGTTACATATTAATCCCACTTTGAAATGATTTCAGCAGGATGCCTGCTCAGCTTTGAAAAGAAAATCCTGACACATCTGCAGAGTTCTGTTAAGGTACGAAGGGAAGTGCCTCATGGCTGCCACTTACATGGCACCAACTATCTAAACCGTCCACTACACAAGAAGGGAGATTTTCACCTCCAGCGTCACTTTAAACTTTCACTTCCAGGCAGTCAGACTTTCTACATGTTTGAATCAACAGTTCTTCACACTTTCTGAACATCTTTCAGAGTTTCTCTTGGACTTTGGCTGCTTTGCTTCTTTGCAGAGCAGGCTTTGTACCTGAACATGACATGAACATGAGTGTGGAGAACAAACAATGCTACTGTGTCTCCAGCAGAGGAAAAGTAAGGGCTAACACTGAATCTAACAGATGCACCATACTTCAGCTGATCAACCACAAACATCAATATATGTTATTGGGATTTTATTTAATAATATGAGATGAAGGAATATTGTAAGGTGGAAGAAAACCTTACAAATAAAAGCTTGAGAAAGCGTGACACATTTGTATTCAGCCCCACTGAGTCAATACTTATGCAGAACCACCTTTAGTCTAAAGTCACTGCCAGCTTCACACATCTAGTGACTGAAATGTTTTCCCATTCTCCCTTGAAAAATAGCCCAGTCAGATTGGACAGAGAGTTTGTAAACACCACTTTTCAAGTCTTGCTAAAATTTCACAAAAAAAATGTAGGTCTGGACTTTGACTTGGCCATTTTAACACATGTATATGGTTTGTTATAAATCATTTCATTGTAGCTTTTGGCATGAATGTTTAGAGCCAACTAATTGGTGCTCTGCCAACAGATTCTTGCACCTGAGCTGTGGATCTCTGCAGCCCCTCCAGAGTTATCATGGGTCTCTTGGCTGCTTCTCTGCTGAATGCTCTCCTTGCCTGATGTGTCACTATTGATGGACATCCATGCCTTGGTATATCTGCAGTTGATCCATCCTCTCTCCATGTTCAGATGATGACCAGAGCTCTGTGAGATGTTCAAAGCCTGGGATATTGTGTTACAACCTGACCCTGCTTTAAATTTCTCCACAACCTGTCTACTGTGTTCCTTGGTTTTCATAATGCTGTTTGCTCCCTAATGTTCTCTAACAAACCTCTGAGGCCTTCACACGACAGCTGGATTTAAACTGAGATTAAACACACACAGGTGAGCTGTGTTTACTAAATTAGCAACTTTTTTAGGTTTTCGGTTACACTGAATTTGAATTTGTGGTTAGAGAAATATAATTGCACGCTGCACTTTTTAGATTTTTTGTAAAGAAAAAAAAGGTTAAAAACTGTATCATTTTTCTTCCTTTCCACAATTATGCACTGTTTTGTGCTGGTTTATCACAACATAAAACAAATATACTTATTTATTAGGATGTTAATATAAGATTCAACAACTTCAATTAATCTGCATGTATCGATGTGCAATTTGTGGTTACAACATATGTAACTCAAGCAAGCAGTAAAGCAGCTGCTTTGGAGGGATTCTACAGTATGTTCCCATGTGTGGTATTTTAAAGGTAAAAACAGGTAACTCCGAATCATATTGTTTTTAGGGCCTAATTTTGCTAGTAGAATGCATCTGTTGTCAGGTACAATATTTCATTTTTTTCCGAAACAGAGGTAGTATGAGGCAAATATTTATGACATTTTGGAAACATATCATCCTACAAGTTACTCCTACACCTTGACCATCACTGAAAACATTGTGATTTAAAGGTTAAAAATGCAGAAAGAGCCTGTGCAAGTCAGGACTCCTGTAAGTAGTTTAACTGTGAAGACTCACAGATTCACTTTGTGTAGAAGCCTGCATGTCCTCTGAAACTCCTGGGACTGCAGCAGTAAAAGGAGGATGTTTGCTGAACTCAGGAAACAGTCTCAAGATCGCTTGCAGTCACAGCAGCAGGATAAATCTTTAAAGGTGTGTCAAGCCCTTCTGCTCCTGGTAAATAATCAGAGCTCCATAATTCAGCAGGGAAAGCAGGAGGTACAGCCTCCTGGGTTGTGTTTTTCAGTTTTTGAGCCCATAGTTCAACTGTTAAATTATTGTACAGAGTGACAAGATGCATGTTAATTCAATGAAAAGAGATGTATGGGTTTAAAATCTTTACTACATGCTTTGTTGTCCTTAATCAGCTAACATCATGTCAGTATTGTCATATTGTCAGTACAGGTGAAGCTGTGAAGGACTTCAGCTAAAATCACAGCATTAATGTAATTAACAGGCTGACTGCCATAAAAGATGTGCTTGTGTTGACTTTGCTCAGCCTACAGATGGCGTCTGAACCTGGAGGAGAGGTGACAGGTGTTTCCCATTGCCCTAATCACTCCATGAGGAGGATTTAAGGAGGAGGCTCCCAGCAACTCAGTGCCAGAGTGTTGCCCTTAGTGGTATAGCTCAAGCCACACAACTTTGCCTTGTCTTTGCTTTGACATAGTTTTGTATTGCTACCTTGCAGGATATAACCTGGATCTGACTTCGTTATTCATACCAAGCCCTGTTTGGATTATTGTCTTCTGGAGAAGAGCTCTCCAGCTTCATGATCACGATTCAAGCCTTCTGTTACTTCATTGGGTTCTCCAGCTTCGTGATCAAGTTCCAAGCCTTCTGTTACTTCATAGAATTACTTCTGGCTGGCAGCCTTCCTGATTCCTTCGTTCCTCAGACCTCCTCCAGCAGACCCTCTCCACCCTCCTCCGCCTGCAGCACCAACACCGGAAAGAAAACTCTGGATCTTTCAACTACCTTGCCTTTCAGCATTCACCATCTCCTGTTCTCACGGGTACACAACCTCCTGGTCTCTCCACCCCCTCTGGCGGATCCCACCTGCACCCCCAGTAAGATCAGATCTTTATTTAGTACTTTGTTTATATATTGCCCCCTGCTTACCATTCTATTTATCTTACAGTTTGCATCCCGGTTCCAGTTCCCTGTCACCACTTGCATCATTTTAAATAAAAATCCTTGCCGTTAATCTCAGTCTCCTGACTGCTTTCTGCATTTGGGTCAATGCTGTTAAAAACAATATGACAGAACATTCTGGCCAACCTGACCCACCAGAAGCTTTCAGGAGAACCCTCTCAGAACATCACCAAATTCAGAACCATGACTCCTCTCTCCGTTCCCTCATTGAACAGCAAAGACAACCCAATGATTAAATTGAACTAGCTTCCTTAGTACAGCTCTCTAAAGCCAAGGAGGTGAAAACTGCTTAGAGTATCTAAGTAGTTTCACCTCCTCGGCTTTAGAGGGCGCTCCCGCTTCCCCCATCTCTCAACAGCTTCCGCACTCACGTGATGTCACTTCCTCTAGCCCTGAGAAATTTTCCGGGGAGAAAGGAGACTGTAAGGGGTTCTTGTTTCAAGTTACGCTCATTTTCAATCGCTCCCCGCAGTCCTTCCCTCATGACCATGTAAAGGTTTCCTATGTTCTTGGGTTGCTTACTGGTAAAGCCCTGAAATGGGCAGAAGCACGTTTTGCTGACTGTTCCAATTTTGGTTGTACTTTTCCTGACTTTGAGAAGGAGTTTAGGCAGGTTTTCTCTTTTGAAGTTGATCGGACCGCCACATCCCGAAAATTGTGGTCTTTAAAACAGAGGAATCAGTCAGTTGCAAATTTCTCAATTGATTTTCATACCCTTGCAGCAGCTTCTGGTTGGGACGATTGTGCACTTGGAGCAGCCTTTTTTCAGGCTTAGGGCGATCCGTTAAAGGACAAGTTGACTTTAATTGATGAGCCAAAGACTTTGAACGAGCTAATCAATTTAACCACCAGACTTGATAATCGTATGAGGGAAAGAAAACAAACCCGATTGGAACAAGACCTTACCAGAACCCATTCCCCCAGTCAAAACACGCAAACGGTTCGCCCCACACCCATTTCTCAGGTTTCTGAGGTTGAACCCATGCAGGTCGGGCGTACTCGGCTTTCTGCAGAGGAGAGACTGAGACGCCGACAGACCAATTGTTGTTTTTACTGCGGGTCTTCAGAGTATTTCCTGGCTGACTGCACCATCTGCCCCAACAGACCAAAAGGCCAGGTCCGTCAGTAAGCGAGAGGAAACCTGGCGGACCGTTCACTAGCCCCCAGACTTAGTTTGCCTGCCTCATTGATTTCTTACAGTCTCATTCAGAACCTCTCTGCTCTGATAAATTCCAGAAGTGATCAGAACCTCATTGATCAGAGATTAATTAATGAAGCCAAGACTGAGACCGAACCACTTCCCACACCACAGTTAGTTTCAGCCTTAGATGGGCAGAATCTTCAACGAAATACCCGTCAAACCAAACCTTTCACACTAATACTTTCCGAAAATCATAGGGAGGAGATTTCTTTCTTTGTGTTCCCTATTGCATTAAATTCTTTAGTGTTAGGTTTTCCTTGGCTGAAGAAACACAATCCCCATATCAAATGGGCTGAAAGCAGAATAGAATCCTGGTCTACTAACTGTCTTTCTTCTTGTCTACAGTCAGCTGTCGCCCCTCTCCCCACTGACGTTGCCTCTGCAGAAAACGAAAATACTGATCTCTCAAACGTACCTTCTGAGTACCATGATTTAAGGTTGGTTTTTAGTAAATCTAAGGCTTTATCTTTGCCACCGCACAGACCATATGACTGTGCGATTGAACTGCTTCCTGGTGCCCCCTCTACCTTCAAGACCGGAAAGAACCGTAATGGAGAATTACATTAACGAGTCCTTGGCCACTGGTTTAATTCGCCCCTCATCGTCTCCACTTGATGCAGGTTTTTTCTTTGTGGGAAAGAAGGATGGTTCTCTACGTCCTTGCATTGACTATAGGGGGTTAAACCAGATCACGGTAAAAAATAAATATCCTCTTCCTCTCCTCCCATCTGCATTTGAAACCGTTCATGGCTCTACCATATTCACTAGGCTAGACTTGCGTAACGCATACCATTTAGTTAGGATGAATGGAAGACCGCTTTCAAGACCCCACTTGGAAACTTTGAGTATCTGGTGATCCCATTCGGACTATCCAACGCACCAGCAGTTTTACAGTCAATGTTTTTGTTTACCTAGACAACATCCTCATCTATTCCAGGAACATTGAGGAGCATCACCGTCACGTCCGTCAATGCTGTTAAAAACAATATGACAGTTTGGTGTCACAACACTGACGTTAGAACAAATCGGCTGAAGAAATTTTTAATACCGAGCCTGCTGTTAGAAAACTCCCTAGATCTTAAACCCTCTAAGAACTTGTGGTCAGTTCTCCAAAAGTACGTACAGAAACCAAACATGTTTCATTACAAACACGTTGAAAGGTTAAAAGTCTGAGCAAGTTTCTGCATTGCATTTAGATTTCTTGGTATCTGTTGAATTCTGGGTCAGTTCCCCTGTACGCCAGTTTGATGAAGCATCGGCAAACCTGGGCTTGATTTAAAGGACCTACTGTGGCAGACAGCTTCGTGTCTTATTTACAAAAGTAAGGCATAAAACAACCAAACTGCGACACTACAAAATGGTGAAGGATTAAATAACCAGCGTCCACTGAAGTCTGAAGACCTTGACATGTCTTTCTACATCCACGAAGACAACCTGAATAACAGAGTTAGAATCAGATAGAAACAGTTTCACAGTTTTTACTGTAGTTTCATACTGGATGAGCCTGCGCTGGTTCAGACACGGTGTTCTCAGAGGAGAAGAAATACAAACTGTTAAAATAATTACAGGATTGCTTACCAGAATATCAGCACAGATTTTGTATTCTTGTCTCTGAGGTGAATTATTCTGTCCTTACTTGTATTTTCTAAAAACAAATGTCACTGTTGCTTGTTCTGCTTTTGATCTGAGTTTTCACTTTCTTTATCTGCTGTCTGTTTTTGGTGCCACCCTCTGACTGGAAGCATTATTGTCCATGCCGGTGCGCACAGTTAAGACGGTCACCAAAATCTGGGTTGCAGGTGAACGTCCGCAGAGAGTCCTACCGGATTCTAGAGGGCGGATCCAGATAGAAAGTTAATCTTGGTATTCAGAGGTCTGAATGAAAAGCCAACCTCTGTAGAAGAGATCTCTCTAGAAGTTTCTTACGTCTAGAAACACCTTGTTTCCTCTGACTTCTTTTGTATTAACCTCAATGATACTGAAAATAGCCAACTTTGTCCTCTTCCCACAGTAACAGCTTCCAGACTGAAGAGCGTTGTGGTAAGGCCAACCTGGCTACATTCAGTTGGGGTGTGTTCCCTAGTTGGAGAGTTTACAACTGGCTCTTCACCAGTCAGAGCTGGTCAAGCTGAATATCATCGGATTCAGGTTAGCAATTGATTTCTCAGTGCATCTCTGAGACATTTTTCCCACAAAAATTTTATGTAATTGACAGGTTTAAATTTTTGCAACTTGTTCTTCAGTATACCATCAAAAGATCTAAACACTAAACATATTAAAGGCACAACATTTGTGTCACAGTCAAAACTTGAATATACAACCCTCATATTCAGACAAACAGCAAAAAAATGGAATCAGGGAAAACTTTAAATAAAAAGCAGTTAGACACACAAAACGTCATGTTGGATTAATGTTGTACAACAGCTAAGGAGGGTACAACAAGCCTAGAACCAGCAGGAGCTGATGTAAAGGAAGTTCCTGACTCTTCTCAGCTAATTGCTGTCATGGATTGGTCCAGTTCCCCTGAGCCCTGAGCTCCTGATCCTGCAATAACAAGACAAGATGACTTTGCCAATCTGCACGTTAGGCAGTTATTTAAGAACTTTGCCACCATCAGTTGACTTTGGATAGCAGCAGCAGCCCACTCAGAGCCAGTGATGTCACTGCAAAATGAATGCACTGATTTCTCAGAGGAGATTGGTCCAGGCGCTCTGTGGGTCAATTTAATATTTGATTAGTAACAGGCTGATGATGAGACCCCATCTTTCTTTTAAGATCTGATTAATTTATCAACCACACACTGTTCTCAGACACGTGAGGAAGGGCCAGGAGGATTCCCACGTGAAGCGAGGCAAGCACGCCGATGCACTCTGTGACTCGCTGCAGAAACCAGGCCCAGCAGCTCCCTCACATTAATCAATACTGCTCTAAAACTTTCAGCCAAAAACCACAGGCACACCAACACACACCACATTCCTCACAGGGAAGCCCCGATTAAGTCACTGCAGCCCTCTCAGTTTTAATAACGAAGGAGGACAGCCTGCAGGAAAATACCCCAGGAGAGTGCAGTCACATGTAAGGGGGTTGGGGGGCTGTCACCATGCACAGAGGGCTGCTCAAGCACAGGTTGCATGAAAAACTAAACATTTAAATGAGATGCAAAAATCTGTGAAATTATGTGCTTCTGTATAAAACTCTGCAGTGTGCTAACAAATGCATCTCCTAATGCTGAAGGAACTACAGAATGGCTCACTTTTGTCCTGTTCTGATGGAGAAACATTAAGCTTCTGAGTAATATTTGGCCCCAAGAATGATCAAAATCAACAACTCTTCTTTCGTTTGGAATAAACAAAGGCCTGTAGATATCACTTCATAACCGGAAAAAAAGCAACTGCTCTTTTTCCATCCTGACTGATAAATGACACGGTGATGAAGAGGAGAAGACAATAAACAAGTGTCTGAAATCAACAGAAGCAGCAGGGTTCTCACAATCAAACTCATGATGATGGGTATGAAAGGAGGAAATTAGCAAACAAGCAGTTCTTTCTTCACCTCTTGTTTCCAGCTCTTGATCAGCAGGCAGCAAATTTCAGGCAACAAACAGCCGGAGGCGAAGAGTTCACGCTCTTCCTCATCCGCCGGAATAAAAGCCTACTCACAGGAAATACATATGAAGCATGCTACATGATCAGATTTTGATTAGTTAATCAATTTATTAGTAATTAATTAATACAAGATCAAATAAAGTTGGCCTGGTGTGGAAGAAAAAAAAAATATTCCAGGATTCTTCGATGAGGTTTTTAATTCAGTGTTCAGCGTTCATTTGACATATTTTAGCTTTGCCTTGTTAAAGTATAATTTGGGTTTACAGGACTACATTTTTTAGATTTTAACTGCGTGACGTTCAATCCCAGAGGCATCCCAGAGAAGCTGCTGCTACCTCTGGATATGGAGTCAACATGGGGCTTCTTCTCCACAATCTTACGTTTTACAGTGGTGTTTGTGAATATTCAACAATAGTCAGACATTTACAACCTCTCTTTATGGGCCATTCTTTTTATCAGCAAAATGGCTGAAATACAATTGATTTTCTTGTTTTGGAGCCATTAAAGAGATTTTGGCTTCATTCCTGGTGGATATTTGAACAACTTTCTTTGCAGAACTCAAAGGATTTCAACCAGATATTTACATATGCAAGACACACAACCTTTTCCCCTTGCTGTCTGTCACTATTTAAAACGTTTTCAAGTTTTAGGTCAATTAGGATTACATACAATTATTTCTATTTGCTAAATGCCAAAATAATGAGAGCGAGAGACATTTTAAGACAATGTTTTGATTGCTTTCTTAAAGTTCGGAAGGTAAAATACATTTAGACCTATGCCTTTAAACAAGTCGAGAAAGCCCAGATGAAAGTGTCATGGCTTCAGGGTCAGGGTTAGGGCCTAGTTGGCTTTGTAAGCTTCTGAGGCAACACCTCAAACACACTGCTTTCTTTGTGTCACATTATGGAAAAACCACAACTGTAGCCTCTGCTCTAATCCATCCCAACGGTGTTCAAGAAGGTTGAGGTCTGTGCAGGCCAGTCACAGTTCTTCATACCTTCAGCCATGGAAGTGATTGGAACACCAGAATTCATTGATCTGGTGGTGTGACCCAAAAACTTTTGGAAACATAGTGTAAGTATGGACAGTATGGGAATGTCCAGTTATCAAGTGGTTTAGAAAGGAGACAGGTTTTGTGCCGTGTTTTTGTGTGAAATACACGAATCAACCCCAGAACATAAGACAAAAAAGCCAAATTATAGTTTGCGAATCCTCTCTGGTGTTTAATCTTTGGAGAGATATCCTATGGTCTGACGAAACTAAAACTGAATGGTTTCAAAGCTTTAAGTTTGACATCCCGTCTGTGAAGTATGGAGATGGCATCATGGTGTGGGGGTCTTGTTGCAAGATTTGAGCACTTCACAAAATAGATGGCATCGTGAGGATAAGAAATATTGAAGCAACATCTCAAGATATCAGCCAGGAGGTTAAAGTTTGGACACAAATGGGTATTTCAAAGACACAACAACCATCAGCACACCACTAAATTAGTTACAAAGCAGTTAAAGTGTCTGTGACACACATTTCCCACAAATGCAGAAATTGAAAGAACATCTTAATATTGAACAACTTGGGCAGTAACTCACATGATAATAGGATTAAATATGTGATGAAAGACAATTGTGACACAAAATAAAATATATTTTGTTGTTAAATTTTGCAAGTCCAAAGTCGTCTAAGGGGAAGATTGGTCATTTATTCTGTGAGCGTCAATGATAAATGGTTCAGGTAGAAGCCAAGTTGAGTTAAAGTTGAGTTGGTGGCAGCAATACTACGACAGGAGCCATTAGTCTGCACTACTTTCCTGAAGTGAAGAGCATCAGAGCTGCCTGGTTCAGAGCTGGAAAACTGAAAGACAGATGGGCTGGTCCCACCAAGCACAACCAGTTGAGATCGCCAGAGAATGATGTCAGAAGTCAGATATCTGACAGACGAACGAGAATGTTGAAGCAGAGTCTATAGCCACGCTGTTCAGAGCATCTGATGGGAAAAGATCGCCAAAGAAAAAGTTGTTGCTGCTGTTGCTAAACAGATCAAGGCTCAGCAGGTAAGAACACTTCCTTGTTACTAAAGTACATTTAGATATTGGCATTTATTGTTCATAATTTTATTATTAATAACAATCTCAGCTTCCCAGTTGTTTCACTCAGTACTGCATTTACTGTTACCCTGGATAACCTGCTCTGGTCTGGTCCGGTCTGCTGCGAAGCCTGGAGGAGCTCCAAGAACCATAAAAAAATAACAGCCAGTGATAAACGCGGTAGCAAGTCCAAAACAACTCATTCTGTGGAAGTTAAACCAGTTAAAGAAGTTAAACAAGTTGCTTCATTTTTTGTTTTATGCATCCAGATGTTTTCATGTGTTTTGTTCTACAATGCGTGAGTTCTAGGATTGTGTGAATTGAATTGTGTGTGAATTTTCACTGTTACGCAGATGATACTCAGCTTTACTTATCCATAAATCCTGATGAGCCCAACCAGTTCGACTACAAGCATGTCTTGAAGACATAAAAACTTGGATGACTTTAAATATCCTAAATTTAGACAAGACAGATGTTGTCGTCTTTGGACCGGAGTCTTTAAAAAAGAAACTGCTTAGTCAATCACTTAACCAGGATGGCATTAAATTGACCTCCGATAATAAAGTAAAAAACCTTGGTGTTATTTTTGACCAGGATATGTCATTTAAATCCCATATTAAACAGGTTTCTAGGATTTCCTTCCTAAATTAGATATATACTATCCAGGAGTGAACTGGAAAACTCGTCCATGCATTTGTTACTTCAAGGCTGCACTATTGTAATTCTTTACTATCAGGATGTCCACAAAATGCAGTTAAAAGCCTTCAGCTGATTCAAAATGCTGCAGCAAGAGTTCTAATGAAAATTAAAAAAAGAGATCATATTTCCCCTAGAAGCCCCATAGCTTCCCTTATTGGCTCCCTGTTAAATCCAGAATAGAATTAAAAATTCTCCTCCTCACATATAAAGCCCTTAATGATCTAGCTCCATCATACATCAGAGATCTGATTGTTCCATATGTTCATAACAGGCACATCGTTCTCAGACTGCAGGTTTACTGGTGGTTCCTAAAGTCTCTAGAAGTAGAACGGGAGGCAGATCCTTTAGTTATCAGGCTCCTCTCCTGTGGAACCAGCTCCCAGTTTTAGTCCGTGAGGCGGACACCCCGTCTACTTTTAAGGCTAGGTTTAAAACTTTCCTTTTTGATAAAGCTTATAGTTAGAGTGGCTTAGGTTATCCTGAGCTATCTGTGTAGGTATGCTGCTATAGGCTTAGGCTGCTGGAGGACATAATAACCACTTTCACCCTCTTCGCTACATTCTCACACTACTCTACAATTTTGCATTATTTGCTGTTATTTCAGCTTTTAACTTTGTTCTCTCTCTTTTCTCTTCCTAGAAGCTACACCTGGCCTGACTCTGTGTCTACCTGTGACACCTTTCTGGAGAGGGGCATCGTCCAAGCTTCTGCTGGCAACAACTTAATGCTCACCCTCTACCGATGATCCACATGGCCCTGTCTTTCAGTGTTTAACCCTTTCTCTCTCCTAGACATGGCGATTGACTGAGCTTTTACTGTAACTAATTATATGTGCTCTCTTTTAGACTCTAACCTTGAAAACTGGCTCAGAGTTTATCTGTTCTTTCTTTCTAGGTGAAACGACTAAAGGAGCTACATCCATCAACATTTACTTTTCCTTCCCATAGAAAGTACTCCTGGATCAGTGCTTCTTTGTTCTCTTTGTGTCTCTGCTCTGTTCTCTCTAACCCCCAGTCGGTCGTGGCAGATGGCCGCTCACACTGAGCCTGGTTCTGCTGGAGGTTTCTTCCTGTTAAAAGGGAGTTTTTCCTCTCCACTGTCGCTACATGCATGCTCAGTATGAGGGATTGCTGCAAAGTCAACGCCAGTGACTGTCCACTGTCTCTACATGCTCAATCGGGAGGAGTGAATGCTGCAAGTCACTGACTGGATGCAATCTGCTGGGTTTCCTTAGACAGAAAAACTTTTTATCCAATTTGAATAAATAAATAACTCTGACTGCACTGTTCAATGATTAGGGTTAATTGGAATGTATGTACCTGACTGTTGTGAAGTGCCTTGAGACGACATGTGTTGTGAATTGGCGCTATATAAATAAACTGAATTGAACTGAATTGAAAATTGAATTGAGTTCACTGAGTGCAGCAAAGCTATATTTGTTGCTTAGTTTGGTGCATTTAATGTTTAATTTTTCGGTTTAGAATACCTTAGTTTATATAACCCAGTAACTGAACTAATTGATCTAATATAAACAACTGCTAATATGTACACGTGTATCTATAAATATATGTGTGAATTTAATAATATAGCGAGATCTAGTCCATCTTTAGTGAATTATTTTTGAAAATCCAGATTTTGTGTTCGTTCTGTTTCCTGGTGGTGCGGTATGATTCATGCAAATTGACTCCGGCTGCGCTCCGGCATCCGGCAAAAATAGAATAATTTGTCGAATTAGATGGCCGTCTGCACGCCGCAGCAGTTGTGCTCTGCCATCTGATGAAAGCTGACATTCTTCTCCTGAATCTGCTTTGTCTCTCTCTGACAGTTTCTAAATATATCTAAAGAAGTATCAGATTCTTTGCTCCTGTCTGTGTTGCTGGCCATTGAAGCAGCCGTTAGTTTACGTGCGGAGGTTCCCCTTTTCCGTCATAAAAGAGTGCAAAGGAGTTGTCTATAAGTGCCTTTTTAGTGAAACTTATGACCATATATCTAAACAACTGTTCATTTCAGCGGCATGAATTTACTACTACTACTACCACCCTCTATTTTGTTTCAGTTGTCAATACATGTTTGAAAAAAATCATTCTTAACAGATTATTGTTACAGTGGTGCCAAGATGAGTGTCTCATTAGCTTACTCTGGAGCTGAAGCCCCCTACCCGCAGTTCTTATTTAGTCTTGATATTATTTATTGTATAGTTGACATCTATGGTGATGGTTCAGATATCTGCAAAACTAAAAAAATCCAAATTATAGGCAGACAGGAAGTGGGGAGGAGAGAGGGGGAAGACATGCAGCACATTCATTGTGGTTGGGACTTAAACCAAGGACTGAAGCCTCCGTATATGGGACGCGCTCTAACGCTACGCCACGCGCTGCGCTGATTTCATTAAAGTGTCTTCTCTACCCAAACTGCTCTCTGGTTAAACTTGTAGGCGTACAGAGCAGCAGACACCTTCAACTAAACAAGGTCATCCTTTTTTTGAAGGTTTAAAGGAAGTTTCTTTGACATACATTTAGACACTAAACCCTCTTTCAGTTGTAGGGTTTTGCATATAAAAATGATCTGCTCCTTAACCGTTTCTTACATTATTTAAATTTAATATCAGTTGTACAAAAGGAAACAAAGGATTCCACATTTTCACAGTTTATTAAGCAAAGATAAGGCCAAAATGAAAAAAAAAGCTACATATGGAAAACCAGTTAAACCCCTTGCTGCTTCTGTAAAGTTTGGGATGGAAACTAGCAGCCAGGTGATGCTGATCAGGTGCATCGATCACTCCATCAAGAGTGAGCACCTCTATAAAAACTGAAGTTGTATATTTTTGCTGCTCTGAAGCATATAGGGGTGTGTTAACACAGTGCCAGGGTGGAAACATATCAGCAATGACCGCAGGGAAAGAACTGTTGCTGTCCATTAATCTGGGAAGGGTTACAAGGCTGTTTCCAACCTGTTTGAAATCCATTATTCTGCAGAGAGAAAGGTTATTAACATGAAGACAACATTTAAAACAGATTCCAGTCTTCGCAGTAGTGAACTTTCCAGCAATGCCACCCCAAGGTCAGACAAGAGATGCTCAGAGAAATAATAAAAAAACAGCTATATCTCAAATTGACCCAAACTGGGGTGTGTTGCAATGGCCCAGTCAAAGTCCAGACCTAAACCTGATTGAGATGCTGCCATGGGCGTTCAATAGGGCTGTCAGAAACAAATCTCCGCTAAGAAGTAATAATTAAACAGTGGAATTGGTTGTTTGTTTCTTTAGAACCAGATAACTTCATTATGTCCTGCACATAAAACCCGAAAGTAAAGTAGAAAGTCAGTATACATGTTCTTCATAATCTCATAAGGTTGGCATGAACTGCTTTTACTTTTCCTGACCTTCAATCCTCTGTTAGTTTTCAATAACATATCCCTCTTAGTTATCAGGTAAAGGATGACAATTATCTCTAAACAGGTGTTTTACTGTCTCAAGAGGACAGGTCACCAAAGCAGGACACGACTTTTAGGAAATAGAGGTTGTTGAGCAGAAACTACGCTGTCCTCAGGAGGGTAGCAGGGGTTAAAGCCCTCGGGTCGGGCCACTTTAAATTTAGCAGAAAGAGGAGGAAAGGAGTAACTCCTGCGTCATCAGCCAGGGAAAAGAATAAGGTGAACTTTGACCTGAGCTCCAATTATAGATGAAAGCAGGTAACCTTGGAAAAGTGAAAGGAGATTGATGATGGCCGTTCTGTGTAACAAACGTATGAGAGAATCGCCACTCCCTCTGAGAGGTGACCAAATGCCTCGAGTTAATGAGTTGGTTCATTTAAATATTACTATATTCACAAATGGAGTGCCTATGTTGTTATTGAAAAAACATTCAAACCGCTTGAACGTTTTTCCCATTCACAAACAGAAGCTTCAGTGTATGTTATTGGTGTTTTTTCTGATACGACAACACAAAGTAGTGCATGACTGTGAAGTGGCAGGAAAAGGATATATGGTTTTCAAACATAGGTCAGGGAGAAAGTTGTGGAAAAGTTTAAAGTAGGGTTATGTTCTAAAACAACATCTCACAGAGCTCTATTAAATACATCATCTGAACATAGAAAGAGGATAGACAAACTGCAGAGCTCCCAAGACATGGATGTCTACCTAAACTGACAAGCTGGGTAAGGAGTGCATTAATTAGAGCCCAGAGGTCCATGGTAACCCTGGAGGACTTGCAGAAATCCACAGCTCGGGTGGAATTATCTGTTGACATGAAAACCGGTCCTGAATAAAGCGGAAGACGACGAGTACGAAAACGAGTACGCGTACAAGTACGAGTATGAAAACTATGAATTGTGCACTCCAAAGCCTTTATGGAAGTGGCAAAAAAGGACCATAGGAAGTCCCATTTAAAGTTGGCACAAGCCAGTAGAAGGCACAGCATTCAGGGAAGAAGGTGTTCTGATCAGATGAGACCAGAGTTGAACTTTTTGTTCTTTTTACAGTGAAACATAGTGGTAGCGGTATCATGCTGAGGGATGTTTTTCATCACCAGGGACAGGAAAGCTGGTCAGATTTGATGGGATGATGGATTTAGGAGAATCTAGGACAATCATGGTTGAAAACCTATTAGAGGCTCTTCATCCAATCTGGATGAAGCAATGAACAGATGGGTAAAAATGCCAGCCTCCAGATGTGTAATCTTGGTAGAGACACACCCCAAAAGACTTGCAGCTGTGACTGCAGTGAAATGAGGTTTTATTAAAGTATTTACACAGGGGGACTGAATTCAAATGAATGGCATTTTCAAATTTTGCTTTTGTAAAACCATTTTAAAACAATTTTCCTTCCAGTTCAGAGCTGATCACCTAAAACCCTATAACAACACATCGAGGTTACGATGTAAAAAGTTCAAGTGGTGTGAATATATTTTACATGGCACTGTAGAGCCAACATCAGCATGGAAACATGAGGGAAAGAAGGAGAGAAGATGGTGAGATGATGTCAGTAGAAGACACAGAAAAGGTGAGAATAATCCCAGTAATGTGTTGGGAACTGTGAAAACCACAGAGGCAGAAGGAACGTCAGCAACTGCTACAGTCACGGGAAATCATATGATCGTACAAACTAGGTTACTCCACATTATGGGGACTAAAGAAAGGAGAAAGGAAGAGGATGATTTGTTTCCCATTTTTGCTTTTCTTATTTTAGACTCCTCTCTCTATTCTGGAGCAAAGGAAAGTGGAGAACACTTGTGTCCTCTTTCTTTCATACCTGGAGTGGTGCAGTTCTTAGGTTCTTTATCAATCTCCACTTCCTCCTGGCTGCTGTTGTACATCTCCTGCAGAAGCTTTCGTCCTACACGTCTATCTTCACCCTCAATCGAGACATCAAAATCTAGAGAGTGGAAAAGATATTTAAAAAATTAATTTCACAAAGGAAAGTTTAGAATGGTTTGAGTTTAAAGTTTGAAGAATATTTCAGAGAAAAACCAGAAATGTGAGCAGTCATTAAAGTTTTGTATGCATGTCTTCAGGTGTGACATATTGTGTAATTGCATGATTTTAATCTATAACTGTCAATTAAAGTGAACTGAAGTGATCCAGGGTAGAGCAGGAGAAGAATGGGGAGCAGCGCATGTATTCGCCTGCAGTTATGAGGGCGTTGCTCTTGTCTGCAGACGTAAAGAAGGAGCTACGGTAAAAGGAAAATCTCTGTTTATGGTCATCAGATGTAAATTATGACAAGTAGAACAAAATCCCGGATACAAGTAGGTTGGGGAAGCTCGGGGTACAGTTGTCTCTTCTCAACGTCAAAAGAATTCAGGAGAAAAGGAGGAGGTTTGGGAATCTGATCAGGATGCCTCTTCAGCGTCTCCCTTTGGAAATCTTCTGAGCACGGACTACTAGGAGGAAATCCCAAGGTACATCAAGAACCAAACTGGATGGACCATATGTCCATTCTGACCTGGAAATGGCTCAGGATCCCCCACAAGGCGCAGAAGAGTGTCGCTCAGGAGAGGAATGTCTGGGTTTCCTTCTGGGACCTGCTACCTGTGTAACCCAATCTGATGAGACATTTTAATTTTAGCCATTAATGAGAAACACACCAGTAACCACAGGGTTAGGGTTACAGGTTACCACACTGAACATGTCAACAGCACCCAGTGTGACAGATCACAGGACTTCAGCCATTATTACCTTATTCAGAAGTGGCAAAACATCAAATGAAGGGGAGGGTGATAATAACTCTTTGTACTTTTTCTTTGACATAGAAAGTACTCCGGTACTTCTGGGCTTCTGTTTGTTGCTTATCTGGCTTCTCGTTCTGAGCCAGGTTCTGGTTCTGTTTGAGATTTCTTCTCAGTAACAGGGAGTCATTCCTTTCCACTGTTCCCACTTTTTCAGGATGAGGAGCTGCTGTGAAGGTAAGGACTTGATGTTATCAATGTCCACTATCACCTCATTATTGCACAAGGAGAAATGACTGCGAAGTTAACTACTCAGTCCAAACAATCACCCACTATCACCACATGATTGCTTCTAGAGAGGGATTGCTGCAAAGTTAATGCAAAAAACTGCCCACTATTGCCAACTGCTTGCACAAAAGGGGTTGTTGCAAAGGAAATGACTTGATGCAACCAACCATCTACTGCCAACACATTATTGCTCAGTATGAGGGATTGCTGCATACTTAACTAGGTTTCTAGGTATTATTGTTGATTCAGCAATATCATTTGAGCATCAAACCAAACAGTAAATGGAAAACAGTTTCTTCTATCTCCTAAATTGAAATCTATTGTGCCCAAAATTGAGTTGGAGGTGATTTTATATATATATATCCTCAAGTTTTAACAAGTTTGGAGCACAAACGAGCTCATATCAAGTCTCCTTTAGCCTCCCTTCAATGGTTACTAGTAAATGTTAGATCACATTTCAAAATCCTGACACAAACTTTCTAACTGAATTTGAATTTGTCTCTATGATAGCACTTGACAATACATTTCTGTGCATAAATCGGATCTTTTTGTCTTGTAAAGTGCCTTAAAATTTGTTGTGAATTGGTACTAAATAAATAAACTGAACTAAACTGAATTGAAGGATTGTCGGTGATGAACTGTGTGGATTCTGATCGTTTAAATTATGCACTGCTAAATTAACCTAAAACGGCCAACCAACAGTGAAGAAATCAACATATTTCTCGCTACAGAGAGGACGTTGAGAGAGTAGATGAAGGTTTTCTTCATTCTGGATCAACTCCTTCATTCCCATTCTTCCTGTGGGGGTGTTTAAAATCTGTCTGTCTCATATGCTCAGACCTTAAAGCAATCAATCTGAAGTGTTAATCATCATCATTAATTTGGAGGTATAATATACACATAATTCTGAAATGAGACCCAGTACAGTAAATGATCCAAGAGTCCAGTTTGACAGATTGACCAGAACCATTAAACTGTCACACTGATAATATTTTCTGTTTACCTTCATCAGTCTTTTACATTGTTGTGGATGAATCTTGACCTCCTCTTCTTCAGTTTATTGAAGTTGGCAGACGTTTGTCTCAGCTACATTAAGAGTTAAACATAGTGTTTTAAAGACCTGTTGTATCAAAGAGGTTTTCATATTTTTGTGAAATTTAGAAAATGTGCCAAATTACGTTTGGGGTATCAGCCACACCGAACCCTAAGCCTCCAAAAAGCTGCCTGATCCTACCAACACACTTTGTCTTCTGTTCTGGACCCAATTCTGCCTCCACCTCATCCATCCATCTTTACTTAATCCATATCTTCTTATCCTTGTTTTGCAAACCATTTTATCTCACTCTTTACAAACCACCTTTTATCCTACTCATTATCCTAACCCCTTTGTATGAGAACTTCTTTGCTCTGTTTAATATAATTCAATAACTTAAAATAATTCTGGATACATGCAGCTGAAATGAGTTTTCTCAGTAGGGTAGCTGGACTCATGCTTAGATATAGGATGAGGAGCTCTGTCATCCCAGGGGTCGCTCGAAGTAGAGCCGCTACTTCTCCGCATCAAAAGGAATCGGTTTAGATGGTTCTAGGCATGTGATCCGGATGCCTCCTGGGGACCTCCATTTGAAATTTGTTCAGGCATGTCCCACTGGGAGGAGACCCCAGGGAAGACCACGTACTTGGTGGAGGGACAACAGATCTCTTCTTGCACAGGAACGCCTTGGGATCCCCCAGAATGTGCTGGAAGATGTCACTGGGTAGAGGAATGTCTGGGTCTCCCTCCTGGACCTGTGGCTTTCAAATTTGATCTCGCATAAGCAGAAAACGATGGATGGATGGATGGATGGATGGATGGATGGATGGATGGATGGATGGATGGATGGATGGATGGATGGATGGATGGATGGATAGATGGATGGATAGATGGGTGGATGGATGGATAGATGGGTGGATGGATGGATAGATGGATGGATGGATGGATGGATGGATGGATGGATGGATGGATAGATGGGTGGATGGATGGATAGATGGATGGATGGATGGATGGATGGATGGATGGATGGATGGATGGATGGATGGATGGATGGATGGATGGATGGATGGATAGATGGATGGATGGATGGATGGATGGGTGGATGGATGGATCACAAGTGCTTGACGGTAGTTGCTTCCAGCCAACGGAGGCACAACCAGCTATTGTGTATTGTACATTTTCCTCCCAAGGTACCAGATGTTCTGGTAATATTTTAAAGTGGTCCTGATCCGTAACTCTCCGATTTTGTGGAGGTCTTTGAGAGTATTTCTTGGGGTTGTCCCTGCATTTTAAAAACTGTTGTCTCCTTTTAAAGACAATCTGGTTGATTGGTTGGAAAATATAACAGATGCCTTGAGGCTTCTGACAGGCTGTATGTATCAGTTTGGAAAGTGAATGGCTAGTACTCACAGATGTGTCAATTTTGGGTTTATCTGACCTGCTAATTCACTCACTGAAAGGGGAATTTCATGATTTTCCAAAACAAAATCCTCTCGGGAGGGAGTGGAGCAACAGTGCAGACCACAAAGTGGGGCTCCCACTGTGGCTACATCTGCACATTCTTCAAGAAAGCAACAGCTCCACAGAATTCATTTCATCCTTCACGGAGCCCGGCAGGAGCATGCTGCCCTTTTCCACCCTGCCAACCATGAGTCCGACCCAAAAAATGGAATTAAAAACTTCTTCAATAGACCTCAGGGGATGTCTGAACTTCTAAACTACCCTTACCTCCACCACAGCAAACACAGCTGAGGCAGTTAGGGTTGCGTGCCACAGCTTAACTGCTCCTCCCTTCTCCTATCTTTCCCGACCTTCTGCACGAAGCGACAAAGAGGAGTGGGAATGATTATAGTGCCTCGGTTAGGAGGCCTCGAGTGCTCCGCTCCCTCATAACTTTATTATGTGCATCATAAATATTTAACTCATATTCCTATAAGCTAGTTAACAAACCACACCGAGTTCTGTTGGAAATTCACCGTCCCTGATGTTTGTCTCCTACATGTTTACAGTCACAGCCAGATGACTTGTCAATGTGAAAAAAATGTTGTACTTTGTGATGTTTTTGTGTTTCTCTGTTGTACTGAACAACAATTTAAAACATTTCTCAGATTTCAAAGGCATTTATTAGCAAATGCATAAAATTTATGAGAGGAGTCCATATTACTAGCATCGGTCCTTCTTCATAACTTGTACAGCTCTCTCTGACCTGTTGGATATCAACTCCTGGACCAAATCCTGACTGATAGTGATTCATTCTTACGATCCTCTGTTTTGTCCACATGCTTTCTGAGTTCAGGCCACAGCTTCTCAGTGGGGTTGAGCAGAGATGGACCAATCAATTGGCCAGTTTTTCCTTGATCGGCTCCAATTGGGGAGCGACAAGTCAAATACTAAATTAAAATCTTATAAAAATCTTATCATTATTTTTCATTAAAAGCATCAAAACTAAAAACTTCCATTGACAAAGAGGTTGCACTTTGATCAGAAAGGTTTAGAACATATGGTTTGATGCTTAAACAGGGAAAATTGTGTAATTCCTTTATTTTCTGTTGAATTTAAAACTGATAACTCTTCTATGAGTGTGAATCATTCAAAATCATAATCAGCAGTTCTGATCTCAATGAAAACCATGAGTCGTGCATCGTTAGGGTAAAGATATGGGGAGTTTCACAGATCCAAAACCTCAGTGTTCTGATATTGGGGCCATTATCAAATTATCAAATTTTGGGTTATCAAATTTACCTTGTGACACAGTGCTCTATCATCATGAAAAAAACACAGGTAAACATGACATTTTTCCTGGAGTGTTGGGTGAAGCTTGATGAGAAGCAACCAAACACATGGATTATATCACAATACTTCCTTGTAGGTGTCAGAATCCGTGGTGTGATCTTCCTGCAGCTAACCCATTTTACCACCAGATGCGGTTTTCGGGGGGTGCTGGAGTTGGGACAGGTGCAGCTCATCAGGGTCATCAGCTGGGTAGTATATAAAGAGGAGGCTGCGCCTGCACTTCGTTTCCTGAGCGTTTTGCCTTTGCGGTACAGCTGCTGGCCACCCTAGAAATCTGATCTCGTTGTTGAAAGCTAAGTTTGATGTGCTTCACCTCTGTACTGATTTTACCCTGTGCTGACACTTCCAGGTGCATGACTTCTGGATCCGACAGAGTTGACCAGAGACTTGAAGTGAATCAGTTTGAACCGATTGCTGGATTGAACCACTCACACCACTGGATCTATGACCATTTCCCCCGGCAGATTTCCCTGCGCTTACCTGTAAGCTGCACATCAGTTCTGGTGCTTTTTCTGAGGTCCAAATTGTAACTCTGCTCTTTCTCCCGCCCCCGGGGGTTCCGTTTTTTTTTTTCCCCCTTCCCTGGATCATTTGTTTAAATAAACATTCACTAATCTTATCAGTCTCTGGTTGTTCTCTGCATGTGGGTCAGGTCAGCAGCTAACATTATGACAGAACGCTCAGGCCAGCCGGACCCCCAGGGGAGAACCTCCAGAGGACCCTAGCCGAGCACAGCCAGCAATTTCGTTCACGTGATTCTACCCGGGGGAAAATTCTGGATAAGCAGCGACAGACTAGTCAGCAGGTAGAGCAGCTGGCTTCGCTCCTCCAGCAGGCTTGTAACCAGACCACCTCAGCACCAGAGCCCTTCACTCCGGGTAGAGGGCGCAGCCGCTTAGCCTCCGCCTCAGAAACACCGCACTTCTGCGAGATAACCCCCCCCAAATCCCGAAAGGAATTCGGGAAAGGGGGGGAGGTTGTAGCGGTTTTCTGCTTCAGTGCCCCTTTAGTTTTTGATAGGTCGTCCCTTCTTTCCTCATGATGAGGAAAGATCTCTTAATTCTGGGCTTTTTAATTGGGGAGGGCACCCAGTGGGCAGAGGCGAGGTTTTCTTCCCAAAACATTTTTCCTGATATCATATGCAGATTTTGAGTCAGAGTTTAGAAGAACGTTGGAGTTAGGGTTTTTTGATCAAAACCCCCTCTTGCCCAGGTTCTGGAAATTTAAAACAGCGTAATCGCTCAGTGGGCTGAGTTTTCTATAGATTTCTGCACTTTAGCTGCAGCTTCTGGCAAAACACCACCGCATTAAAGGCAGCTTTTTTTTCAGTATTTGGATGAGGCACAAAAAGATGAGTTAGCCCTGGGGAGGAGCCTAAAGAACTAGATGATTATATTGACCTAGCAGTCCGCCTGTTTTCCCTTCGGAGAAAGGCGGCCCCGCTTTGAAAGAGCTGCCGGCAGAACCCCGCTAGCGGCTCACTCTGTTTACCTGGTCGGCAGCCTCAGCTGAGTGCTCCCCCGGGGCCCGACCCCATGCAGGTGGGAAGAGCCATACTCCTCGCCCGGTGGGCAGGGGGGCAGCGGGGGGGAGGCTAACCAGTGCTTTTACTGTGGATCATCCAATCATTTCATTTCTTCCCCCCCCATTCGGCCCAAAAGAGAGGGTCCGTCGGACTTAAAGGGCGGCCGACGGACCAGCCGTTAACCAAAGAGGCCCCTAGATTAACTTCCCCTGCAGTATTATTTAGGAACGGTTGTTCCAGATCACTCCCTCCTTACGGACTCGGGTTTTAAATTAAAAATTTTAATCGATCAGAAATTTTTTAAGAAGAGGGTATTGAGACTGAGCCTCTCTCTCCCCCCACACCGGTTCTAGCTTTAAGGGTTTGTCCTTACATCAGATAACTCATCGCACTCTGCCTCTGGAGTTATTTATTTCGGAAAATCATAGGGAAAGGATTTCATTTTCTTTTTCCCCATAGCCCAAAGTTCGTTAGTACTCGGTTTCCCCTGGTTGCGGCTCCATAACCCCCATATTAATTGGGCTGAATGCCGGGTGGAGGCCTGGTCTGAGAGCTGCCTGCAGTCGTGTTTACAGTCTGCCGTCTGCCCCAGTTCTGCTCCCGGTGTCGTGTAATGAGGAAGAGGCTCCAGACTTAGCCGGCGTTCCTGCCGAATATCATGACCTTAAACCTGTGTTCAGTAAATCACGAGCCCTGTCACTGCCTCTCCACCGGCCCTATGATTGTGCAATTGATCTTTTCCCTGGTGCCCCCCTGCCGTCTAGTCGCTTAAATAAGATCTCAGGTCCCGAAAGACGGGTCATGGAAGATTATATAGCGGAGTCTCGCGGCTGGTATAATCCGCCCATCATCCTCTCCCCTCTTTGTGGGGAAGAAGGATGGCACTTTACGCCCCTGTATAGACTACAGGGGTCTTAATGCTATCACTGTTAAGAATAGGTATCCCTTGCCGCTCCTAGCCTCCGCTTTCGAGCCTGTTCATGGGGCTACTGTGTTTCCAAAAACTGGACCTCAGAAACGCCTACCACCTCGTCAGAATCCGCCCCGGGGGACGAGTGGAAGACGGCGTTTAAAACTCCCCCTTGGCCCCCTTTGAGTATCTTTTCATGCCTTTTTGGACTGTGCAATGCACCAGCGTTTTTTCAGGCCCTGGGAAATGAAGTGCTTAGAGACTTCCTGAAAAATCTTTTTTTTTTTGATATTTTGGCGATATTTTTTATTCCTGAGATCTCGAAGAAACCGCCGCCACGTCCGGGTTGTCCTTCAGGCCCTTCTGGGGAAAAAGACTGTTCGTGAAGGTAGAGAAGTGCGCTTTCCACCGTCAGTTTCCTGGGTTTCATTTTGGGGGGTGGACAAGTTCGCGCTGACCCCGAAAGGTCAGAGCTGTGCTGGAGTGGCCTGTTCCGGATTCTCGTAAGAAAGTCCCCAGTTCCTAAGATTCGGGGAACTTCTACCAAGGTTCATCCGGAAATACAGCCAAGTAGCAGCCCCTTACAGCACTGACTTTCCGTCAAAGTGCCCTTCTGCTGGAACGAGGACCCCAGGCAGCCTTTCCCGCCTGAAAGAGAGATTCTCTCAAGCCCCCGGGTTCTGGTCCACCCTGATCCCTCCAAGCAGTTTTCCTGGGGGTGGACGCTTCGACACCGGGGGGAGCGGCTTCTCCCAACTTTTTGGCCAGGATGGACGACTCCATCCATGCCCCTTTTTCTCCCGTCGCTTCATGCCGGCTGACGGAATTTTGGGGGGAGACCCGAGAACTGTTGGCCATCAAGCTGGCCTTGGAGGAGTGGAGGCATTGGTTGGAGGGTGCTGAACACCCCGGCTGGTTTGGAGAGACCACAAGAATCTGTCCTACATTCAGTCAGCCAAACGGCTGAATTGGTCACTTTTCTTTTCCCGATTTAACCTGTCCATTTCTTTTAGGCCTGGCTCAAAGAGCCTAAAGACTGATGCTCTCTCCCGCCAGGTTGGACCAGAGGATTCAGAAAAGAAGGCTGAGCCCATCCTGCCTCTCAGTTGCACGGTGGTGGTTTTGACCTGTGAGATTGAGAACCTAGTGCAGTGAGCCCTACCGACTGACCCTGGACCTGGTACCGAACCCCCAGGACGGAGGTACGTACCCGCATCTGTGTGGTCGAGACTGATCAGCTGGTTCCATTCCGCCAAGTTCTCCGTCCACCCGGGTGTCAGCCGAACCATTGCTGCCGTCTCCAGAAGATTCTGGTGGTCTTCCCTCCATAAAGATATCAGAGACTTTGTAAATGCCTGTACTACAGGGGTTGGACAATGAAACTGAAACACCTGTCATTTTAGTGTGGGAGGTTTCATGGCTAAATTGGACCAGCCTGGTAGCCAGTCTTCATTGATTGCACATTGCACCAGTAAGAGCAGAGTGTGAAGGTTCAATTAGCAGGGTAAGAGCACAGTTTTGCTCAAAATATTGAAATGCACACAACATTATGGGTGACATACCAGAGTTCAAAAGAGGACAAATTGTTTGCGCACGTCTTGCTGGCGCATCTGTGACCAAGACAGCAAGTCTTTATGATGTATCAAGAGCCACGGTATCCAGGGTAATGTCAGCATACCACCAAGAAGGACAAACCACATCCAACAGGATTAACTGTGGACGCAAGAGGAAGATGTCTGAAAGGGATGTTCGGGCGCTAACCCGGATTGTATCCAAAAAACATAAAACCACGGCTGCCCAAATCACGGCAGAATTAAATTTGCACCTCAACTCTCCTGTTTCCACCAGAACTGTCCGTTGGGAGCTCCACAGGGTCAATATACACGGCCGGGCTGCTATATCCAAACCTTTGGTCACTCATGCCAATGCCAATGCCGGCTTCAATGGTGCAAGGATCGCAAATCTTGGGCTGTGGACAATATGAAACATGTATTGTTCTCTGATGAGTCCACCTTTACTGTTTTCCCCACATCCGGGAGAGTTACGGTGTGGAGAAGCCCCAAAGAAGCGTACCACCCAGACTGTTGCATGCCCAGAGTGAAGCATGGGGGTGGATCAGTGATGGTTTGGGCTGCCATATCATGGCATTCCCTTGGCCCAATACTTGTGCTAGATGGGTGTGTTACTGCCAAGGACTACCGAACCATTCTTGAGGACCATGTGCAAACATTGTATCCTGAAGGCGGTGCCGTGTATCAGGATGACAATGCACCAATATACACAGCAAGACTGGTGAAAGATTGGTTTGATGAACATGAAACTGAAGTTGAACATCTCCCATGGCCAGCACAGTCACCAGATCTGAATATTATTGAGCCACTTTGGGCTGTTTTGGAGGAGCAAGTCAGGAAACGTTTTCCTCCACCAGTATCACGTAGTGACCTGGCCAATATCCTGCAAGAAGAATGGCTTAAAATCCCTCTGACCACTGTGCAGGACTTGTATATGTCATTCCCAAGACGAACTGATGCTGTATTGGTCGCAAAAGGAGGCCCTACACCATACTAATAAATTATTGTGGTCTAAAACCAGGTGTTTCAGTTTCATTGTCCAACCCCTGTATTTGCGCTAGGAACACGGCGCCTAACCGCCCTCCTGTCGGCCTCCTCCAGCCACTCAGTGTGCCCACACGACCGTGGTCACACATCGCACTGGACTTTGTCACCGGCCTACCCAACTTTCATGGGATGACTGTTATCCTGACCATAATAGACCGATTTTCTAAGGCCTGTCATCTTATTCCTCTGCGGAAGCTGCCATCTGCATCACAGACAGCAAAGCTGATGATCAAGCATGTTTTTCGTCTCCATGGCATCCCACAGAGTTTACTGTCGGATCGAGGACCCCAGTTCACCTCTCAAGTTTGGAGACAATTCTGTACAGCCCTGGGGGCTAAAGTGGCGCTGACCTCTGGCCATCATCCCCAGACTAATGGCCAGGTCGAGCACCTAAATCAAGAGTTGGAGGCGGCCTTATGATGTGTGACCTCAACCAACACTGCCGACTGGAGCTCTCACTTGGACTGGATTAAATACTCTCATAATTCTCACGTTTGAGCGGCCACCGGCTGCACTCCCTTCGAGACCTCCCTCGGTTATCAGCCACCTTAGTTCCTGGCCGACGAAACCACTATTGCGGTTCCATCTGTTCAACGCCACATCAGGAGATGTAAGCGGATCTGGGATGCAACTGTTCAAGCCCTTCATCGAACATCTGCTATGCAGATCGACGACGAGTTCCCGCACCTATGTACCGCCCAGGTCAGAAGGTATGGCTCGCTGCTCGGGACATCCCGTTAAAATCTCTATCCCGTAAGCTCTCCCCCAGATTCATAGGGCCTTACGTAATAGAATCCCTGGTAGGACCAGCTTCTATCCGCCCTCGGCTGCCCGCCAGTTTCCAGGTTCACCCGGTTTTTCATGTCTCTCAACTGAAACCTGTCCAGACCAGTACGCTTGGCCCTCCGGCCATGCCCCCTCCTCCCGCCCGGGACTTCCAGGGTCACCCTGCCTACACCGTCCGCCGGATCGTGGACTCCCAGTAGCGGGGCCGTGGGTGGCAGTACCTTGTCGACTGGGAGGGCTACGGTCCTGAGGATCGCACCTGGGTTCCCGGCTCCTTCATCCTGGATCCTGATCTGCTCCATGACTTCCGTGCAGCTCGACATGCAGTTCCTGGGCCGCCAGGAGGCGGCCATTGAGGGGGAGGTAGTGTCAGAATCCGTGGTGTGATCTTCCTGCAGCTAACCCATTTTACCACCAGGTGCGGTTTTCGGGGGGTGCTGGAGTTGGGACAGGTGCAGCTCATCAGGCTCATCAGCTGGGCAGTATATGAAAGGCTGCCCTGCCTTCGTTTCCCTAGCGTTTTCCCTTTTGCAGTACAGCTGCTGGCCACCTAAAAAAATCTATCTCGTTGTTTGAAAGCTAAGTTTGATGTGCTTCACCTGTGTACTGTTTTACCCTGTGCTGACACTTCCAGGTGCATGACTTCTGGATCCGACAGAGTTGACCAGAGACTTGAAGTTATTTAGTTTGAACCGATTTCTGGATTGAACTTTGGGCTGACTCTTCTGCGAGCCTCCAGCCGAGCGAATCCTGTCCACCCTCCCGGCCATTCTCGACAACCCGGGGGGGGTGAAGCTGTCCCCCCTCTCTCCACACCCACGGATCTATGACCATTTCCCCGGCAGATTTCCCCTGCGCTTACCTATAAGCTGCACAGTCAGTTCGGTTTTTTTCTGAGGTCCAGTTTTAACTCTGCTCTTCTCCCACAGCCAAAGGTTCCTGTCTTGTTTCCGTTCCCTGGATCATTTGTTTAAAATAAACATTCTCTAATCTTATCAGTCTTTGGTTGTTCTCTGCATGTGGGTCAGGTCGGCAGTTAACATTATGACAGTAGGCACCACAGAGGTCTAATCGTTTCCTCTCCAGATGTCTCAAACCTTCAGAATTAGGATTCATAAGAGAAATCAACTTTACACATTCGCCGATCTTCGTCCTTCCTAATGAATTTCAGTCTGTCTTTGATGTTTTCTTCAGACAGAAGTGGCCTCTTTGTTGCCATTCTTGTCCAAAAGTCTTCACCTCACTGTGCACACAGATGCACACATACCTACCTACATGCTGCTAATGTTGAGCAAGCTCTGCACTGGTGGCAACATGATTCTCCAAAAGTTCTCCAAAACTCTGACAACCCAGGGTTCAGACCAGGAAGCACGGTCGTAGTTTAACACTCCTTTTGCACCTTCTGTACTGCTACCCACCCATTATCCTATTAAGACAGTGTCTCACCCAAGACCAATAATAATCTAAAAGGAGGAAATCATGAAAATCTCATTAAAATAAACACAACTCAGACTAAAAAGAAAAATAAAACAATTAAATGTGGCTTATTGAACTTACTGATCTCTCTCTTCAAAGACTTTGCTAGTTAATGATTTAATTTGTGACAATCAGATTGATTTATTGATTGATTTTGTCTCACAGAAACCTTGCTGCAGCAAGAGGATTATGTTACTATAAATGAGTCAACTCCTACTAATTATTTAAATTTTCCATTCCTCGAAATACTGGGCAAGGAGGAGGAGTAGCAAACCATCTTTCAGTCCGATTATTGATTAGTCCCCAACCTATTGATAAACTACAACTTTTTTAAATTTTTAATCCTTTGTTTTCCTCATCCAAATTCCAAAGCACTAAAAAAACCTTTTCGTTTGTTGTTTAGTACCGTCCCAACAAGGCCCTTACTCTCAGTTTTTTAGATCTTTCAGATTTTATCTGATTTAGTGTTAATACAGATAAGGTTATTATATTTTGGGGTTTTTAACATTCACGTTGACACTGAAAGTGATAGCTTAAATATAGCTTTTAATGCGATCTTAGACTCAATTGGTTTTTGCTCAAAAACATTGGCAAACCTACCCACCTTTTTTTCTTTCTGGACCTTTTGTGCTGACATATGGCACTGAGTGTAAAGACAAAACAATATTTCCTCATAAAACCCTGTCCTGTCTGACCGTGTTTTAAAAATTTTTTGGTTTTTAATTTAAACGAGTATCCACACCTGAAAAAAAATTAAATTATGTAGATCATTATCAGACAATGCTTTAACAACCTTTAAAGAATTGTTCCACTTTTAAATTTCCTTTTATCACGAAAAAAACAGTGGGGGCAATATTTTGTTTTTCCTTACAAATTGATTTCTTGTTCATGTTTTACTTTTCACTGCGTATGCATTAGACAATGCCCCCCCCTTTTAAAAAAGAAGTAATTATTTTATAGGAACTCCCCGGGGTTTAATTCAGCGCTCGTCCCTTTAAAAGCAAAATGTTAGAAAGGAGAGAAAAAAAATGGGTCTAAAAACCCCTAGAGGTTTCCCACTTAATCTGGAAAAAAATGCCTTGTTGTATAAAAAAAATTCGACAACCCGAACAGTTTTTTCTCATATTAATAAAAAGGAACAAAAATAACCTAGGTTTCTCTTTAGTACAGTTGCTAAATTTAAACCCAGAGTCAAGCTCTGTTAAGCCATCCTTTCCCTTAGCTTTTCGCAGTATGTTTTATGGGATTCTTCCAAAAAAAAATTGATTCTTTTAAAAAAAAAATCTTTTTACCATACCCCAAAGATGATTACTCATCCTCAGAAATGAGAAAAGATTGGAAGTAACTGTAGAACCAGATCGTTTTGGACTATTCTGATCCAGTGGAGTTTCCTGATTTCAGAAATATTACTTTTTAAAACCTTCAACGTATGTTAGACCCAATCCCAAAACCCAAAATTTTTTAAAGGGAAGGTTTCCTCTGTTACCAGCCCCATTTTAGATTTGATTAATCTATCCTTGGTAAAGGTCAAAAACACAGGCTTTAAGGGTAGCTGTAATTAAACCTTTACTAAAAAACCTTTGTTTGATAAAGATGATTTAAAAAATACAAACTTTTACCAATTTTCCGTTCTTACAAAAAAGCGTTTTAAAGACATAAAAACTGGATGCTTTAAATTTTACTGTTTTTAAAATTCAGAAAGACAGAAGTTGCCCCGCGGGACGGAGCTTAAAAAAAGAAACTGCTTAGTAAATCACTTAACCGGAGGCTTTAAATTGCCCCCTCCGGGAATAAAGTAAAAAACCTTGGGTTATTTTTGAAAAAGGAACATTTCTTTTAAATCCCTTTTAAAAACAGCTTTCTAGGATTTCCTTTTTCATCTCCGGAAATTCCCAAATTAGAAAATACCCTGTCCAGGAGGACACTGAAAAATATCCCATGCATTGTTCCCTTAAGGGCGGGACTATTGTAATTCTTAAACTATAGGATATCCAAAAAAGAATTAAAACCCTTCAGCTGATCCAAAATGCGCAGCAAGAGTTCTGATGAAAAAAAAAAGAGAGATCACATTTCTCCTTTTTAGCGTCCCCTTGGCCCCCTGTTAAATCCAGAATAGAATCTAAAATTTCCTCCTCACATATAAAGCCCTTAAGATCTAGCTCCACCATCATCAAGATCTGATTTTTCCCATATTTTCCTAACAGAGATTGTCTCAGACTGCAGGTTTTATGGGGTTCCTGAGTCTCTAGAAGTAGAATGGGAGGCAGCCCCCTTTTAGTTATCAGGCTCCCCCCCCTGTGGAACCAGCCCCCATTTTAGTCATGAGGGGGGACACCCTGTCTTTTTTTAAGGCGGGTTTTAAAAATTTTCCTTTTTTTCATAAAGCTTTTAGTTAAGGGTTTTTAGTAGCTTTTAAATTTATGGGTTTTTCTCTTTCTCTTTCCTAGAAGCTACCCCTGGCCTGACTCTGTATCTCCCTTTGAAACCTTCCTATGGGAGGTGGCCAAGCTTCTGCTGCCAACAACTTAATGCTCACCTTTACCGATGATACTTTTGGGGCTTGTCTTTCAGTGTTTAACCCTTTTTTTACCTTGACATGACTGGTGAGCTTTTACTGTGAAAACGTATGTGCTCGCTTCATTCATAAGATTTGAAAACGGCTCAGAGTTTATTTTTTTTTTCCTAGATGAAGTCACAAAAGGAGCTACATCCAGACATTTTCGTTTCCTTCCCCAAAAAGACACCTGAATCAGGCTTCTGTGTTCTTTTTTTGCTCTGCTTGTTTCTCTCAAACCCCCAGTGGTCCCTGGCAGAGGCCCCCTCACACTGAGCCCGGTTCTGGTTCTGCTGGAGGATTTTTTCCGTTAAAGGGAGTTTTTCCTTTCCCCTGTCGCTACATGATGCCCCCAGTGTAGGGATTGCTGCAAAAGTCAATGCCAATGACTGTCCACTGTCGTACATGGCCATCCAGGAGGAGGAATGCTACAAACATGACTCGATGAAACGCCGGGTTTTTCCCTTTAAAAGAAAAAATTTTAACCAAAATTTTAATAATAAACGAATCTGACTGCAAAGTTTGATATTTTGGATGAAATTTGGGAAAGTACAGGGGTTGGACAATAAACTGAAACACCGGTTTTAGACCACAATGTTTTATTAGTATTGTAGGGGTCCTTTTGCGGCCCAAACAGCGTCAAACGTCTTTGGGAATACATATCAAGTTCCCGACAGTGGGCAGAGGGATTTTAGACTTCTTCTTGCAGGATAGTGGGGAGGGGTTTACTGATTTTTTCAGAACTGAAAAAACTGCAAGGCGTTCATCATTTTTGACCAAATATTTAATCTGAGGGGGGCCAGGAGTAGGAGGGGAGACATTTTAAAAGAGGCACTACGAAAAGGGCCCAAAAACAAAAATATTATAATAGATGGATGAAAATAAAAACCCCTTCAAATTGTCCTTACTCACTGATGGGTGAAATCCCAAAAAAGGACACAAAACAATGATCCCCAAAACAAACCACCAGATCTACAGGGGTTGGACAATGAAACTGAAAAAACCCGGTTTTAGACCCAATAATTTATTTGTATGGGGTAGGGGCCCTTTTTTTCACCAATAAGGGTTTAATTCGTCTTGGGAATGGACATAACAAGCCTGCAAGTGGTCGAGGGATTTTTAGCCATTTTCTTGCAGGATAGTGGCCCCGGAAAATACGTGATACGGTGGAGGAAAAAATTTTCCTGACTTTTTTCCCCAAAATACCCCCAAAAGGGGTCAAAAATTTAGATCTGGGACTGTGCAGGCCGGGAGTGTTCAAACTTCACTTTCATTTTACAAACCAATCTTTCACCAGTCTTGCACCAACGTGCACCCAACCAATTGTCCTCTTTTGAATCTGGGTTGTCACCATAATGTTGTGTGCATTTCAATATTTTTAGCAAAAATGTGCTCTTACCCTGCTAATTGAACCTTCACACTCTGCTCTTACTGGTGCAATGTGCAATCAATGAAGACTGGCTACCAGGCTGGTCCAATTTAGCCATGAAACCTCCCACACTAAAATGACAGGTGTTTCAGTTTCATTGTCCAACCCCTGTATGTACCTGACTTGAAATCTGTATAATTCGATTGAATTGACTTTGTGAAGTGCCTTGAGATGACATGTGTTGTGAATTGGCATTATATAAATACAACTGAACTGAAACTGAATTGAATTGAATTGAATTGAATTGAATTGAACTGAATTGGATTGGATTGAATTGAATTGAATTGAATTGAATTGAAATGAAATGAAATGAAATGAAGTGAAGTAAATTCAGCAGCATCCTATCAAAATAAGACAGTCCCGGATCTTGCTTGACCCCCTTGGAGATCCTGAAGCCCTCTGCTCAGGCTGCATGTTTTTTTTGGAGGAAACCATTAATTACAGAAGAAGAGAATGATTTCAACCTTTCTCTCTTTTATAGCAGTTTGCTAATTAGACTGATCCAGTGATGTCAGATGGACTTTTCACAGCTTCACCAGCCCTGATGATATGACTATCCTGAAATTAGGTTAAATGATCATTTTGGTCAAGAATTTACTGAAAATGGCTTTAAGAAAGAAAAAAAACAAGTCAACAAACTCTTTGCTTTGAATTATAGTGCATCTGATCAGCCTGCATTATAATCAAAAACAATGTGAGCTGACGCCACAAGAATTGTAAAACACAACCTTTGTGTCACTACAGAAACTGGTAGCTATGACTGTAGAACCAAGACTGGACTCATAAATCCCAACTATTCTGCAGTTCTGTCCATAAACAGTGTTAAAAACATTTTACATGAGCTGACGCTGACTCAGACATCAAACTTGGAGTTTAAAGGAACACTCAGAGATGATGGAGATGCCTGAGTGACAACGTGTTTTTTTTTTTATGTTTGCAGAAACCAATGAAGTTGCAGGGTGTATGGGTCCCAGGCCTAATTTTACAGCTCTGCAGGTAAAACACCTGAACGTAAAGCGTCTTCAGTATCTCTCCCTCCTCAACTGTTTCCCAGAATTAAAACCAAGATGAAGTGAAATTCTCTGTAGCTGGTTTTAATCAATGAATTGGAACATAACCTCTCCTTCACTACAGCAGTTCTATTCTAAATTTGAAATTCAGACATTTCTTACTCACAGCTTGATATATGTCAAGCATTTATTGCTGCTAATTTTGATGATTAGTGCTTAGAGCAAATACAACCCCAAATTCAGTTTCTCACAATTGAATATTACATAGAAATAATAAAAACATTATTAATACAGAAATGTGACCTTACAGAAAAATATGTATTGTACAGTACATGCAAACCATATCTGGTTGGGGCCCCTTTTGCATGAATTAATGCATCAATCCAGCCTGGCATGGAGGCAGTCACCCTGTCGCACTGCTGAGGTGTTCAAGAAGTTCAGGTTGCTTTAATTATGGCTTTAAGCTCAGCCCATACTGAAATAAAAGCTTGTAATGTGTACAATGAATCTATATGAGTTTCACATTCTGAAATTAATTACTGAAATAAAGAATGTTTTGATGTTGTCCTATTTGTAGCTTATTTATTTGATCACCTCTGTTTTACAGTTTTGTTTTTACATCACCTGTTTCATTTTATAACAGCATGTTGTTTCCTATTTGCAGATCCATAAAGTTTGTTCTCATTTTAACAGTACAATTAGAAAATAAGTCATTCAGAGTTTTAACAGTTAAAACTATTAAGAGTCTGTTTGGAGAGAAATGCTAAAGGATGCGCTGTAATGTTCAATCTTCAGCTCTCACCTGGATTTTCCTTAAAGTATGAAAAGCCCTTCGCTGCCAGCAGAAATCCTCCGAACAAGCAGATCTGGATTAAAACCAGCTCCTTTCGCCTTTTCCGTCTCGCCTTCACCCTCCTTTGGTTCGGCGTCGCTCCATCCCGGTGTCGGATACCCAGCGGAGACATCGCCTGTTCGGCTGCCTCATCCATAGGATTCCCCCCTTCTTCCTGCCTCCCGAAGCCTCCACAGAATCAGAACAAGGATGAACCAGGAGCTCCTGTGATTCCAGGGAAGGATCGTTATCCTCCCCGAAGTGAAGCAGCGGGGTAGAAAGTTGCGGAATGATACCAGAGAGGTTCTTTGAGGCAGAACGGACCGAACCGAACTGAAAGCTCTTGTTTTAGAGAGCAGGTTTGTCTCCTAATGTCATGTTACAATCAGGTTTCCGAGGCGGTGAGGCTGCGGATGGCTGCTGGAGCGCTCCATGGATGCGTGTCTGCTGCTGAGAAACAGAGGAGAGGGAGAGAGGTGCAGGAAGCGCGCACACGCACAAGCACGCAATAATCTGGAGGCTGTACACTACTGGCAAAAAAATAAAGCATAACGATTACAGGCCTGCTGCTGCTTCTTTCAACATCCAGCACCTTTACATGTGTTACTAGAGGCGTTGCTAGGGTCTGGAAACACGGGCCCAACCCAAAAATGCACTGACTGACAAAAACCCTGAAAAACCAAGCTGGACGCTCCAAAGAAATGTTCCGATTCAAATGTAATTTGGAATACATGCAGACAAATGATGAAATGTAAATGATTAGATTTCCAACCAAGAAATATCAGAAGCCAGTTCAGTTTAGTTCATTCAGTGGATGTTTAAAGCATAAGCTTTATCAGATACAGAGATGCTTTTGTTTTGAGCTTTTGACGTTTACTTGTCCTCTGTCAGTACACAATATGTCATGTAAAATCAGATCATGTTAAATCAATAAATGTACCCTCTGCATGTTTAGCCATGCTAGTCACTTTCAGCATTGTTTATCAGTATTTTAACTTTCTGTCCACCCACCACATGTGTAGCAATAGCTTGAATTTATTTTATAGGAACACACTACTTGTTGTAGGAAACTAATTGTAGATGTTGATAGAGTTTGATCAATATTACAGTTGGTGGCCTTGTAAAGTTTTGTCCAGTACATTACTATGGTGCAGGTTAACCCTCCAGCAACAGGATTTGTTTTACCCGGTTAAAAAGAATCCTTGGATTTGGGTGCCTTCTATTTCCATTGCTCAGAAAGGCCATGGACCATTTATTTAAATCAGCCTAATGACGTATGGGGAAGTTGTGATGAAAACTGCACTACACCTTCAGTCTAGCAGATGGCATTACTCCTTTACTCCCTTTAAAAGAGACAAAGTTAATTTTTTTGTTTCAAGTTATACATAATAGATGATGAGTAGCTGTATAATTTTACAGTTGATTATTTCCTTCCATTATTCCTTAAGTTGCTCTGGATCCATAAGCAGGAAAAGTTTAAATCATTTTTTTACATTTAATTTTTACCAACCTGCATCAGACACTGCATAAACAGTGATTAACACACTTATTTTTATTTTATTATCATCAGGTGAACTCATATCAGATAACTACAGAAAATATTTTTAGTAAAGACTTTATTCATTAGAATGAAAAAGAAACAACAGATAATCAGTCCAGAAGTACAGGAAATTAATATGTTGACTGTGTAATCAGACAGTGGAGCAGAGGATGAAAGGACACGAGGGTGAAGAGGATCACTGGGAGCTTCTGGGAAACTGCATCCAAACCTGGAACTGTGGTATCTCCTCCTGTAGCGCTGTCTGCAATAAACTATGGAAACTGGAAAATAATAAAGAGTTCACATTCAACTAAGTTAGGTTTACATGGAAAGCCAATCTTAGGGAAATGTGTATTTTTTATTTACAAGGAAAACTTAAAGTGCTCTGATTGATCATTAATACTGTATTACAGTATTTAGAACTGTGGTGAAACAGTTTAACTTAAAATGTAAAAAATCTCCAAAAAGAACATTTGCAAGTAGGCTCATTCTTGATGAACTGAATGTACTGATGAAGTTGGGAGGTCTACTTTCATCTTTAAACATCTTAACCTACTTTTTTTGACAAATATAAAAACAATAAATGCGTATACTCACCACCGCCATTACTGCAGCTTGTGGTGCAACGTCTTGCTACACACAACTCTGCCCCTTTGATAATCAAATGTCCTTTCTCAGAGTAGGATATTTGGTGCGTTCTATTTGTACTTGGAAGTCGGAATTTCCAACCTCCGAGTAGGAAATTTCAATTGGAATGTCCCCAAAAGTTGGAATTATGAGTCGGAAAGTTGGGGAAAACGATCATACCCAACTTCCGTATTCAAGATGGTTGCTGTTACAGTTATTAGCAATACAAACAAAAACTAGCAGGAAACTGGAACACTACAACTTGGAGATGACATAAACTCTGACTTTCCAGGTTGGAGGTTAATGGAATGCAGCAATTTTACCCGTGGAAGTAAGGGCCCAGGAAAGTGAAAGTACCCGGGTGAATTGGTATTGAAAAGTAGCTATGATGTAGAAAGTAGAGCCCCTGCTCGCAGTGTCTCCACTCATTTAACCAAATGTCTTTTCTCTTTGTAACTTTTTTCTCTGTTGAAATAAGTCCATAAACTATCGCCATCGCTTCTTCCTTGTCGGCCATGTTTATTTACTCTGAACTCACATTTGATCTCGAGAGGTTTTGTGAGATTTCCCATCTGACATTTGAATGTTCGTTTGTGGTGTGCTTGCTGTGTGGCTGTAGGACCACACACTGTAGGACCAAAGCTGTTATTGCTGTCAACAGAAATGGGAATCACTGACACCTGTGTGAATCAGAGTAAAAATGCTGGTAAGAAGTGGAGTAGGAATTACATCTATCTGAATCGTGGTAGATTTTTTTGTGTTTCCAGTTACAGCTTCTGTCACAAGTGTTCATTTGTCACTTTGTTGCATGACTGGACTGGAAAGAATGCTTTAAAATCCCTCCTGAGGATGTTGCTTTGTGAAGTCTTTAAGGTACTTCTCTCATCCAGCATTACTCCTGACTTCCTTTTCTTCATTGACCATAATAATCATCTATTTAATAACTCTAATTCCAGCTGGTGACTTTATTATGACTACCTTTGTCTTTAGCGAACGTCATGTCATGCATTGATGCACCGCTCTTTGGAAACTTTCAGCTGTCTTCTGCTTACTTTTTTCTTTTATGCTTTTTAACAAGTTGTAAGATTTTTGACGTGGAAATGAATAAAACTATCATTTGCTGTAAAAGTTGTTAAAATTATGATATATGGTCTTTATGCTATTGAATAAAAGAGCTGCATAAGTGATTTATTTTACCTTTAACAAAGTGAACATCCTCCATCAATGTTCTCCAGGGCTGAGGTCTAATGGTTGGTTTTCCAGAAAGCATGAGCATCTCCCTAAAGGCAGAGAACAAAATCACTATTACAGATGCCTAATGGCCAAAATTTAAAGACACAATGCAGATAAAAACTGTCTTTTTGGAAAGTTGCCACCAGTTCATGCGAAGTAACCTGATATAATCTATGAGCAAATTTAACTAAAACCACATTTCACTCATTACTGGGAAATTAGCCCAGTGTAATGACCCAGAATGAATCCACAAAAATGCTGAGGCTTTCAAGAAGTCATTTGCTAACACTAATGCATTATACCCTTTAGCAAATCATTCTGGCTGACAGTATTTATAGTTAAAACTGAGTCATGTTTTTGCCCAGTATTTGTTTAGAAAAATGGTTGATGGGTGGTTAAAGTTAGCATGGAGCAATCATCCATTCATCTACACCCACTTATCCATGCAGGGTCGCAGGGGGTGCTACCTATCTGCAGTGCTCAGGTCAGCTGTTCATCACAGGGCAATGTAAAGACAAACAGGACAAACAACCATGCACACTCACACACCTAACGACAATTTAGAGACTAATTAACAGTTGTGTTTTTGGACTGTGGGAGGAAGCCAGAGTACCTAGGGAGAACCCGCACATGCACAGGGAGAACATGCAACCTCCAAGCAGAAAGGCCCCAGGCCGAGGATCACCCCCAGGACCTGGGATGTTGGACAAAGAAGGACCAGATTGAGCGGAATTATAAAGGCACTTATTTATTAGGCTATAAACAAAGGAACTAAAAACAACAGTAGCCAGTTTCATCAGGAGACATTTACTGTTGCATGAAGTTTACCTGCATGCAGCTGTAGAGTCTTTGTGCAGGTTTTCCCCAGTGGTTATGACAGTTGCTGAAGAGGACTACAGATAAACTGACCCAGTTGTGAGGAACTGTGACGAAGAAAAGTTTACTCTGCAGTTCAAGTGCCCAACACTGAAGGTGTGCTCCTGCTGCTGCGTGTTTAAATGGAGAACTAAGAGCACTTTCTGGATAACATCACTTTACCAGAGTGGACTTGTGCAATTTATTGTTATAAAATTTACATTCTGTAAATAAGGATATTTGGAATTCCCTAACAGAAAATAAAGAAGAGATTAACAACTTCTCTTGTGAGCAAACATACAAGTGAAAAAGTCTTTGCTCTCTTCTGGGTCCCCTATTTTTTATTGCTAGCACTACACTGTGTATTAATAAAAACCCTTCGCAGACATTATGGACTTAATGTTACACTTCTTATTTCAATATTTCCATTTTATTCATTGCAATGTATCCCTAAAGAGAGGCATGATGGAGGAAACAAAGCCATGAAGAGCTTCAGGTATTATTTTATTTCATTCTTTCTGCAAACACATATTAAGGTGTCCCACAATACTGACCAGTTATCCCATTATTGCTTTTCCTATTGGTCACAAAGTCCACGAGCACTACCCTCATCTTCTTCAGCCATAGTCTTGGTGAAAAATGCTTGGATGTCCCTGGAAAAGATGTGGTCTTGCAAGCAGCAGGTGCTCTTCAATCTCTGCTGGACTTTCATGCATTAATGCTGCCCCGACAGAAGTGGCATTTTTTTCTGCATAATAAAGGTTGTGAATAATATAACATTGTTTTATAAAGCTTGATAAAGGTTTTCCAAAGTAAATCCCTTCCCTCAGGTGGGATCAGAGATTGCAGGAAGCAGGGGTGGCGGGGTGGAGGGTTAAGCTCATTTGGACAATAAAATTGTCCTTGACCTTTGTTTTAAAGGATTTATTCATTTTCTCACACATTTCTAGTCAAACTAGAGATCCTCTGAACATCTTTAGTGTTTAAAGTTTCAGCTTTTCATAGATTGGAGATCGCCTGTTCCAGATAGATCCTAACGTCTAAAGTGTGTTGCAGGTTGGACTTCCGGGTGATGCTGACAAGAGGAACCACAAAGGCTCATCAGTTCAAAATATGTCAGTCTCTATAAATTCAGGTCAGAACAGTCTTTCATCTGCAGTTACATTTTACTACTTCAAATCAAACCAGAAAATGATGAGCTGTAATATTTTCTTTAATTATCTTGTAGTGTTTCAATCATATGAACTAAAATGACTCCTTCCATGTGAAGGATCACAGATTCCAGTCCGTTTCTGTTATCAGGTTCGATTCTGATTGATTTATGGTAAAACACTTTAAGACAATGAAAATATCCTGCTGGACATGATGGTCTACCAGCCTGAGGTTTCATTTAAACAACTCTGGAAATATTCCAGTCAGAATGGAAAAAGTGGTCAGAGCTGCAAGCTGCTGGTTTCACTGTGCTTTATTAACCCTGTAAAGACAAGAAACACAAAGCCAAAATTCCCAGGATCTGACTGAGTTTTCTGGTAAGTTTTGGAGAAACCTACACTTAGCAAACAACTCCTAACCCAACAATAGGCCACAAAGCCACCATGAAACCTACCCTAACTTGCAAAGTGAGCTCAGACAGGGCATGGATGACTGCCAGACACACACACACAGTACATGGCCAAAAAAAAAAAAGCTGAGGAGGAGGAGGAAGGAGGAGGAGGGGGGGGACCAAATTAAATCCAGTTAAATTGTTTTTCCATAGCCAGTGGGCTTGGCACAGGCCTCTCACACAGACATGCTGGAGATGTAAGATAAGTTGCAGAAACCCAGAAAATCTGCAGCTCGAGATGTAAGAAAATGCCTGGAATTCAAGCCACTTTTCCTTCTTTTCTTGGTCCTAAACGTCAAACCAAAAGACAAACTTCTGTCCACACCCACCCACATTGATTGCATCCTTCTGAGATGTTTGCTACGTCAATAATCCTTCTCTCCGCCTGGCACCGGGATCACGGTGTGGTCACCGCGGAGGAAAAGCTGCAGTTTCGGCCTCATTTAAAGCTGTGCTCAGGCAGACGTATCTGGGTCATTGTCTTCTCCGAGTCCAGGCCGCTCCTCACCTAAGCATGGAGAAACCTCAGCTCAGCACCACAGGAGGGTATCAGGAAGAGGGATACGGCATGCTTGGCCAGGAATAGCTTTCTGAAGTAAAAAAGAGCAAAGATAATGTTAGGCCAGGACAGAGCAGCCAGCTGGTGGAAATAAGGACAAGCTTTCCTGCTTTTGCATCACATACAGCACCTGAAAAAGTATTCGCACCACTAACTTTCGTATTTTGTAGTCTTTCGGGGTGTGTTTTAGCAGCTTTGCACATCTAGAGCTTGAAATGTTTGGCAAAATAGCTCAAGCTCATTCCGGTTGGAGAGCATCTTTGAATGTCAGTTGTCAAGTCTTTGCACTAATTTGTAATTAGTTAGGTCTAGACTTTGACTAGGCCAGTCTAAAACATGACTGTGCTTTGATCCAAACCATTCCATTGTATCTCTAGCTGTATGTTTAGCGTTGCTGTCCTGTTGGAAGGTGAACCTCAACCCCAGTCTCAAGTCTTCTGCTGCCACCAACACGTCTCACTGTGGGAACGGTGTGTTCATCGTGATGTGCAGTGTTAGTTTGTATCAACTCAGCATTTTGCAAGTAGGTCAAAATGTTTAATTTTGGTGTCATCTGTTCAGAGCACCTTCGTGGCTTTTTTCAAACTTTAAACTGGACTTTTTATGGCTTTCTTTAAAAATTAGCCTTTATTTTATTGCAACACTTTCACAAAAACCAGATCTGCAGCACTCAGAGTTTTCTTGTCAACTGATGCTACCACCTAAAACACCTCTGAGGCCTTCAGAGAACAGCTGCATTTAAAATGAGGTAAAATTAAATACAGATGGACTATGTTTACCTATTAGGCAACTTCTGAAAGCATTTTGTTGCACTGGATTTTATTTAGGGGAAATCAGAGTGAATAGGGTTGAATATACACCACAAGTTCTTATTTCATTTTACTTCAGCTTTACAATTAGGCACTACTTTATTTTGATTTGTCATTAAAATCCAGTGGTTGCAAGACAAGAAATGTGGAAAAGGTGCAATAAAGAAACACACAAACAGAAATGCTTTTAAAATTTATACAATAAAATGTACATTTAGACCCGCAAAAGACGACCTTAATTCTCCTGAGGAGGCGAAAAGAAACACAAGCACAGAAACGGTAAAGAGGTTAATTTGGAGTTCTTTTAAAAATGCCAAGCCATTTACATCTAAATCCTTATTTGTCGCTTTTCCTTCTTCATGGTGTTCTAAGATGCTGTCTCAGACTCCAGAAGAGCCGGAACGTTCTTCACTGTGGATGTCTCCTCTACAGAAAGTGCAAAATGCCTCATAGTCAAGCTTGTTTGATCTAAACTTTAATTTAACTGCAGCTTTCCTGACACATTTCCACATTAATAATGATTATGAAACATACAATGAACCCATTTCTGTTGTTAAAAATAAATATTCGTTTTTTGAGGAACAAAAAAGCTCCTTTTTTCAGGGAGGTTCTGCCTCCATGTTCCAGTTAATTAACCCGCGAAGTGACGACAGTGTTGCCCTTGGCCCCTGCTGGATGTTTGCGAGCTCATTTAGCAAAAAATATCAAGATTTGTCCAAGCATGCAGAAAGAAAAACGGGACAATAACCATTAGGACAATGGGGTTGTTGTTTAAAGCATCTGTTCGTGTCTCTGTTGGTTACAGAGACATTCCAGTTTGATCTCAGAACAAACAATCTGCTCACAACGGTAAGCAGGCTTTTAGAAGAGGCTGCACACGTACAAATGTACCAGTAATGAGGTAGTGGCAGTGGTGTAGTCAGTCTGGCAGAACCAGAAAGGATCTGGAACTGAGTGACACTTCCGGGCGAGACCCAACGTCCCTGAACAGATGTGAAGTGGGAAAGGAGAGACAGCTTGAGGAGGACGACTGGAAACAAAGACAGTGGGCATAATATATATAAAGAGCTAAAGGACTTCTTCAATTTATACTGTTTGATCTGAGTTTATGGGAAGAGCAGAAAGAAACAATGTCGGATGTTATTGGTCTCCAAATAGAAGCCCGGCTAGTCCATGAACGGGTCAGAAGAGTTCTTCCTGAGGGAACTTGGCTCACATTCATGTCCACAGTTTGTTCTTGAATCTGAATGAGAAGAGAAGAAAACAAAACATAGAGATCATTTTAATACGTTTTACTATTCAGTTGATGATCTGGAGAAGGGCAGAGAAGATTTATAATAAAAATGGTTTTCACAAATGCAGCCTGAATACAAGAGAAAATAAACAAGACATTTTGATGCATTTAAACAGAAAGAACCAACAGGTTTTGCACCTTTGAAACATAAAAAAACAAAAAACTTCAGACTGAGCTTGTTTTTACTCCCCTTGCATCAGTGCCTTCTGACTGATCATGTCCTCAGATTTCCAGCAACATCTTCCACATCAGGAGGATTTAAGAACTGATATGATTTTTAAAACTAAATGTGACGCTTCAGTGTATGGAACGCCAAAGTGATCAAAATTAAATAAATAAATGAAACATTATGAAATAAGTTTTTACATCACTAAATAATAGAAAATGATTTAATGTGACAATGAAATTGTGAAATATTGCTTGAGGAGCAGGGTTGGGAAGTCAGGTGTGAGGTGCTCCTCACAGGGCCTTCTTGGCGTCCCTGTCGGGGGTGCTGGATAGTGCCCCTCCCGGGGACTCCATTATTCTGCTGGGGGACTTCAACGCCCACGTGGGAAACGACAGTGACACCTGGAGAGGCGTGATCGTGAGGAATGGCCGGCCCGATCTGAATCCGAGTGGTGTTACGTTATTGGACTTCTGTGCTAGTTAAGGATTGTCCATAATGAACACCATGTTCAAGCATAGGGGTGTCCATCAGTGCACTTGGCACCAGGACACACTAGGCAAGAGGTCGATGATCGACTTTGTGATCAGACCTTCGGCGGCATGTTTTAGACACTTGAGTGAAGAGAGGCGCTGAGCTGTCCACTGATCACCCCCTGGTGGTGAGTTGGATCCACTGGAAGAGGAGAAAGCCGGACAGACTTGGCAGGCCCAAGCGCATAGTGAGGGTCTGCTGGGAACGCCTGGCGGAGCCCTCGGCCAGGGATGTATTCAACTCCCACCTCTGGGAGAGCTTTGACCAGATTCCGGGGGATGTTGGAGACATAGAGTCCGAGTGGACCATGTTCTCCGCATCTATTGTCGATGCTGCTGCCTGCAGCTGCGGCCGTAAGGTCTGCGGTGCCTGTCGCGGCGGCAATCCCCGAACTCGTCAAGCTGAAGGAGTCCTATCGGCAGTGGTTGGCTTGTGGGACCCCTGACGCAGCTGACAGGTACCGTGAGGCCAAGAGTGCCATGGCCCGGGCTGTGGTAGAGGCAAAAACTCGGGCCTGGGAGGAGTTTGGTGAGGCCATGGAGAAGGACTACCGGTTGCCCTCGAAGCGATTCTGGCAAACCGTCTGGCGCCTCAGGAGGAGCAGTGCTTCGCCAACACTGGGGGTGGGAGGCTGCTGACCTCGACTGGGGACATTATCGGGTGGTGGAAGGAGTACTTCGAGGATCTACTCAATCCTGCCATCAAGCATTCCCTGGTGGAAGCAGAGGCTGGGAAATCGGGGTTGGACTCTTTCATCACCCAGGCTGAAGTCACGGAGGTGGTTAAAAAGCTCCGTGGCGGCAGGGCTTCGGGGGTGGATGAGATCCGCCCTGAGCACCTCAAGTCTCTGGATGTTGTGGGGCTGTCATGGTTGACACGGCTCTTCAACATTGCGTGGTGGTCGGGGACAGTGCCTCTGGACTGGCAGACTGGGGTGGTGGTCCCCCTTCATAAGAAGGGTGACCGGAGGGTGTGTTCCAACTACAGGGGGATCACACTCCTCAGCGTCCCTCGTAAGGCCTATGTCAGGGTATTGGAGAGGAGAGTCCGGCCGATAGTCGAACCTCGGCTTCAGGAGGAGCAGTGTGATTTTTGTCCCGGCCGTGGAACACTGCATCAGCTCTATACCCTCTACAGGGTACTCGAGGGTTCATGGGAGTTTGCCCAACCGGTCCACATGTATTTTGTGGACCTGGAGAAGGCATTCGACTGTGTCCCTCGTAATGCTCTGTGGGGGATGTTCCAGGAGTATGGAATCGGGGGCCCTTTATTAGGGGCCATTCGGTCTCTGTATAAGCAGAGCAGGAGTTAGTCAATCACTTAACCTGGATGGCATTAAATTGACCTCCGATAATAAAGTAAAAAACCTTGGTGTTATTTTTGACCCGGACATGTCATTTAAATCCCATATTAAACAGCTTTCTAGGATTTCCTTCTTTCATCTCCGGAACATTGCCAAAATTAGAAATATCCTGTCCAGGAGTGATGCTGAAAAACTAGTCCATGCATTTGTTACTTCAAGGCTGGACTATTGTAATTCTTTACTATCAGGATGTCCACAAAAATGCAGTTAAAGCCTTCAGCTGATTCAAAATGCTGCAGCAAGAGTTCTGATGAAAATTAAAAAGAGAGATCATTTTCCCCTACTTTAGCTTCCCTTCATTGGCTCCCTGTTAAATCCAGAATAGAATTTAAAATTCTCCTCCTCACATATAAAGCCCTTAATGATCTAGCTCCATCATACATCAGAGATCTGATTGTTCCATATGTTCCTAACAGGGCAGTTCGTTCTCAGACTGCAGGTTTACTGGGGGTTCCTAAAGTCTCTAGAAGTAGAATGGGAGGCAGATCCTTTAGTTATCAGGCTCCTCTCCTGTGGAACCAGCTCCCAGTTTTAATCCGTGAGGCGGACACCCTGTCTACTTTTAAGGCTAGGCTTAAAACTTCCTTTTTGATAAAGCTTATAGTTAGAGTGGCTTAGGTTTTTATCCTGAGCTATCTCTGTAGTTATGCTGCTATAGGCTTAGGCTGCTGGAGGACATAATGACCACTTTCACCCTCTTCGCTACTTTCTCCACACTACTCTTCAATTTGTATTATTTGCTGTTATTTCAGCTTTTAACTTTGTTCTCTCTCTTCTCTCTTCCTAGAAAGCTACACCTGGCCTGACTCTGTGTCTACCTTGACAACTGTCTGGAGAGGGGCATCGTCCGAGCTTCTGCTGGAAACAACTGGTGCTCACCCTCTACCGATGATCCACATGGCCCTGTCTTTCAGTGTTTAACCCTTTCTCTCTCCTAGACATAGCTACTGACGGAGCTTTTACTGTAACTAACTCTATGGCCCTCTCTTCAGACTCTAACATTGAAAACTGGCTCAGAGTTTATCTGTTTTTTCTTTCTAGGTGAAACGACTAAAGGAGCTACATCCATTAACATTTACCTTTTCCTTCCCATAGAAAGGACTCCTGGATCAGTGCTTCTTTGTTCTCTTTGTGTCTCTGCTCTGTTCTCTCTAACCAACAGTCGGTCGTGGCAGATGGCCGCTCACACTGAGCCTGGTTCTGCTGGAGGTTTCCTCCTGTTAAAGGGAGTTTTTCCTCTCCAACTGTCGCTACATGCATGCTCAGTATGAGGGATTGCTGCAAAGTCAACGCCAGTGACTGTCCACTGTCTCTACATGCTCATCCAGGAGGAGTGAATGCTGCAAGTCATTGACTGGATGCAATCTGCTGGGTTTCCTTAGATAGACAAACTTTTTATCCAATTTGAATAAATAACAGAATCTGACTGCACTGTTCAATGATTTGGATTAATTGTAATGCATGTACCTGACTTTTGTGAAGTGCCTTGAGACGACATGTGTTGTGAATTGGCGCTATATAAATAAACTGAATTGAATTGAATTGAATTGAGTTTGGTCTGCATTGCCGGCACTAAGCGGGACCAGTTCCCGGTGCATGTTGGACTCCGGCAGGGCTGCCCTTTGTCACCGGTCCTGTTCATAACTATTATGGACAGGATTTCTAGACGCAGCCAAGGGCCGGAGGGGGTCTGTTTTGGGGACCAGTGGATTTCATCTCTTTTTTTTGCAGATGACATGGTCCTGCTGGCCCCCTCTAGCCAAGACCTACAGCATGCGCTGGGGCGGTTCGCAGTCGAGTGTGAAGCGGCTGGGATGAAGATCAGCTCCTCCAAGTCCAAGGCCATGGTTCTCGAGCGGAAAAGGGTGGCTTGTCGTCTTCAGGTTGGAGGGGAGTTCCTGCCTCAAGTGCAGGAGTTCAAGTATCTCGGGGTCTTGTTCACGAGTGAGGGAAGAATGGAGCCGATCGACAGATGCATCTGTGTGGTGTGCGGCTGCCGCGGTAATGGGGGCGCTGTGCCAGTCCGTTGTGGTGAAGAGAGAGCTGACCCAAAAATGAAGCTCTCATTTTACCGGTCGATCTACGTTCCTACCCTCACCTATGGCCATGAACTTTGGGTCATGACCGAAAGAACGAGATCCCGGATACAAGTGGCTGAAATGAGCTTCCTCCGTAGCGTGGCCGGGCACTCCCTTAGAGATAGGATGAGGAGCTCGGCCATCAGGGAGGGGCTCGGAGTAGAGCCGCTGCTCCTCCACATCGAGAGGAGCCAGTTGAGGTGGCTCGGGCATCTATACCGGATGCCTTCTGGACGCCTTCCTTGGGAGGTGTTCCAGGCACGTCCCACCGGGAGGAGGCCCAGGGGACGGCCCAGGACACGCTGGAGGGACTCTGTCTCTCGGCTGGCCTGGGAATGCCTTGGGCTCCCCCCGGAGGAGCTGGAGGTGGTGTCTGGGGAGAGGGACGTCTGGGTGTCTCTGCTGAGTCTGCTGCCCCCGCGACCCGGTTCCGGATAAAGCGGAAGACGAAGAATGAACGAGCTGAGAATTTAATATGCATTCAATTATTTCCCAATTTCATTGTCACATTAAATCACTTTCTATTATTTATTGATGTAGATACTTATTCATAATGTTTCATTTATTTATTTAATTTTGAACACTTTGACATTCCATATCAGTGGAGTGTGAGATTCTTGGTGGGTTCTCCTCCTGCCTTTATGTGGAAATAGAACCTTTCCATCAACAGAAAACTTTCAACACATTTTGATAAATGACCATCTGGTTGAAATTGCGTTGCTACCATACGGTGGCAGTAATGCACCAAGTTGTTGACCAACTGACATGGAGCAGCTAAAGAAGATACCCATAGGAGACATCCTCACTGCGTGTTTTGTTAGAGGCAAAAGTTTTTAAAACTTGATTGAGATGTTTGCCTGAGTTTTCATCCCCATTCAAGGTAGAAGTGTTTTCCACCAAAACTGTTGTCAAAAAGTGCACCCTTAGCAGCGATCAGCCATCAAAGCTCTCTGATAACTGCCATTGAGTATTTTACATCGCTAAATTTGCAGAATTGTTTAAATTCTGCCATCAGTCTACTGAATATTTCCCAAATGTTTTGCAGATCATCTGGATATTTTTTTGGCAAATGTGGGATGTGCCTTTGTTTTGTTGTTGGTCAGCAGTGGTTCTGGCCATGGAACTCTCCCATGGAGGCCATATTTCCCCCCATTCTTTCTTTCTTGTCGTTAAATCATGAACTCTGACCTTGACTAGGGCAAGTGAAAACTTTAGATGTTGTTCTGAGAACCTTTGTGACCTCCTGGATGAGTCGTTTATGAGCTCTTGTAATAACTCTGGTAGGTCGGCCACTCTTGGGAAGGTCAACAACTGTTCCATGTTTTCTCCATGTGTGGATAATGGTCCTCACTGTGGTTATCTGAAGTAGAAATGTATTTTTAACTCATTCCAGTATGATTTCAATGACTTTGTTTCTCATAATGTGTTGGTTTTGCCTACTTCCTGTTGTCAGATAGGTTCTATTTAAATGATTTCTTGATTCTAATGAGCTGCCAGTAATATGATCTGGGTCTGGCTGGTAAAACAGAACCAACACAAAGTGGTTAAACACAGTTAATCCATAATTTAACACAGGAGGAACTTACTTTTTCACATAGCAACTGTTAATTTGGATTGATATAAAAAGGAAATCATCATTTAAAACCTCCTTTAAGTTTTAACTCCCATTATCTTTGTCTGATATGAAAAAGTATAAACAAGAAACTACTAGTAAGTTTAGCAATTTCTTTCAACATTTTTAGAAGTTTAATTATAGGACTGACAGAATTGTTCTATAATCACATTTTCTGCATTGCTGTGTGTTATATATATTTAGTTATTCTGCTCTTTCTAGCACTGTAAAGTTTTAAAACTCAGAGCATAAGGTAGAAAACCAAAACGAAGCATAAAAACTAACAAATAAAAAAAAAAAAAAGAGTAATTTTAGCCTGCGATGAGTTACTGATAACATATCGTCTTAGAGGTTTTTTATGACTGAGCACTGGGTGTTCCTCCTTGAGAAGCACAACCTGCTCAGCAGGGATTCAGGCAAAGTTAGAAACTTCCGTCAAGTGCTGAAAATTTTTACCAAAAAAGGTCAAAATCACTTCCAGTGATTCCAGTGGTTGTTTGCAACATTAAGCAATATTTTCCACATTTGGTTATTTCCATAAATCCTCTCTAAACAAATGTACATAAAGTTTTATCTTAAGCGCCGACTACAGGTGACACCCATCACCCATCAACAGATTTAACGGTTTACAGCTAGCTTTCTGTACTGTGTGAGGCGAGGTGCGAGGATGGAGGTGTTAGACAAATGTCAAAGATCCAAATGGAGCAAACAGCAGATCCACGCCGATGATTTAAAATGAGATGGAACAGGAGGAGCCGGGGTGAAGACGGGTGGACGAGGAGACTCTAGAGGTAGACTGGTTAAAGCAGCATGGAGTAACTCCAGGACCAGCAGAAGAAGCTTTGTTATGGCTTTCCATTTGAATTTTAACATGCTGTAGCTCAACAGCTATAGCAGTAAATGTATTTGTGGGGAGAAGATAAATACACTAAATATGACTCATTCAGAGGAAAAACCCGCACTGCTCATGTTTAAGTCATGCAAAGCAAACCTTAGGAATACCAGCTTCCTTCGTTTAACTTCTCTTCCATCCATGTTCCCTTCTTCCACAGCAAACCCACAGATCAGAATCTAAATAATCCACTTATGAAACATCTTCCCCCTGCTATAAGAAGCTGAAGCTTCCACATGTCAGAACTGATATTTACTCAAAATGTTCCTGCAGATTAAAGAGCAGGGCGGGCTGATAACTGAGCAGCTGTTCACCTCACATGCTTCCATCCCAACCGACCCCTGTTCTCAGTAGCAAACAAATCCTATTTGCGAACGGGATGATCTAGAACTTTGCCTCAACTCTGCGTTCAGTGTGAACCACAAACAAACAGATCTGTTTCTCGTGGCTGTTGCTAAGTTTCACTGAAATGTCAACAATAATGAAACCCAGACAGGAAAAGGAAATGAGGGACCAGCAACTTCCGACAGCTGTAGTTTGCTGATGTAACAAATGGAAATTTCTACACTTTTCCAGAGTTTCTGTCGTATTTAGCCTATTTTAAAAACATTAACAGACGTTCACAATGACTTATGACCAAAGCAGAAAATGAGTTGATGGACGGACAGACGGACGGAAACCTCGGTGATGCCTAAAACGCGATATATTGTGCAGCTCTGCATGACATCATTAATAAATACCAGGTTAGCATCTGAGTGACTCTAAGTGTTTAACATGTTGTTGGTCCATTTATTTTGTATTTCCACGTTAAGAGAAGTTAAAGGAGTGAAAAGAAACCTAACATTTGGTTGTTAGACACCAACCATGACAGAGGATATAATAACATCCAGGACCAATTACTTTAATTATCGACACAACACTGGTCCATCTGATGGTCTTTATTGTTTATAGGTTGGAGTAAAGTTGCATAAAACAAACGGACATTGCTCTAAAATGTTCAGGTCCTGGCCTGGTTTTGAAAAGCAGCCAAACTCCAAAGAACCTCTATAACCTCTGAGATTTATTGACGAACAATCTTTATATTGATTTTCTTCTCATGATATTCCTTGACAGCCTTCCATGACTCCATTGTGTCTGTGTTTTTGTGTCTTCCTCACCCAGCTCCATTACGGCTCCCTATCTGAAGAGACGTCACCCTCCGCCCCACTGCTGGCGCTGGGATCCTGTTTGGATCGCAGGGAAGCTTTCTCCCGTGCCGACTCCAAGGGTCCTTTGGAGCGCACCTTCTCTTTCCTGAGCTGCTGCTTCTCCAACTTTGACAGCTGAAGAAACAAGAAACAGAAAATGCTGGTTCATGAGTTCACATTTGATCTTGTTCTATCTTTACCTGCACAGCTGAGGACATTTTACAGCCATTTGGCCTTCTTTTGAATTATTTAAACTGTTTGCCCTGAAAGGGAAGAAGATATTAGGAAAGGTTTGATTCCAGCCCAACATGGAGACGACTCTACCTCAAAACAACAAAACACTTCCTGCTGTGGAGGAGCCTTCGCTAGGAGATGAAAAGTTATTGTATAAAGGCAGAGGTATATCAGGCAGAAACACACTGCTGCCACAATAAATGCTTTTGACAGCATGAAACTGTAAAGGAGAGCAAAGGCATCTTTAGAGCTGATGATGAAGTTCAAAACACATCAAAGAAAAATAAAAACTATAATGAAATATTATTCTGCTTCAGGTTTCATCCAGACAAGCTGAAAACCGATCCGAAGGGTTGAAATGTCCTTCAGCTGCTTCTGGTTCGGTTTCTGGTTCGGCTGCTGGTTCCGCTTCTGGTTCGGTTTCTGGTTCAGCTGCTGGTTCGGTTTCTGGTTCAGCTTCTGGTTCGGTTTCTAGTTCAGCTGCTGGTTCGGTTTCTGGTTCAGCTGCTGGTTCCGCTTCTGGTTCGGTTTCTGGTTCGGTTTCTGGTTCAGCTTCTGGTTCCTTTTTTTTGGGTTCCTGGTTGGCTTCTGGTTTGGGGGTTTTTCTGGGTTCGGTTTCTGGTTCGGTTTCTGGTTCAGCTTCTGGTTCAGCTTCTGGTTCAGCTGCTGTTTACAGGAAGATGTGCAGAGAATCCTTATTTCAGTGGATTTCAGGGTCCAACAGAGCAGGTTGTTATAGCTGAGGATGTGGATGGGTTTACAGTTCATTCATCAAATCAAATTTTATGTAAACTGAGTAAAGTCCAGCTGTTCTGTACCATTTTCTGCCATGATATCTGTTGCAACAGACTGCACACGTACCAGCGCACTGAGGACTTTAAAATGCTTAATGGTGATGCTGATTCGTTTAAACCAGTCCAAACGCCTACTGGTGCAGCATTGCAGTACAGGAATCATGCCTTCATTTAGCCGGACTAAGGGCATAAATGTTTCTCTGGATGCTGAAGGTTGCATACCCTAGGTCTAGTCTTGGAGGTTGTGGCGTCTTTGTAACTGCCATTTATTTACAAGTAAAGTAAAATAAAATACATAAATTCCAGCTTGGGAATGTTACTGATCCGGGCCTCCTGCTGGTTCAGTTGGCTCAACAGAATTAGTGTAATTAAACAGACCAACAGTCTGCACTGGACTCCAAACATGACACCTCCCCCCATCCTGTGGCAAACACTCCCACCAATTAAAGCCTCTGCTCTTCTTCTTCATCACTGACTCCTTCCAGTTCAGGAAACATGATGACAAAGAGCTGAAGTCCTCGGCTGACATCCGAGCTCACGAATGCTAAAACTTTAATGGCTCTCTGGGACTTCATGTCATCTTACAAATCTAAAGTGTTGCGTAACAAATTATATTATTTAAGAGCACGAAAACTTAAACGTGGAAGCTGGCCTGCTGCCTGTAATGATGTAACGTCTGATTAGATCATGGAGGTAAACATATTTGTTGTTTTTCTGAAAAGTTAGACCTTAAATCTGAATCCTGAGCAGATAAAAGCCTTCACTAACACGATAAAACGTTACATAATTCCTGGGAGATGACCAAACAGAAAAGCTGCTCTGAGATCTGCTGCTGTAACTTCCCGCAGCCTCCCAAACACCAAATACAAACAGGAAGGTTTTCATCACCTTTATTGTTTACTGTCAGCGGGACTCAATTCCTGATTCATGGAAAGAAAGGAACACTGTCTCTTGGCTGTCGCTTTAGCCCCCCCCCTTACACACACACAATACTGAGCCAAGCTGAGGCTCTTGGCCGGCCTCTTCATCCCTCATGTTTGGCCTCGGTGCCTCTGCTGCAAAACATCCCAAACAGACAAGATTAAAATTCTGCCGATTGCCCAAATATCCGTCCTTTCAGGGAAACAAACCAGGCCTGCCGAACAGCCAAAGCTGGTGCAAAGCGGCAGGATTCTGCAGGAATGGACAACAAACATATGAAATTTTCTCTTTAAGTTATCAGGAGAAGCTGGAGGCCTTTATTTGCAATGGATTAACAGGGTTCTCATGAAGCCTTTCTGTGGACGGATCCAGGTTTTCATGGCTGATACAGATTTCTGGATTTCTTTGAAGTCTGATCTGCTGATTCCACATTTTAAAGATTCATAATTTTGATTTTTTAAAGATTAAATGAAAGCAAAACTCCAAGGTTTCTTGAGGTTTTCTTGAGGTCGTTAATTTGAATTCTACTGAAAATGAAGAAAAATTACATCATCTCCAGTTGCAGGTGGACCATCTTGGGTCGGGACTTTAAATACCTCCTAATCTAAGATGGTTCACACACTACAACAAACAAACTGTATCCAATGTGGGATAACCGATGTTGGATAACAAGTCTACGGTCTACAGAACTGTTAGCCCAGTTAAAGTAAATCTGCCGGTTTCGTGGAACATACCCGACTTTTAAGCAGAGTCCACAGATTTCCATCAGGGTTGAGGTTGAAGCTATTCCACAAGCTTCATGTTAGCCTCCAGCTGTGTCCGAGTTTCAACCATATAGCCGGCTTCATTGTGGACAGCCACACAGATGTTTCAACACTTCTCTGCAGAAAGACTTTCCCAGCTTGAGTAAAAACTACAGCTTTCCTTAGTTCTTCACTAAGTTTCATGAACTTGCCCTTTGTCAATCCAAGAAGTTCAGTTCAGAAGTTTTAAGGTAGCTGTAATTAAACCTTTACTTAAGAAACCTTCGCTTGATCGAGATGACTTGAAAAATTACAGACCTTCCGTTCTTATCTAAAATTCTTGAGAAAATAGTTGCTAATCAAATATGTGAGCATTTACACAGCAATGACCTGTTTGAAGACTTTCAGTCAGGCTTCAGAGCTCATCATAGCACTGAAACAGCTCTGCTGAAAGTCACTAATGATATTCTTATGGCCTCAGATAATGGACTTGTGTCCTCTTAGATCTCAGTGCTGCATTTGATCCAGTCGATCACAATAATCTCTTAGAAAGGCTGGAATATGCTGTAGGGATCAGGGGAACAGCGCTAGGCTGGTTTAAATCTTATTTGTCTGACAGATTCCAGTTTGTTCATGTAAATGATAAATCATCTTTAAACTCCAGGGTTAATTGTGGAGTACCACAGGGTTCAGTACTTGGGCCAATTCTCTTTACTATATATATGCTTCCAATAGGTCAAATTATCAGGCAGCATAGGATAAATTTTCACTGTTACACTGATGATACTCAGCTTTACTTATCCATAAATCCTGATGAACCCAACCAGTTAGATAGACTACAAGCATGTCTTGAAGACAAAAAACTTGGATGACTTTAAATTTTCTGCTTCTAAATTCAGACAAGACAGAAGTTGTCGTCTTTGGACCGGAGTCTTTAAAAAAGAAACTGCTTAGTCAATCACTTAACCTGGATGGCATTAAATTGACCTCCGGTAATAAAGTAAAAAACCTTGGTGTTATTTTTGACCAGGACATGTCATTTAAATCCCATATTAAAACAGGTTTCTAGGATTTCCTTCTTTCACCTCCGGAACATTGCCAAAATTAGAAGTATCCTGTCCAGGAGTGACGCTGAAAAACTAGTCCATACATTTGTTACTTCAAGGCTGGACTATTGTAATTCTTTACTATCAGGATGTCCACAAAATGCAGTTAAAAGCCTTCAGCTGACATCCTTCAGCCTCCATCCAACAGGAAGGGAGCCTTCCTCCCTGTTGGATGGAGTAAGGGGGAGTCAGGTTTAGCCTAAACCAGCTCAGTTATGGTTGAGGTGCAAACACACCCTCCATTGCTGCTACCTGCATGACCCCTTCTCTTTGCCAATGCTTATAATCAGTCTGACAGAGAGAGGTATCCCAATCCTTGTGGTTTTTAGTATAACAATGACCATCAGTGGGACCCTTTGTGGGGTGCCTTGAGACGACATTGTTGAAAATAAGCGCAGTTTAACTAAATAATCTGAACTGAAACTATCTGTGTAGTTATGCTGCTATAGGCTTAGGCTGCTGGAGGACATAATGACCACTTTCACCCTCTTCGCTACATTCTCACACTACTCTCCAATTTTGCATTATTTGCTGTTATTTCAGCTTTTAACTTTGTTCTCTCTTTTCTCATCCTAGAAGCTACACCTGGCCTGACTCTGTGTCTACCTGTAACACCTTTCTGGAGAGGGGAATCCTCCAAGCTTCTGCTGGCAACAACTTAATGCTCACCCTCTACCGATGATCCACATGGCCCTGTCTTTCAGTGTTTAACCCTTTCTCTCTCCTAGACATAGCTACTGACTGAGCTTTTACTGTGACTAACTCTATGTGCTCTCTTCAGACTCTAATCTTGAAATCTGGCTCAGAGTGTATATGTTCTTTCTTTCTAGATGAATCCACTAAAGGAGCTACATCCATTAACATTTACCTTTTCCTTCCCATAGAAAGTACTCGGGGATCAGTGCTTCTTTGTGTCTCTGCTCTGTTCTCTCTAACCCCCAGTCGGTCGTGGCAGATGGCCGCTCGGACTGAGCCTGGTTCTGCTGGAGGTTTCTTCCTGTTAAAAGGGAGTTTTTCCTCTCCACTGTCACTACATGCATGCTCAGTATGAGGGATTGCTGCAAAGTCAAGGCCAGTAACTGTCCACTGTCTCTACATGCTCATCCAGGAGGAGTGAATGCTGCAAGTCACTGACTGGATGCAATCTGCTGGGTTTCCTTAGACAGAAAAACTTTTTATCCAATTTGAATAAATAACTGAATCTAACTGCACTGTTCAATGGTTAGGACTAATTGGAATGTATGTACCTGACTTTTGTGAAGTGCCTTGAGACGACATGTGTTGTGAATTGGCGCTATATACATAAAACGGAATTGAATTGAATTCAGTCAAGCAAATGTTTTTTTATGCTGCAAAGACCATCATCATTTTTATTGTGATACAATCAGGCAATATTAAGCAGCAGCAGATAGGTGTTAAAGTTCAGTATAAAGTGTTCGACAGCATTCAGCTGCAAAACTCATTAACAAAATGACTTAATTTATGTTTGAACTGGTTTAAGAGTTACAAATTATAATAATATCTAAGTTTCAAATCTTATTTAACTCATATTTATAAAACAGGTTAAAATAGTTCCTAAACATCACAGCGATGTCTAAATGAGGAGTTTGCATCTCATTAGTAAACTTTGCAAAACCCTACAAGATTTTTTTATAACAAACTCATTTGTTCCTCTAAAACTGATCCTGTGTTTTCAATAGTCAGTCCTTCATTCTCAGTTTTCAGATGCAGAAATGAAACAAGTCGCCTGTGAATCTCATTTCTATCCCAGTGCCAAGCACAAAAAAGAACTGTGCTGCCTCCCAGCACGAACATCTGATTATGTATCAACTCTTTCTGACGTTACTGTGGTCTCAGAGGAGGACGAGGTATCCTGATTAAGCCTTGTTTATGAAGCATTCATTGTTTTAAAACTGATCGGCTCCCAAGATGAAAACTCCTGCAGAAAGCTCCCTACAGACTGCATTTGTGGGTCTGTGCCGTCAATCATCTGCAGCCCACACTACTTCCACGTCACGCCTGCAGCACACACAGCGGTGCGCCTGACAAGGTAAAACTGATGGACTCTCTGCTTTCCAGAGAGAGATCGAGTAAGAAACAGCTTCATCTAACCCAGGAGTGTCCAACTCAAACACACAGAGGGTCAAAATTGATAAGTCACACGCCGGCCTCCATATTTATTCCAACAATAAAGGGAAGTTTTTCCTTCTCTTCAGACATTATGACAAATCTTTTCAAATGAAAACAAGCAAAGCTGAATACTATAAGAACATGTGAAATAAAATGTCACAAAATGTCACAAAACAGACACAATAAAAATAAAACATCTTATGCATATTTCTCTGTAGCTTTCTGAGTTCGATTTCAATGCTAACCTCTTTTCACAGGCTAATAATAATAATAATTTCCTTCATTGAAAATTCAACCATCCAAGTCGATGCCTTGGAGTAACAAGAAAAAAAAAAAGAAATTGCGTAAAGTTCTGTTTTCTACATCTCTGATGCACACTGGTCCGAACCAGATACCTGACATCTCTTCTTCTCCAGCTGTGACTGGGAGCAGCATGAGGTCCCTACTGAATGTCAACTGAGGGCTACCAGGAGGACATGTGGAATTATCTTGCAGAAAACCCAACAGATTGAACAGTGTCATTATTCATTTAATAACAGCCTGTGGAAGCACCGCTCAGCATCTCATTAAAAGTCAGACAGGAAACATCTACCATAAGTCTCTCATTTCATTGTGGAGGAATTTTGGTCCATTCGTCTTTGTGAGGTTGCTTCAGTTATTTGTTTCTGCAACGCTCTCTGAACGTCCCACCAAAGCATTTTAGTCAAGTTGAGATCTGGACTTTGATTGGACCGTTGCAGCACATTGATTCAACATTTTTCAGCCCTTCTGTTGTACAGGGGTTGGACAATGAAACTGAAACACCTGTCATTTTAGTGTGGGAGGTTTCATGGCTAAATTGGACCAGCCTGGTAGCCAGTCTTCATTGATTGCACATTGCACCAGTAAGAGCAGAGTGTGAAGGTTCAATTAGCAGGGTAAGAGCACAGTTTTGCTCAAAATATTGAAATGCACACAACATTATGGGTGACATACCAGAGTTCAAAAGAGGACAAATTGTTGGTGCACGTCTTGCTGGCTTATCTATGACCAAGACAGCAAGTCTTTATGATGTATCAAGAGCCAAGGTATCCAGGGTAATGTCAGCATACCACCAAGAAGGACGAACCACATCCAACAGGATTAACTGTGGACGCAAGAGGAAGCTGTCTGAAAGGGATGTTCGGGTGCTAACCCGGATTGTATCCAAAAAACATAAAACCACGGCTGCTCAAATCACGGCAGAATTAAATGTGCACCTCAACTCTCCTGTTTCCACCAGAACTGTCCGTCGGGAGCTCCACAGGGTCAATATACACGGCCGGGCTGCTATAGCCAAAGCTTTGGTCACTCATGCCAATGCCAAACGTCGGTTTCCATGGTGCAAGGAGCGCAAATATTGGGCTGTGGACAATGTGAAACATGTATTGTTCTCTGATGAGTCCACCTTTACTGTTTTCCCCACATCCGGGAGAGTTACGGTGTGGAGAAGCCCCAAAGAAGCGTACCAACCAGACTGTTGCATGCCCAGAGTGAAGCATGGGGGTGGATCAGTGATGGTTTGGGCTGCCATATCATGGCATTCCCTTGGCCCAATACTTGTGCTAGATGGGCGCGTCACTGCCAAGGACTACCGAACCATTCTTGAGGACCATGTGCATCCAATGGTTCAAACATTGTATCCTGAAGGCGGTGCCGTGTATCAGGATGACAATGCACCAATACACACAGCAAGACTGGTGAAAGATTGGTTTGATGAACATGAAAGTGAAGTTGAACATCTCCCATGGCCTGCACAGTCACCAGATCTAAATTATTGAGCCACTTTGGGGTGTTTTGGAGGAGCGAGTCAGGAAACGTTTTCCTCCACCAGGATCACGTAGTGACCTGGCCACTATCCTGCAAGAAGAATGGCTTAAAATCCCTCTGACCACTATGCAGGACTTGTATATGTCATTCCCAAGACGAATTGACACTGTATTGGTCGCAAAAGAAGGCCCTACACCATACTAATAAATTATTGTGGTCTAAAACCAGGTGTTTCAGTTTCATTGTCCAACCCCTGTAGATCTGCTGGTTTGCTTGGGATCACTGTGCTGTTGATGGTCCTTTTTGGGATATTCAGCCATCAGTGAGTAAGGGACAAGCTTGAATGGGTTTATTTATCATCCATCTATTATAATATGTTGTCTTTGAGGCCTTCGTAGTGCCTCTATTTAAATGTCTGCCCTCCTACTCCTGGCTCCGCCCTCAGATTAAATATTTAGGTCAGAAATGACGAACGCTGCAGTTTTTTATAGTTCTGGACACAAAATGTTGCTAAAAAAAGCATGTTTTAACATATCGAATCATATTATTTTTTGTATAAATAGTGCAATGAAAGTATTTACCCACTTACAGATTTCTTCTATGTTTGCTTTACTGTCACACTTAACAGATTCAGATAATCAAACTATTTTTTGTATTTTTAAAATTTCTTGATATTTGTTTTAATTTTCTGAACTTAAGCCTCGGGGGCCCATCCGTGGAACTAAGGGTGTCCCTACCAGTTATTAGGTTTAGGAGGCAAATACTTCTCACCGGGTTTTTTGGATGTTTTTTCCTTTAATAAATGAAACAATCTTTTGAAAAAAACATTCTGACTGTATTTAAATGATTTGTCTGATATTAAAACTTGTTTCATGATCTGAAACGTTTGTTATTGGATCTAAATTGTAATCTCTTCCACAGACTCAAACCTTATAAAACTCCTAAACTTCTGTTCGGGCTTTTGTTTTGGTCACTGACCCCGAGATGTCCTGAGGCGCTTCTTCTGAAAGTTTGGCTGCTTTCAAACAAAAACTTAAGAAATGAGAGATCATTTGAGAAATCTGCCTTCTGAGCTTCACTGCTATTAATCATCAACTGAATCCATCCCCTGATGAAGATCAAACTGTGATTAAGATGATGGAGCATTGCCCAGTACCTGTTTGGGGTCTGTGTGACCAGCCGGTGACGTCAGCTCGACGGTGACAGGACCATCATTTTGAATGTTGACCTGCATGTAGGCTCCAAACTTCCCATCTAGAAAAACAAAACGGAAAGTTGTACATTTGATGCTTTTTCATGTAAATGTGTGCAGATTAGGCTCCAACTAACAGGCTGCTTTTATTTGGGGACAAAAGAGGAAAAGAGCTGGGCAAGAACAGGAAGTTTCACTTGAACTGCTTCCCTGTCTTCTCGCAGCTTTCTTTAAAATGATGACACCATCTGCACAATGAAGCTGTGGGCCATGCCGGAAAACTGATGCATCATCATGTTTCCTCACTAGAGGCAGGGAGAGGGGCACTAATTAGGAAGGCTTACGCCTCCCTTGCTGGGACGAGGTGTCCTCCTCACCTGCTCCCCAGTGGGGTGACCCAGTTCGCTGCCATCATCAACGCCAGCGCATCACTGCAGAGGTAATCCAGCCCTCTAACCACCCCAACGACAAGCAGAGACGGAATAAACCGCATTTAAACAGCAGCAGGAAGAGGCGTCGCTCCGAAATCAGGTGCAGGTCCTGATGACGGAGAAAAATTCCCACCTCTGATGTTAATTAGTGAGAAAATAATGCAGACCAAATATTCATTTTACAGATTTTATCCCTGAAAGGTTTACATGAGGAGACAGTAGGCTTGTGGTAAAAAGAAAGCACACCCTGTTCCAAGTCAAGGGTTTTAAAAATCAGGACCTGATAAAATCAACCCATTTTTCCCCAAATTATTTAAATCTAACCTAAAGTGTAAAAATCAAGAATCAGCAGCCGGGAGCGTTTGATCATTACACTGATTAAGTGATCCTCCTCAGTGTGAGCACCGCTGCAGAAGTGCAGGGTTGGTCAGTTCGCAGCTCTGGAGCATACAGGTTTGTGTCAACACGGCGCCAAACTATTCAGTCCATCATCCTACAGAGGGAAAGATTATTTAAGACCATTTCCAATATTCTCAGCAGCAGACGTTCCAGAAAAGTCAGGGCGTGAAACGCTCAGAGAACTGATGAAAACCCCAAGAGCTCAAAAGTTAAAGGAGAAAGCCTCGTCTGTTATTTAAATACACTCCCTGGCCACTTCATTAGGTACACTTGTTTATGCATAGCAAGTCTGCATTCAGACATCCAGATGAGGTGAAGATGACTTCCTCAAGATTAAGCCGAGCATCAGAGTGAGGATGAAAAGGCGTTTAGGTGGCTCTGAATATGGCCTGATGGGCTGGTCTGAGTAGTTGGGAAACTGCTGCTCCACTGAGATTTTCTCAGACAATCATCTCCCTGGTTCATGGGGCGAAAAATGTGAAAATATCTAACACCTTTAGGTCAAAACTGTGTTTTCTATGTTTGAGATTTAACAAATGGAAGCTTTCCTGTCTCCAGATTCAGAACCTTTACGCAGCTTTCCCTCTCAGCTGCTGCAGGTCAGTTTACTCAGAAACCTTAAAAAACCCAAAACAATTTTATAAAGCCTCATCACTCACTGAGGCATTCTGCCCACCTTTAATGAGCTCAGGCTTGTAGGCGCTCCTCATGCTCTCCAGGATGCTGTTGTAGAAGGGCTGGGCGAGCTCTGCAGGCATGGCTGAGTGGAAGTCTGGTTTGTTGGCCTTCAGGATGCACTGCAGGGTGAACTGGCTCACGCACAGCACCTCAAACTCCCTCTCCATGACGCTTTTAGCCCACGCCCGGCCATTCTCGTCCTCAAACAGCCGCAGGTTCAGGATCTTTCGAACCCTGAAAACACAAAGTGAACATGAGGAGGTGAAGAAGCAGCTGCTCTCAGGGTGTTCTTTTTAATTTCCTGTTTACTGACTCAGTTTCATCTGTATCTATGAACATGTTTGCATGATTATCCATGTTTACAGAACCTGCAGCTGTCAAAAATTGAAAAGTGCTGAAGAATGCTGCAGAAAACAAAAGTGAGAAACCTGATAAATACATACATGTACTCAGCATCTCTCTGCGTGTCGTCCACAGAAATCCCGAGCAGGACACAGATTCCCCGTCCAATGGAGCTGACCTGGTCCTCTCCCACTGCAGGACAACAAACACAGATGGACACATGGTCTTTCTACCACACCCAGGAATTCAAAATCTTATAGTTCACACAGTTCAGACCTCTGTTATACCTGCATGATAGAGTTCTGCAGAACATTTGTAGATTTTTATTCAGAAACTTTGTGAATTAATCTTTCTTTTTGCACAAATGACAGGCTTTTCAGTGGTCACAGTGGAGCGGGTTAGAAGCTATTCTGAACTGTCCGAGTTTCAAAGAGGTTCCAGTTTGAGTTTCCATGAGGCCGCTGGTAGAATCATTTAACTGCTAGCATGTAGCGGGGTTCTCTTTACAAAGAGGTTCCGTCAAGTTTTACAATCAAAACTTTTTACATTTCTCAGACTGTAATTTACACCATCTTTTTTTCCAAATATAAACACAAAACTTTACTATGAATTTGAGGCTCACATTTTTACCGTCAGGCTATAAACAAGGAACCCTAGAAAACTGGATGGATGGATGGTTTGACTGATGGATGGATGGATGGTTTGACGGATGGATGGATGGATGGATGGATGGTTTGACTGATGGATGGATGGATGGATGGATGGATGGTTTGACTGATGGATGGATGGATGGTTTGACTGATGGATGGATGGATGTGGATGGATGGTTTGACTGATGGATGGATGGTTTGACTGATGGATGGATGGATGGTTTGATGGATGGATGGATGGTTTGACTGATGGATGGATGGATGGTTTGACTGATGGATGGATGGATGTGGATGGATGGTTTGACTGATGGATGGATGGTTTGACTGATGGATGGATGGATGGTTTGACGGATGGATGGATGGTTTGACTGATGGATGGATGGATGGTTTGACTGATGGATGGATGGATGGTTTGACGGATGGATGGATGGATGGATGGATGGATGGATGGATGGATGGATGGTTTGACTGATGGATGGATGGATGGTTTGACAGATGGATGGATGGATGGATGGATGGTTTGACTGATGGATGGATGGATGGATGGTTTGACTGATGGATGGATGGATGGATGGATGGTTTGACTGATGGATGGATGGATGGATGGATGGATGGATGGTTTGACTGATGGATGGATGGATGGATGGATGGATGGATGGATGGATGGATGGTATGGATGTGGATGGATGGTTTGACTGATGGTTTGACTGATGGATGGATGGATGGATGGATGGATGGTTTGACTGATGGATGGATGGATGGATGGATGGTTTGACTGATGGATGGATGGATGGATGGTTTGACTGATGGATGGATGGATGTGGATGGATGGTTTGACTGATGGATGGATGGATGGATGGTTTGACTGATGGATGGATGGATGTGGATGGATGGTTTGACTGATGGATGGATGGATGTGGATGGATGGTTTGACTGATGGTTTGACTGATGGTTTGACTGATGGATGGATGGTTTGACTGATGGATGGATGGATGGATGGATGGTTTGACTGATGGATGGATGGTTTGACTGATGGATGGATGGATGGATGGTTTGACTGATGGATGGATGGATGTGGATGGATGGTTTGACTGATGGATGGATGGTTTGACTGATGGATGGATGGATGTGGATGGATGGTTTGACTGATGGATGGATGGATGGATGTGGATGGATGGTTTGACTGATGGTTTGACTGATGGATGGATGGATGGTTTGACTGATGGATGGATGGATGGATGGATGGATGGTTTGACTGATGGATGGATGGAGGGAGGGAGGGAAGGAGGGAAGGAAGGAAGGAGCAACTTATAAATAAATTAAAATAAATCCAGTTTTTCTAATAATAATCGCCAATATTTTCCATTATTATTATTATAAGAACTGGATTTTTCATTTCATCGTTATTGTTCTTGATTAATTATTATAATGTATTAATAGCAATATTTTAGACCACAATTATTGATGTAATGTAGTATTTTTCTTATTATTTAAGTACTATACTTTTAGGTTTTCTTTTTGTACTTGTTTGTAGCAGTCCTGACCTCAGTGACCTTTCAATAGGCCTGAAATAAACATCTTATTTGTTGATTGGAGTCCATGTTAATCTGAATCCCAACAGTTTAAGTAAATAAAGTGAAACTAAATTCTTGTCGTGGTTTAGAAACAACCGACAGGCAGACAGGCCGCATAAACCCATCAGGATTTAATATGTCAGAACAGAAAGTAATCTTACTCATTTTTCAGGCTATCTAACTCGTTTCCCTTCAGCTCAAAGCCAACTGTTTTGGTTTCCCAGAGTTAGCATCGGTCTGACTCCCGCCCCATTCATTTCAACGGGGATGCTAACGCTAACCGGGCTAACCCAGCTAACCGGTGGGGGCAGCTACCGACTGCCTGCTGTTTTTCAGTTTATTTTAGTTACAGGTTTTAACTCTGTCAGCTCGGCTGATTCAAAGCTCAAGCTCACCTGTCACACTCGCTTTGGTCACCCTCTGGATAATCGCCTTCATTGTTGTGCTTCTGTTGGACAGCACGACGTCACAGCTTCCGGCCGCCTCCAGCCTTCAGTTATAGTTTGTCGACCTCTGGCGGTGAAAGTTGGAATTACAACTACAACCACAACTTGTAGTTTGAGGAAGCTGGAGGAATGAAGAAACCATTAGTGCATCTTTTAGAGCATCCGGGCTTCTTAAAATCACGTAGACTAGTTTAAGCCATTCTTTCAGATACAGGTATTCACATTTCCTTTGAATGAAATAGTTTTAAAATCCACTGGATACCATCTGTTACTGCAGATGTTGATTTGAAGTGAAGTTGAAGAATTTGGAGGTAGTCCCACTTCTTCATTATCCTGTTTACTTCAAGCCATGTTTAAGTACCACTGACAATGAAACAGCACCACAGCATCATACTACCACCACCATGCCTGAAAGTTGGTGCAGTTTTCTAAGGCTTGACTTTGTCATATTTTGTGTCAATGTAGCCAATAAACTCAAATCTTCTTGTCTATGCCTTGGTGGTTCCTGTATTTTTCCTTAACATCCTAATTGAAATGGATAAAGTGGCTTTAATTAAAATATCCTAAATGGTATTCCTAAGCTCTAAAAAAAAGAGTTCCTTCTCTAGAAACCAACCACTTTAAATGAACCCTACCAATTCAGCAAAGGAGGTTAAGCTTTTTGATGCCTTTAAAAGCCTGTGGTCGAAGTAGGTAAACATATATTTGATTAAATGTGTTGTGATCTTAAAAAAACAACTCAGATAAACAATTAAGAACCCCAAATGAATTTCAACCCAATGATGAATGATTTTAAGCATCTGGCGAGAGCTGCAAATGTTGATCAATGCACTGCCTGTGCTCATTGTCTCTACATTAACATAGCATTTAAAGATGTAAATAAAACCATTAGTTGTGATGTCAATCAAGGGTTCTAGATTAAATCAAATTAGAACCTCTTTTGGGAGTAGTTGGTGTTGTTTTTAAAACTAAGAGGTCTCTAATCCGAGGTTCTTTTTTCCACTGAAGCATATGTTATGCCAAAATCCTAACAGCGATCTATAGCCTTCAGACAAAACAGCAGATGCCTGTAATGTTGGCAGAGAAAGGTGTGTTGCAAAGAGATGTCTTCAGCAACTCCAAATGTCAGAACAAGATCTACAGTTGACTGAAGCTAAAGGCTTCAGGAAAAAAAATCCGGCATAATCTACCAGGAAGAGATTTTATTTACAAAGGAAGCTTCTTCTGTCCCAAAGAACAATTAGAGAACTTCACGGAAGGTTGATCCAGAGAAGAACCCGAAGAAGCATGGTAGAGGAAGGCTTAACGTAAGGCTTTAGACACTGAGATCCAGAAGCAGCTTCCATCAAACAGTGCTTGATGAGTTAAAAACAATAATAAATGTAAATGTTCAACCATGTACAAAATTGCCTTGAAGGGATGTACTCATCTTTCACAAAGAAAAACTATATTCCTGAAACAAACACTGCATCACTTGTCTGGTTTATTCTTTATTCTGCCCTGGTAATTAAACTGCTCCTTTGGATTAAGGAGCAAGTTACTTTTTCTTCTTCTGCAAATACAATCTATCACATTTCAAAAAACACTTGATGTTCAAATTCCTATAATCCTTATTTTGAATTCCTAAGATGTGAACCACATTTGATAGGTACGTCAAATGTGGAGTGCTGTACATTTCACCCCTTCGTGCTTTTGTAGATGGAGGTCATAATCTCTCAGATTTGATAAATCAGCTGACCAAAGTGGGGATTGGAGCAAAAATGATTGACAATAGACTGTCGGTTTTTAGAAAATAATATACAATTAGACACTGGGTATTTGTATGATTATTCACCTCCATAGTTAATAAAGCAAATACTTAAGAGAAATAAACTGAAATGTAATGGTTTAAGTGCATGTGTATGAAATGGTTTGTTACAGATAAAAAATGGAAGTAGGAAGGGACAAAATGTGGGTACCAATAGGTGCCAGGGACCAACATAACAAATTAGTTAAGGCTATAAATGTTAAAATGTGCAGTTCTGGTCATACTTAACAAGTGTTTCAAAAGAAATAAATCAACCGATCTAAAATTGTGACCCACAATGTTTAGCAGACCACGTTTTCTGCAGTAAAACCAATGAGATGAAGCAACTGATTTGGCAAAACTCATAAATCTCTTGAGCTTTATTGAAAAATGAGAGTTTGTGTGAAAACTCAATCATTGTTTTGCTCAGACGATTAGTCCTGAATGTTTTTGACAGACAACAAAAAAGGAGTGGAGATCCGCTCCAAATATCCAAACATAGCAGCAACCCCGTCTTTCAGCGTTAATATCCTCTCACTTCAGATTCAAGCAACACAATACATTATGTCCAGTCCAGCAGCTATTCGTTGCCGTCTCCAGGTCCAGGTTCTCCACTGAACGACTTGATGAAATTGTAGATCCTCCTGCTGTACGGGACGAAGTCCTCCTTGTAGATGATGACCGTTTTGGAGTGAGCAGTTTTGTAGACATGTTTGTTGGGTTCTTCTGGCTCTTCAATTTCTGTTCTCACTGAGTTGGAGGGAGAAAGACTTTATTATTGGTTAAATCTTCTGATATCAGCGAGTCAATGAGATCATAAAAAATGCAACAAGGTTTGGAAAAGAAAAACAGCTTTAATCTCTTGGAAGTCACTGCCAGTGGTTACTCCTTCTGTAAATGCAAAATATAAGCCTAACAAAAGATAAACAAAGACGAATTAGTTGTTGAGTGTTAACTTTTATTGTGCATCGTCGTTTGCACTGACAGCTATAAGAGATTCACTGTAAACCGAAAAGATCCTAAAATCAGATTAATTCTCAAGGATGTTCCCAAAGACGCCCATTTAAGGCTAACCATCCATGAGAACGCTAGCTGGAAAGGTTAGGGAAAACTACGAAAATCTGTATAAATGCTTAAATTAGGTTGACTTTATTTAAACGAAACCTATTCAGATAAAAATCTACATTTTGATTAATCGACACTTAGTCTCCATTGTGATTTTCCTCCCAGTTTACTCACCTTTTGTATCGTCAAAACGACCTGTGTATTTATAAAAAGCGTAGGAGCCGACCATTGTCCAGATGCCCACAGCGTAAACTGCGGACACTCTGGAGTTCCATTTTATCACGTCTCTGAATTTCATGACGAGGCTGAAAAGAAAACTGTTAGGAATTCTACAGGTTAAGCGTTAAGGGCGCCGCCATGACACTTCTTTCTCTTCTTTGGGGGTTGAGAGTTGGCATCCAGTGATTTGAATTACCGCCACCTCCTGGTTCTCAGAGTCTACTACAGTCTTTGCACCGAAAACCCGCCTGTTAATGAGTTCTGTTGCTTTAAAAAATATCTGGAGTTCCTTTTCCTTTCTTTCCGCCGTGTAAAAGCCCCATCAGCAAGCTACCGTTATCTTTGGTGAAAAATCTGCGTAAATATGATTTAATAAGATGTTGTACTTAACAATTATTAAATTGGTGCAGCCACCAATTAAAGCTTTAGTTGAAATGACCGAAATAATTATCTTGGAACATAAATCATCTGTAAAGAGTAAGGTTAAACACACATTTCATTATTTTGCTTCTGAGTCAATTACACACAATGCATGAAATATTTAAAATATTGTGTGGTTGAGTTCTGTTAAAATTAGCCTGCCGACTGTTTTTTAGAGAAACAAATGTAGTTTAATTTAACTTCGTACACGTCGTCTTCCGCTTATCGGGAACCGGGTCGCGGGGGCAGCAGACTCAGCAGAGACACCCAGACGTCCCTCTCCCCAGACACCTCCTCCAGCTCCTCCGGGGGGAGCCCAAGGCGTTCCCAAGCCAGCCGAGAGACAGAGTCTCTCCAGCGTGTCCTGGGCCGTCCCCTGGGCCTCCTCCCGGTGGGACGTGCCTGGAACACCTCCCGAGGAAGGCGTCCAGGAGGCATCCGGTATAGATGCCCGAGCCACCTCAACTGGCTCCTCTCGATGTGGAAAAGCAGCGGCTCTACTCCGAGCCCCTTCCGAATGGCCGAGCTCCTCGCCCTATCTCTAAGGGAGTGCCCGTCCACCCTACAGAGGAAGCTCATTTCAGCCACTTGTATCCGGGATCTCGTTCTTTCGGTCATGACCCAAAGTTCATGGCCATAGGTGAGGGTAGGAACGTAGACCGACCGGTAAAATGAGAGCTTCATTTTCGGGTCAGCTCTCTCTTCACCACAACGGACTGGCACAGCGCCCCCATTACTGCGGCAGCCGCACCGATCAGTCTGTCGATCTCCTGCTCCATTCTTCCCTCACTCGTGAACAAGACCCCGAGATACTTGAACTCCTCCACTTGAGGCAGGAACTCCCCTCCAACCTGAAGAGGACAAGCCACCCTTTTCCGGTTGAGTACCATGGCCTTGGAGTTGGAGGAGCTGATCTTCATCCCAGCCGCTTCACACTCGGCTGCGAACCGCCCCAGCGCATGCTGTAGGGCTCGGCTAGAGGGGGCCAGCAGGACCACGTCATCTGCAAAAAGAAAAGACGAAATCCACTGGTCCCCAAACCAGACCCCCTCCAGCCCCTGGCTGCGTCTAGAAATCCTGTCCATAAAAGTTATGAACAGGACCAGTGATAAAGAGCAGCCCTGCCGGAGTCCAACATGCACCGGGAACAGGTCCGACTTAGTGCCGGCAATGCGGACCAAACTCCTGCTCCTCTCGTACAGGGACCGGATGGGCCCTAATAAAGGGCCCCCGATTCCATACTCCTGGAGCACCCCCCACAAGGCATCATGAGGGACACAGTCGAATGCCTTCTCCAGGTCCACAAAACACATGTGAACCGGTTAGGCAAACTCCCATGAGCCCTCGAGTACCCTGTAGAGGGTATAGAGCTGGTCCAGTGTTCCACGGCCGGGACAAAAACCACACTGCTCCTCCTGAAGCTGAGGTTTGACTATCGGCCAGACTCTCCTCTCCAATACCTTGGCGTAGGCCTTACCAGGGAGGCTGAGGAGTGTGATCCCCCTGTAGTTGGAACACACCCTCCAGTCCCCCTTCTTATGAAGGGGGACTTATGAAGGGGGGACCACCACCCCGGTCTGCCAGTCCAGAGGCACTCAGCAGACTCAGCATTTTTTATCCTGAAAAATGAAAGTTAATCTAAAGCTTTGTAAATCCTAAACTGGTATTCAATCCATGCCTGTGATCAATGCTTGCAAACCTCATGCTTGCACTGTATTATAGCACCCAGTGCAGCTTTGTGGCTCACTGATGGGTTCATTTGAATAGATTAAAAAATAATCTAAAACGAGGAAATCAGGAAAATCTAATAAAAAAACCACAACTCAGACTAAAAAGAAAAATAAAACAATTAAATGTGGCTTACTGAACATAAGATCTCTCTCTTCAAAGATTTTGCTAGTTATTGACCTGATTTCTGACAATCATATTGATTTATTTTGCCTCACAGAAACCTGGCTGCAGCAAGAGGATTATGTTGCTATAAATGAGTCAACTTCTACCAATATTTAAATTTTTCACATTCCTCGAAATACTGGGCGAGGAGGAGGAGTAGCAACCATCTTTCAGTCCGATTTATTGACTAGTCCCAGACCAATCAATAGCTACAACTCTTTTGAATATTTAATCCTTAGTTTTCCTCATCCAAATTGCAAAGCAATATTATTTTATATTATTATATTTTATAATATTATATTATTTTCTCATAACCCTGTCCTGTCTGACCGTGTTTTAATAACATTTGAGTTTAATTTAACAGAGTACTCCACACCTGAAAGAAAATTTCATTTTAGTAGATCATTATCAGACAATGCTGTAACAACCTTTAAAGAATCTGTTCCACTTTTGATTTCCTCATTATCACAGAAAAACACAGTGGAGGACAATAATTTGGTTTCTTCCCCTTCACAAATTGATTCTCTTGTTCATAGTGTTACTTCATCATTGCGTGATGCATTAGACAATGCAGCCCCCTTGAAAAAGAAGGTAATTATTCATAGGAGGCTAGCTCCCTGGTTTAAATCAGAGCTGCGTAATTTAAAGCACAATGTTAGAAAATTGGAGAGAAAATGGTGCTCTACACACCTAGAGGATTCCTAGTTAATCTGGAAAAATAGCCTACTGTTGTATAAAAAGACACTTCACCAAGCTAGAACACCTTATTTCTCATCATTAATAGAAGAGAAAAAGAATAATCCTAGGTTTCTCTTAAATACAGTTGTTAAACTTACACAGAGTCATAGCTCTATTGAGTCATCCATTCCCTTAGCTCTCAGCAGTCATGATTCTTCCTAAATAAAATTGACTCTATTAAAAAGAAAATCTTTGACATACTCCCGAAGATGATTACTTCATCCTCAGCAAGTGAGACAATATTGGAAATAACTGCAGAACCTGATTTGTGTTTGGACTGTTTTGATCCTGTGGAGTGTCCTGAGTTATCAGAAATATTAGCTTTATCTAAACCTTCAACTTGTATGTTAGACCCAATCCCAACCAAATTATTTAAGTAAGTGTTCCCTCTGATTACCAGCCCCATTTTAGATATGATTAATTTATCCTTAGTAAATGGATCAAAACCACAGGCTTTTAAGGTAGCTGTAATTAAACCTTTGCTTAAGAAACCTTCGCTTGATCGAGATGACTTAATAAATTACAGACCTATATCCAATCTTCCATTCTTATCTAAAATTCTTGAGAAAATAGTTGCTAATTAAATGTGTGAGCATTTACACAGCAATGACCTGTTTGAAGAGTTTCAGTCAGGTTTCAGAGCTCATCATAGCACTGAAACAGCTCTGCTGAAAGTCACTAATGATATTCTTATGGCCTCAGATAATGGACCTGTATCTGTACTGGTTCTGTTAGATCTCAGTGCTGCATTTAAAACAGTCGACCATAATATTCTCTTAGAAAGGCTGGAATATGCTGTAGGGATCAGGGGAACAGCGCTAGGCTGGTTTAAATCTTATTTGTCTGACAGATTCCAGTTTGTTCATGTAAATGATAAATCATCTTTAAACTCCAGGGTTAATTGTGGAGTGCCACAGGGTTCAGTACTTGGGCCAATTCTCTTTACTATATACAGTATATGCTTCCAATAGGTCAAATTATCAGGCAGCATAGGATAAATTTTCGCTGTTACGCTGATGATACTCAGCTTTACTTATCCATTAATCCTGATGAGCCCAACCAGTTAGATAGACTACAAGCATGTCTTGAAGACATAAAAACTTGGATGACTTTAAATTTTCTGCTTCTAAATTCAGACAAGACAGAAGTTGTCGTCTTTGGACCGGAGTCTTTGAAAAAGAAACTGCTTAGTCAATCACTTAACCTGGATAGCATTAAATTGACCTCCGGTAATAAAGTAAAAAACCTTGTTGTTATTTCTGACCAGGACATGTCATTTAAATCCCATATTAAAGAGGTTTCTAGGAGTTCCTTCTTTCACCCCCAGAACATTGCCAAAATTATAAATATCCTGTCCAGGAGTGACGCTGAAAAACTAGTCCATGCATTTGTTACTTCAAGGCTGGACTATTGTAATTCTTTACTATCAGGATGTCCACAAAATGTAGTTAAAAGCCTTCAGCTGATTCAAAATGCTGCAGCAAGAGTTCTGATGAAAATTAAAAAGAGAGATCATATTTCCCCTACTTTAGCTTCCCTTCATTGGCTCCCTGTTAAATCCAGAATAGAATTTTAAAAAATTCTCCTCCCCAAAATATAAACCCCCTTTAATGATCTAGCTCCATCATACATCAGAGATCTGATTATTCCATACGTTCCTAACAGAGCACTTCGTTCTCAGACTGCAGGTTTACTGGTGGTTCCTAGAGTCTCTAGAAGTAGGATGGGAGGCAGATCCTTTAGTTATCAGGCTCCTCTCCTGTGGAAAACCAGCTCCCAGTTTTAGTCCCGGGAGGCGGACCACCTGTCTACTTTTAAGGCGGGCTTAAAACTTTCCTTTTTGATAAAGCTTATATTTAGATGGCTTAGTTTATCAGGGAGGGAACCTTCCTCCCTCCCTGTTGGATGGAGTAAGGGGAGTCAGTTTTAGCCTAAAACCGGCCAGTTATGGTTGAGGTGCAAACACACCCTCCATTTCTGCTACCCTGTATGACCCCCTTCTTTTCCAATGGTTATGGTCAATCTGACAGAGAGAGGTATCCCAATCGTTGTGGTTTTTTTGGGAAAAAAAATGACCATCAGTGGGCTCTAGATGGACAAACTGTCTACTTTTAAGGCTAGGCTTACAACTTTCCTTTTTGATAAAGCTTACATTTGGAGTGGCTTAGGTTTATCCTGAGCTATCTCTGTATTTATGCTGCTATAGGCTTAGGCTGCTGGAGGACCCTAATGGCCCACTTTCACCCTCTTCAGTACATTCTCACACTACTCTCCAATTTTGCATTTTTTTGGCTGTTTTTTCAGCTTTTAACTTTGTTCTCTTTTTTTTTTCTCTTCCTAGAAGCTACACCTGGCCTGACTCTGTGCCTACCTGTGAACCCTTTCTGGAGAGGGGCATCTTCTTTGTTCTCTTTGTGGTTCTGTCTTTTTCTCTCTAACCCCCCAGTCGGTCGTGGCAGATGGTGCTCACACTGAGCCCCCTGGTTCTGCCTGGAGGTTTCTCCTTTTTAAAAGGGAGTTTTTCCTCTCCATTGTCGCTACATGCATGCTCAGTATGAGGGATTGCTGCAAAGTCAACGCCAGTGACTGTCCACTGTCTCTGAAGAACAAAAACAGACCTGAAAAGTGTTATGATAATGTACTGAGCTCAGGAAGCTTCACTGCTTCTGTAAAATCAAAAACATGCAAACATTTTTTTTCTCTTCATGCAGCTGCAGGTCTTGCTCTTATTGATTTCTTTACTAAAGGCTTTTAAGATTCACAGTCATGTAAAAAGACAGACTCCATTTCATCTTCAAAACCTCAAACAAACTCTGAACTGCAAACAAACTAAAGTCCCCTCCGGTGCTGGTGAGCAGGCAGCCCAGTGGAGAGGCTACTTGGGCAAGCGAAGGCGACCCGGGGCCAAAGCGGCCAAAGTTTGGGGAGGAGGAGAGACTGAATCTGCTCGGCATCAAGGGGTTTACATCTGCTCAGCAGCCTGTTATTTTTTCTATGATGTCACAAAACCATGAGCCCCCGGCAATGAAGCCGGGTTTTTTTTCCCCCGGTATCCAACGGGCATTTTCTGTCATCTACTGAATGTTTCACCTTTTGACATAAAGGTGACTGTAGGTGCAGCCAGCTTGTTGGAAGGGAAAGGAAAAGACTTCTGTCAAAACGACAAAAAAATGTATATTTGTTCTACATTTTGAAAAGCAAGTGAATTGGTTTCAGTCAGTTCTTTTTTCCCTGATCAAAGGGAAAAGTGAGTATAGTCAGGTCTAACATGCAAAATTTTTTAGCACTACTTTAAACCCTTCTGAACATTGGAGATATCGTCAATGTGGCGGTTTCATATGGTGTAACTCAAGCCAAAGACCCAAAACTTGACTGCTATATTGGTTGGAATTTGCCTGCTTTAAAACATGGAAACATGGAGGATAGAGAAGCCATTGGAAGCTGAGATAAAATAAGAGATGAGTTGGCAGCACATACCCATACCAGGCTTGCGACACCTGGGATGCTAAGATCATGACTGTAGTTTTTTGAAAGAGATATTCTTAGATAGGGAAATGAGACGGACAAAAAAAAAAAAAAACAAATGGGCCATCTTAGAGAAAAAAAAAGATGGACATTAATCTCAAGGACAAGACCAGAATGTAATACCTCTTGCCTTCTCTGTAAAGCACAAAAGCAAAAAGCAGGAAATCCAAGAAAGACAAGCCAACAGTTTCTCAGCATGAAGCACCTCATATTCAGGTCGATCAGATTAACAAGGGCTGCAGCATCGTGCAGAGAAGGACAATAAGAGGCAGCTAGTGGAGGTTGACTGAAGTGGAGAACTAACCTGATGTAGACAAACTGATTGTTTTTCATTTGTTTGGTTTGTGTAGTGTACGGGCATAAGTAAAACGGCCTCCGTGCAGATTCGTTTTCGCACATAGAGGCGTTATTGTAATAATCCTCAAAGCCTTAAAATATTTGTACTTTTCTGAAATTTATTTAGGCCTCTAGAAGGTCGTACCATTTTAGATTAACACAGCGCTCTAACAGTACGAGATCAGCAACACTACAACGACAGCAGTTAAGTCGCATCAGTTTTCTTAAAGAGAAAAAACAAGGGGGGCGGGACCAACTCATGACCAGAAACTTTAACTGTTCTTTATTTTTTCTTTACGGTACTTTTGGCATATTCTGTACTTTCAGCTTGCTTTTCTCGCTCTCGTCATTGACAGTTTTTCCTCCGTGATTAATCTCTCTTTGCAGTCTCCGCAGAGGCATCACGCTGTCGGCATTTCCTGTCGCAGACGCTGCCTTAATTAGATTCCCTCTAGCACTTTCTTCCCCACTCTTTTGTCTCATCCTCACTCTGCTTTTAGCGCCTCTGAATGTCTTTGCACAGGCTTCAGGCTCAAGATGTCAGTGATTGTTGTTGCACAATAAGAAAGACGGATGCATTATGATTGTATGCTGCTCTATCTGCTAAATAACAAAGCTAATTAGTTTTTTTTTTCTTAGTTTGGAAAAAAATATTTTGCTATGTTTAAAAGCAGCTGTCAACAGGTAAAGATGGAAATAGAGGTATATGTATTTTTTAATGGCCCTGTTTTTGTGATTTGTTAAAATGTGTAGCACAAATTAAAATAATTCTTGACGTAAAACCTCATCTTTTCTTTTGTTATAAAAGGCAAAAATAGTATTTTAAACAAATTGATTTCATGTCAAAGAATCCAAAAAGTCTTTATTCTTTTGTACCATTTTTCTTAATATAAATAATGACCAGAATATACATGCATGAAAAAAAACGCGTCATTTCAAACGGATGCAAAAACATTGAATATTTCCAGACAATAAACAAAATAGAAAGCAGAGGATTAAATCTCACAGGGAAATATATGAACTTCATGTTTTATTGAAAAAGACATTGCTCCACATTGTTAAATTTCAAAAAATTTTTTTTTTCCCCGTTTTATGGTTTTTTGGCAATTTTCACGCAAATTCTGATTTCAACAGACCTGTTTGACCTACGTTACTCTTAAATTGAACCTCTTTTCTAAAGTTAAAGCAAAGACAATAAAGCAAATAAATTCTCTGGTGTTCTGCAATACAGAAAGGTGAAGCTCCGGGTCAGTTTGTCCCTTTGTCAGTTCGTAATCCTGTTCCATTCATCCTTTGTCCTCTGATCCCCATTTTATTGGACAGATTGGGACCCCGGATCAAACCAAAATAACTCCTAATTGACCTCCTACAGATAAATGTTATTTGTCGGAGTCATGCCCCTGTTTTCTTAACAGGGAACTATGAATAGATTATAGAAAATAACTTAAAACTGTCAGTTGTCAAAGTTTGTATGAAACATCCCCTTGGTTAGTGTGAATTGTTCCACAGCAGATTGTTGGTAAAAGGAATCATTGACCGGCACCAAAAATTTTGGGCCCCCTTTTTCATTTTTTTTTTTTTGTTCCTGTTTGCTGCGGGTTTCAGGTACAGAAGGGTGAAATGTCCAGCATTTTAGCTCACTGAACGTCATCAAGTGTTGCTCTTTTTAAAATCTCCCCCCCCAACTATCAGGCTTTTTTCTTTTGAAAGCCAGCTAAACCTCTTGCAGGATCCCGAGGAAATCTTCTCCAAAAGATTTTAAAGACGAGTTAACCACATCAGTGTTACTGCAGTGTAAAGAGGTGTTGAGAGGTAGCTAAATTTTTTTTTTTTTTTTTAGCGTAATGTAGAGAGACAGAATATCAGGAATCCAGGCAGGACCCGATTATATGAAAGGTAAAAAAATAGGAATGCACTGAAATAAAAAAATTTTGGGGCCGATATCCGATATCGTATAATACTGCTGTTATGACCAATAGCCCCAAGTTTAAAAATGTTCCTTTTTTCCCTTTCTACAATTTTAAAAAAAAAAAGACCACACACTCACCATTGCTTCTCTGCTGCAGTTGAACACACTGCATCACTATGACGGTTACATGGCCCCAAAAAAAAACTGAAACTGCAATGAGATGGAAATAAACATCCCAAAATTTTACTTAGGGGCCCGATACTGAATTTTGATTAAAAAACTAACATCAGCAAAAAATGGTCTGCCTTTAATTGAAGTGATTTTTCTCCGGAAAAGATAGCTTGGAACCTTTTTTTTAGAAACCGGCCAGATCTGCAAAAAAAATTTGCTCGTTTTTTGCAGTGTTAAAAAAAGGGGGGAAAAAAAACCTATCCCATTAAAATCAAACAACCAGAAACCCCTAGGCACTATTGATTTCTATTTTAGCAAAATAAGTGTTGGGATTGAATATTTTTTCCCCTACTGTAAGTGGGCAGGTATTTTTGGGAAGCATCACACACCACAATTTGTTTTCTTCCTTAAAATGGGAGACATTAAAAAAAAAATCTTATGCTTGGGGCTCATAATGACCCAAACTGTATGACACTCCATGTATTCTGTGGTTCCCCCAATTGCCGCTTCGATTGTGAAAACTTTCGGGGGGTGGCTGGGACATAACTGCTAAAAAATAGAGTAGGGTTTCAAGTGGGGCCGTCTTTGCAGCAGAACGTCAGAAAATCCTGCGGGAAAAGGTCCAGGATCATATCAGGATCACAGAATGTGCTATAAAGGTTGCTAACAAAAAGCCCACTGCCATGATAGGATTTTTGCCTCGACAAGAGGGCCCCCCCTGTTGTGGATATACTGCCCCTCCAATATACAATATAAAAATGCTGCCACCCAACAATAAGACACCAAAACCCTGCCCAAAGGGGTTTTTTGCAAATTAAAATTCATTCTCACATAACTGGGACACCCCTGAATTCCCCCCAAGAAACCTCAGGGCCCACCACACTGTCTGAGCATTTAAATATGATAGCAGGGGTCTTCATCCCCGTTTGAAGGACACCTTTTAAAGGGAAATCCCCGGTTTTACTTTAATGAAAAGAGCGAAACTACTTCCCCGAAACAAGACTGATCTGCCCCACCTTCCTTCAGGTAAGTCAAAAAAATTTTTTAGCTGGTTTTCGCAAACGAGATTCCCACTGGTAGATTTCTTTTTAAATGCTGGAAAACAAAATTTATATAAAAAAACCCCTTTTTTTTTCCCGGGTTTTTAAAAGTTAGGTTTCTGTGTAATTTTAGGTGTTTAAGCAGGATGTAAAAAAAAACGTTTTTTGAAAAAGGCCCCAAACCCGAAAAAAAGTAGAAATAAATACATAAGTTAGGAAAAAAAGTATAAAAAAAGAAGTTCAATGATTCCAGAAAATATTTCCCATCACTAGGTCTTCATTTTTCTCTCCTCACAAGAGTGATTCCCAATAGCTTCCTGTTGTTCATCCGACCAATGAAATATTTACAACAATTTACAGTGTAGACACACCAGCACTGAGAACCTAAAGCTATAGTATGATGCATAATATGTACAGCTGAACTTTTCTACAGAGTATAAAGTCTCCAGGATTCAGCTTCAGCAGTGAAGCTGAAGTTCGGCGAGGACCTTCAGGTAGGAGAATTTCTTTCACGTTTTACATCCAAAGCCTGGTACAAAAAGTAAACATTCAATCACAAAGGTTTGGTTCAAGGAGTTGACTGATGGCGTTTCAGGAACTCCTAACAAACAGCTTTATAAAACATTCCTCTTCAAAAGCACATCATCAAATGTTTTTTAAAACGGGAAAGAGACATTCTTCGGTTTATGTCCAACAGATCCTTTCAGAGTGACAGTTGCTAATCAATGAATCGTGCTATTTACATTTGGAATTAGAGCTGAAAATAATCCTTAAGAAATCCACTGAGAATTTCCTGTGCTTTAAACTTCAGGCTGCTTGGATCTGAATCCCGTCGATGCCATTTCAGAAACCCAGGATTCCCAAATCTCATATTTTACATTTAAGCAAAGGTTGTGTGAACCCTGCTGATCATCGTCCTCACTTTGCAGTTCTGGGTGCATGTCTCAGCGGGGCAGTGGTCAGCAGGAGGAGGCACTGATCTTCTCTGAGACCTCAGGGTCGGACTTGGCTACCAGGAAACGCAGTCGACCCCCTCCCAGACGAATCAGATCCACCGCGCTGTCGGAAGAGAGGGGAGGGAGGAGAAAAGAGTCTGATTACATGAAGCTCAGCAGAGACACAGTGATTATAACAGGACATCACTCTGAGCTCGAACCAATCAATCGCCTTAAGAGGTTGACACCAATGAGTATGATTAACATTGAGGAAAGACTGCTCACCCACTGCTATCATAATCATACTTCACAGCTGCAAACATCCTTCTGTACCTCTGGTAGTCCGCTCCAATCAGACTGGTCCCGTTCACTGCCAGGATGCGATCTCCTATCCTCAGCCTGCCATCGGAAGCAGCCGGCCCGTCGGGGATCAGTGTCCGGATGTAAATGCCAGGAGCATTAAGAGGCGTGTGCTGCCAAAGGGAGGGAGTTAGTGTTTTTGCAGCACATGTGGGACCATGAAGAGGTACTTTAGGTGGATTTATACTGCAGTCTGACAAATACATCAGCTATTGGTTTTTAAAACAAAGATTTCAGCTTTATTTTGATTGTATTCACATCTAAGGAGGAGTAACGTTTCATATCTAGAACCCTTTTTCAATTGATAATGTACCTAAAAATCTATATTTTAGACAATTTTTTAAATCTAATAAGCAAAATAAAAAAGGGTGCAGCTGATTAGCGCTGTGAGAATGTTAAGGTCCCATCTGCTGTTTGTAATCTTCAACAGTCTTAAAATACATTCACCTTTTATTGCAGCAGCATAATCTCTCACTACAACAATTACAGTAATTAAAACTGTGACAAGGAGAGGTGCACAGCAGAGGAAGTCAGTTTATTACAGAAAGCAGGAGCTTCCAAAATGGAAACCCATCCATCTCCCTTCCCTGCCTTCATTCAACAGTCTACCTGTATATACATTCAGACCTCAACTTCTCAATCCAAATTATCCTATCACATTGTCCTTCCAGGGAGGGAAAGGAAAACAAAGATTACATTTACAGCTTTGACCAGATTCCAGGGGAAGTTGGAGACATAGAGTCCGAGTGGACTCTGCATCTATTGCCGATGCTGCTGCCCGTAGCTGTGGGCGTAAGGTCTGCGGTGCCTGTCGCGCCGGCAATCCCCGAACCCGGTGGTGGACACCGGCAGTAAGGGATGCTGTCAAGCTGAAGGATTCCTATCGGCTGTGGTTGGCTTGTGGGACTCCTGAGGCGGCTGATAGGTACCGTGAGGCCAAGCGTGCCGTGGCCCGGGCTGTGGCAGAGGCAAAAACTTGGACCTGGACAGAGCTCGGTGAGGCCATGGAGAAGGACTACCGGTTGGCCTCGAAGAGATTCTGGCAAACCGTCCGGCGCCTCAGGGGGGGAGGCATTGCTTCACCAAAACTGTTTACAGTGGTGGTGGGGAGCTGCTGACTTCAATTGGGGACATTATCGGACAGTGGAAGGAGTACTTCGAGGATTTCAATCCTGCCGTCACGCATTTCCTGGTGGAAACAGAGGCTGGGGACTCGGGGCCGGACTCTTGCATCACCCAGGCTGAAGTCACTGAGGTGGTTAAAAAGCTCCACGGTGGCAGGGCTTCAGGGTTGGATGAGATCCGCCCTGAGTGCCTAATCTCTGTTTGGGGCTTCATGTTACATGCTTTCAAATTGCATGGCGGTGGGGGCAGCCCCTCTGGACTGGAAACTGAAGTGGTGGTCCCCCTCAAAAAGAAGGGTGACCGAGGGTGTTTTTTCCAACACGGGGGATCACACTCCTCAGCCCCCCTTGTAAGGCCTACCCAGGTTTGGAGAGGGGTCCGGCCCCAATATCGAACCCTCAGTTTCCCCGGGGAGGGGGGGTTTTCACCCCGGGCCCGTGGAACACTGGACCACTCTATACCCTTTTGCGGTACTCGAGGGTTCATGGGAGTTTTGCCAAAACCCGGCCACTTGTTTTGTGGACCTGGAAAAGGCTTTTTACACGTGTCTCTCGAGGTCCCAGTGGGGAGTCTCCGGATACGGAGTCGGGGGGCCCTTTATTAGGGCCTCCGGTACAAGCGAGCAGGATTTTTTCCCGCTTTGCCGGCACTAAATCGGCCCTGTTCCCGGTGTATGTTAAACTCGGGGCAAAGGCTGCCCTTTGTCAACCGTTTGTTTCTAACTTTTATGGACGGGGCTTCTGGCGCAGCAAAAGCCCGAGGGGGTCTGGTTTGGGGGACCAGGATTTCGTCTCTTCTTTTTGCGAGACATGGCCCTGCGGGCTCCCTCTACCAAACCTACAGATGCCGGGGCGGTCGCAGCCGAGTGTGAGGGCTGGGATAAGATCAGCCCCTCCATCTGGGGCCAGGGTCTCACCCGGAAAAGGGGGGCTTGCCCACTTCAGGGTTGGGGGGTATTTTCCTCCCCTCAAGTGGAGATTTTTAAGTTTTCATGGGGATTGTTCCCTATGGGGGGCCCAACGGAGCGGGGGGATCGACGGGCCCGGATCGAGGGGGCCCGCCCGCAGTAATGGGGGCGCTGTGCCGGTCCGTTTGGGGTTTAAAGAGAAAACTGAAGCCGAAAACAAAGTTTCTCGTTATTACGGGGGTTTTGGTTACTTTCCCTTCCCTAAAACCTAGGGCGCATGAACTAGTAATAAAAGATCCCGGATACAAGGGGGGCTAAAGGGAGCTTTCCCCAAGGGGTGGCCGGGCACCCCTTAAAGGAAATAGGGTGAGGAAGTTTCCGGCCATTTTTTGGGGGAGGAGCTGGAAAGTAGAGGGGGTGCTCCTCCCCACCCGAGAGGGGGCCAGTTAAAGGTTGCTGGGGCATCTATCCCGGATGCCCCCGGGAAACCCTTCCTCAGGGGGGTTTTCCCCAGGCCCCCGGCCCCCCCGGGGGGCAGCCCCAGGGCGGCCAGGAAAAACGGGGGGCTCCCCCCGGGGCCCCTATTTTTTCCCCTTTGGTTTTTGGCCTAAACCCGCCTTTTTGGGTTTCGCCCCCCAAAAGGAGCTGGAAAGGAAAGGTTTCTGGGGAAGGGCCCCCCGTTCCCTTTGGGGACGGTCTCGGGGGAGTCTGTTTCCCCCCGCGACCGGTCCCGGATAAAGCAGAAGACGGCGAGACGAGCCAAATCATTTATAAATTTAAAGGAAATTAACAAAAAAACTTTCCCGGGTATATATATACTTACTTCGAATTTCTACACCCCCCGGGGGGCCAGCCATAAAAACCCAACTTTGCTTTCTCAGGGGGCAGAGCCCCTTCTAAAAAAAAAAAAAAGAAAACATTTGAAGCAGGCTTATTTTTTCCCTTTGCAATACAAGATGGCTCCCACGGGAGGGCCCCAGCACCCATTTGGAAAAAGGGGTTTGGCAAAATGACTTAAATTAACAATCAAACTTTTACTAGAAAAATTTGGGGGCCACAATAGAGGGGGTTCGGGACTCTTTCCCTTTGGAAAAAGAAATGCTTCCTAAAAACCCCAACCCCTTTTAATTTAATAAAATTTATCTTTGACGTAAACAAAAAAAACCCCAATCACTGTAAACCACGGCATCTTGTGGCCCACGCCACCTGTCTTTAAAACGGCGTGGTACCAGTTATTTTTGCACCACCGTTTTCGGGCAAGGTAGTTCTTCATACGGGGATTTTTTCATCCCTCTGAATTCGTGTACAAACATACTCAAATTTTTCCCCGTGAAAATTTAAGCTACTGCAATAAAAAAAATTATTTTAAAGGGGGTTTTTTGGGGGGGGGGGGCACAGTAGGTAGGGGCCATTTAAATTGTAGATGGTTTTTTTTTTGGCAAAAAACGCTCTTCCCAAACAATTTAGGAAAATTTCAAACTGAAAAACATGCTTTTTAAAAATATAAATTAACAATTTTTATGATCTAATTGGGGGCTCCAAATTTTTTGAAAATTTTTTTTAAAAAGTCAGGTGTTGTTTTTCGGGGTTTCATGGATCAACGGGTTTCATTGAGGGGAATTTAAACCAGGCCGTTTTATTGGGGCCCCATTCCCAGTCCGTAGGGTTTCCCTTGTCGAGTTCCACTACAAACACCAACAAACAAGTCATCAGCAAAGAGGGACCGCCGGGGGGGGGGGAAGCGGGGGAAAGGAAACTCACACCCACTAATACACCCTGCAAAGGATACAAAACACCCAAAGGCACAAAAACCACAAACAGGGGTTTGCTGTGGGGTTGGACAAACAGAAGACATCTTGCCTCGCAGAGAACACACATGCAGAAGTGTAGCTGGTAAAACCAAAATGCTTCTGACAGGAGTCTACAGAGATCTCTACTTCAGCATAGTTAACAAACATGTTGGGCTACAGCATGCAGAAAGGGTTTCAAAGAGCTGAATTAAAACAGGGTGGGGTCTAGTTTGGCTTTTTTTATTTTTTCCTGTGAGGTCTAACACAAACACAAGGCTGTCAAAGTCCCGGCTCCAGGTTTTAGGACAGAGCGGTGGAAAAGCCATCGATAATAAGCCTGCTTTTCTAAGGGGTTATTTGGAAAAAACGCTGTTTTTTTAACCAGCTGCTGGAGTTGAGACTGTGGAGAGAAGCAAAGCTAGGAAATCTGAGAGAACACCCAGAACTAATAATAACGGACAAAACATATGATAAACTGATATAGTGAGTTTGTTGAGGGCAGTTGTCGTAACGCCCCTAATTAACTGGCTTCTCACTTCACCCAGCAATAATCAGGGTAACAAGTGTCTGCTACTGTTAGTTGGTCAGTTCCCAGCAGGGGGAAAGTTTGGTAAAAACACACGTTCAGTTTGAATAACATACTCTTGCACAAAGAAGGCACAGAGACTTCTAAATCAACATAGTGGACACTAGGGGGAGACAAATCCTGAAAGTAGTGGTGAAAATTCATCTCCTATGATCTGGATCTCTTTCTAGCTCATTTCAGTCCAAAGGTGACCAGACACCAATTTATTGTCTCCGAGCAAATTAAACAGGGTTAGAAAGCAAAAACTACTTTCACAGAGCTAGTCTTGGAGGCCTAAACCCAGTATGTGAATTTTACTTTACTTTAATCCATTATGCTCACATAAATAATCTAGCTTCAACTCAATTCCAAAGTTACAACATGCTTGAATTGCAATATAACTAAAAAAAACCTGCATAGTCAGTCTGATCTGTTATTTTGTAGCAGGCAAGAATTAGACCTGTTAGGGGATTTAAAGAAAGGCTCACACTTCTGTCCTGATCAAATCAGTTTCTTTCAGGATCACAGAACCGACTTTCATAAAACAAGACGGGTCACTGAAAGGTTTATGATAGAGAAAATTATGTGATACCAACTAAGCCTACAGCTCCTCGGGTCACTCATTGTGTTTTCTCTTAATCATCTGACTTGCCTGTTAACTAAACACTGCAACTTTAATGGATTTTATGAGACACATCAACACAAACTAGTGCGCAATTTGTAAAGTGGAAGGAAATTCATACACGGTTTTCAAAAATGATCAAAAGTCTCAGAGCATAGACAGCTGGCCTTAAAGTGTCTTTAGACAACATTAGCAAACCAACAGCATCTAAAAGGACCAATGAACGCAGCAGGCAGGTCAGGGGTCAGGGGTAATGCTGTGGAGACGTTTAAAGCAGAGCAAACATCTCATGGAGCACGTCGTTTAACATGGAAAGAGGATTCACAACTCCTAACTTACAAGACATACCCTCCCCCCACACCAAAACTGCCAGGCTAGATAATAAGACCATTAGTAAGAGAAGCAGCCTCTGGAAGAGCTGCAAGGATCCACAGCTCAGGTGGGAAAATCTGTTGACAGGACAACTGTGAGTCCAGGCCATGTAGGAGACATAGCAAATAAAAGGTGTTCTTGTCACAAAGGGAAACTAACACTGCACATCACCCTGAGCACACTGTCCCAATAGTGAAACAAGGTGGTGGAAGCATCATGCCATGGTCAGCAGGTCAGGGTTAATGGGGAGATGGATTAACAGGGCAATGGAAAACTTTAGATCAAAACATCATCATGTGTTAGAGTGGTCTAGTTAAAGTCAAATTTAAATGTGGTTAGACTTGGAAAAGTGCTTAGCAGATGCACCCCATCCAACCTGTCTGAGCTTGAAGTATTTTGATTAGAAGAATGGGCAAATGTTTCAGTCTCTAGACGTGCAATGCTGAAGGAGAAATGCCTCAATTACTTGCAGCATTATTTATGCCAAAGGTGGTTCTGTAAAGTATCAACTCAGGGGGGCTGAATACAAATATATGCCACATTTTTCAGTTTATTATTTGTAAAAAGTTTTAAAAACCATTTATTCTTTTCCTTCTACTCGACAATTATGTAGTACTTTATGTTGGTGTCTCACATTACATTCTGTGGCAAAATGAAAAAGTTCCAGGGGTATTAATAGTTTTGCAGGAAACTGTACACTGTCACTATAAAAGCCATGATGCCACTGTGTTTTGTTCTTTATTCACCTTCAAGTTTGTGCTTAGTCCTACCTTCAAGTCCATTTGTGATGAGTCCATTGGTCTTTTTACATTCTGCTACAGTTCTGCCCGAGCAGCCGTTAGTTTGAATGCTGGTGCCAAGGATGGGCCCAGGCCCTCCCCCGTCTGGGTACATAGGGGTGTTGGGTGGGGTCAGGAGGCAGGACGGGTCTGGATTTGCTGTTCGAGGATGGTGAATGGTCCCATTCCTTCTGAGGCTGTGGGTTTGTGGTTGGCCGGGGGGTCTGTCTCGTCCTCTCTCCTCTGCTGTCAGTTCATCCCCAGCCCCCCCAGACCGGGGACTGCTGTGGGCCGGAGGTAACAACTCCCTCTGTGTTGTGAAGAGAATGACGGACTTTAGAGGGCAAACATAATGGAATGACGCATGCAATCGAGTTCTCTCAAACACTGATGCAGGATGCACTTTGTTTCTAAAAATAAGCTGTCAGTTGATATGATTAGAGTTTCAATTTATAATCCTTTTATTTCTAAACCTTCAGCTTGCTATAACTGTGACTATATGGGTCTCTCATGTGTAAATATGAGGGTGCTGTAACACCGAAGATTATGCTCTAGTCAGCCGTTCCCACTAATTAGACATCCTAAAGTCTAATCAGATTAACCATGATTTAACCGTGTCTAGGTTTGTGTGTGTGTGTGTGTGTGTGTGTGTGGGTGTGTGTGTGTGTGTGTGTGTGTGTGTGTGCCAGCCAGGGTTGGGCAGAGTAGAAGGTTTTGTCTTTTAGTTGCGGGATTATGAAGACCTCAACAACCGCAGCTGCTGAGCCACATAACCTGGATTAGTGCGAGGGGTGCCTACACGTAGATTTTTCTGACCTGAACGTCCGGCCAGTCGGCTGTGTTGGTTCCATTGGATTGTGTGAGCACACTGGGAGTGCTGGTGTGAGTTTGAGTTTTGGTCCGCAGGCCCCACAAATAGTGACGGACGTAGAGCAGCTGTCTATAGATGCTGTCCTCCACACACTCGCTGTCTAGGTCCACTCTGAACCCCGAGCTTGGCAGGACGATGGGTGGGTGGTTCTCAAAGCTCTCCAGGAGGTCAACTGAGTGCACACAAAGACATATTATCACATAGAGTTAAGGCAGATTTAGGTATTTGGGTCATCTTGATTTTACTGTAATTTCTGTTCTGACTGAAAGCAATATTAACATTTGGAGTCACCCAGTCAGTCTCAACTTGAATCTGACAGATAATCTGTCGAGGGAGCCAAAGATTAGGGCGATGGCAAGGAGGTCTTCCAACCTCAAAGTCTTGGAGCTCATCACTAAAGATAAATCGTCAACATACCAGTGGAAACATTCATAAAGCTGGTTAGCAATTAAAAAAGGGTTTGATTACTGTGATGCCAATAAGCATTAGTTTTTTAATTGATTCACACATGTACCTGATCTGTATATATAAGCCTCATCCTCACTGCTGGGCTGCCATACTGGGACAGGGCCTATCTCTGCTGTGAGCTGGTACTGGGTGAGAATCCTATGGAGCTGGACTGGTTTTAGAGATGGGTGCTCACTGGACAACACCCGCCAACTCAACTGCAGACGAAGGAGAGAAAAAATAATCTGGGTTACTATAGTCTGTGAAACTTTTTAAGGAATACAGTGAGATTCCCATAATGCTGCCTGACTTTTGTTTAGGACTAATAGTGCTATAATAAGTCTCTCCAGACTAGACACCTTGGTTAGGAGTGTACAGTAAGTATGTGTGTCCAGGTCACCTGTTTGAGCTGCTGTGGGGGCGTAGCCACTATGGACACAGTACTGTTGAGTTTGATGAAGAACTTTTCAGCCAGATGTCCCAGACCAGACTTGGTTGCCCACTCCATGACCATTCGCAAACATGCCTGAATCTGCAGCGCCTTCGAACGCTGGAACCACCCCCGGGCTGGACCTGTGTGGACACACAAACACAAACAGTATAGTCTCTTGGGTATTTTATCACAGCACAGCAACAGCACAGCAACGTTTGTGTGCCAGAGAAAGGCAGAATAAAATACAAACTGTGGTTCTGTAAATTTATGTCTCAGTGTGTGTTGTTTTGTTCCACAATACAGACATTAATTTTTAATTAAGTTGTGATTGAAGTAGGTGAAACAGTGGCAACACCCACCAACTGCCTGCAGAATATAAATGTGGTGCTGCAGAAGGGCTCAGCTGACTGCATAGCAAACCAGCTTCAGTCTACATCCTTGCTTCTGTAATCCCCTACATTATTTCACCATTTAAAAGAACTAAGAAACCTTTGTTATAATTTAACCAGGAGATAACGCTAAATCTAACATGTGAAATTGCAGGCATCTGATGTCATCCTCCGCTTGCTGTTCCATCACCTCCCTGCAGCTAATGTGCTTCTCGTGCTTTTTGAATCACGTCTATAATAAGGTGGCACAAACTAAACACCTATAACAGTGATCATGGTTTTCAGATTTTTACCCATAAAATAGCTTCTAACTTATTGCAGCTTACATTAGGGGATAATAAAGTAAAATTAACAGAACTGCATGTTGATGAGGTTCTGGTGATATCTTACACCCTGGACATTCAGCTCGCAGTGGATCAGTTTACAGGACTTGGTGTCGATGAGCCCGGATGAAAATCTGACAGCCATGATTCTTAAAACCGGAAACATTTTGATTGCTCCCTCGGGGTCAGGAGAGAGTTTCTTTGTAAAGGAGACAGATTGTGATAATGAGGGCATTGTACTTGCCTGTCATGTTGAACAAAATGCAAATTTACTTTACAACTGTGTTCCAACCTTCACGCTTGTTTAGGAAATATGGACTATGCCTTTAAGGAGCAGATCCTAGAGACATACGGATTTAATTAGGTTTCTCTATAGGGCAGAGATCTAAAGGATTTTGGCACAACGTTTCCCACTCCCAACATGCATCAAGAGAGACAAAGATCTGGTAAGGTGAAGACTCCAGCAACATCTAAAAAACTAGGAAATAACTTTATTAGTAGACCAACACGTTTTGGCTTGTGTCCTTCATCAGGTTCATTACAAAACCCCAAACAGTTTGTGTTTAAATGAAAAACCTCTAAAGGGTTCTGTCATTCAATTTGGATTAGGGCGCCCCCTTTGCAGGTTTTCCATGTCATAGGGTGGAAACCCTGAAGCAGACCCTGAAGTCAGTAGAGGGACAACATCCATCTCTTCTGGCTTGTTATGGCTTGAAATACTCCCAGAAGGAAATGGAGAGTGTCACTGAGAAGATCCATGCCCAAGTTTTAGAGATGCACTGATCAAGCTTTCCTGGCTGATCGCCAGTTTTAGTTCTCTTTGAGGTTGGAGCTGCTGATTTGATCGATTCTGATACTTTGGACAACAGACTGGAACACAAAAGAGAAAAAAATAGCTGCAGATTCTCTGATGAAAGTAGTAATACAATGTACAATGACTTTTGAGATTATGTAAAGATATAACTTTTTTTTAAGCTCAAAAAGTGCAAAGTACATGTTGTTGGTTGATATGTAGTGATACAGGTAGAAAATAGTGGAAATTCAGATTTCTCAATTTTTGACGTTCTCATCACTGATCAGAGCCAATCAAGGGAAAATTTGACGTCGTTTTATAAAGATTTTCCCTAAGGGGGTCCATAAAGTAATTCCGATTCTGAAATGGTTCGATTTGGTCTCTGGCCAATTGATTGGTACATCTCTTCAGAGTTTCTATCCTGAACATTGTTTTTTGCGACCCAGTCTCATAACGTATCGGAGGATTGGACTCACTAGATAGACAGATGGACTGGACTTATTGGAGAGACTGGATGGATGGTTAGATGATCTGAGTGGATGGATGAGTTCATTTAATAACCTTGTTCAGTAATTGCAGTATCTTTAGTTCAGGAGCCTTAGTTTGGCTTGAAACTACCAATTTTGTGTCATCCATCAGAGTTGCAGGATTCTGTATTTGATCATCAGACAGATTTCTGGTCATCTCAGTCCCTGTTAAACCAATTTCAGACTAAACCATTCTGAAGATTATGTTTGTTATAAAAACCAGTTAGCTCCTCAAAAGATAACAGCTTTTTCTCTGCATTTCCACTGCAGATGGGAACACTGAGGTGATACAACAGCCTGGGAGAAATAAAATGTTAAATTTCTCTTAATTCATAATGCTTCACTGTCATTGTATTTCTCAGGACTTTAGAGGCTAAAATTTACAACTGTTATTTATAAGGATTCTTTAAGAGTTTAGTACTATGGCAGGTTGAGTGTGCACACTTTACCAAATACATATTTACATTATCTTGGCTAATCATTGTGAAGCTGGATGACAGATGGTTCCCCTCCCTCTAGTAAAGCTTACAGTCTTCGGTAAAAGCTGAAAAAATGCAGCAAATGCAGTTCTTTGAAATATTCCAGGCTTCACATCTTGTGGAGAGGTACAAAAAAAGGGTAGAACAATAGACTGTGCAATGTCAATAAAAACATCTTGGACCGAAATACAGTCTACTATTGTCCTCCAACGTCAATGCAGGCATGCTTTGCATGTTGTCAATATATTGTTTCAGTCAAATGATGTCCCAATGTCCTTGATGGTTACACTCAGTGTAAGTGATGCTGACTGAGAGGCTAAAGCACACCAAGAATCATGAAAGAGGAAGAAAAAAAACGGGGTTATTGCACAAGATATTCAGCAACAGTAATCCCATTTGAAGTTTTTCCAAACGCTGAAAGCATTTTCACACAATTAGCCAAAAATATATATGTCACACGAAATGCTTATCCTCAATGTAGGAGAAAAAAAGACTGTGAAAGTAGTTCAGTGATGTACTTTAGTCAGAGGGTATAGAGCCAGCCCCGTAGTGGTAGCTGGTGGTAATCCATTTGGGGAACTACAGAACAGCTTAGCCCGAATGAGTACTTTAAGGGCAAAGTTTAGTTTTAGAGCCAGTAAGTATGAAACAAAACAAAATATAAAATTCACAATTCTTTCTATTGTTTTTCAAAGAAACATAAGTTGCTTTAAAATTCTATTTTCTGACACAAGATCCTTCAAAATGGAAAGGAATTACCATATGTAGATAGTGATACTGCATATGTAACAGGGTGGTGCAACAGTCTACTCCAGAAGTCCCCATACCCTGGACTCCGGTCCAAATCCGAACCCAGAGCGTTTTGTCCGGACCGCAAAGCATTTCTCATTTACTATGTAGATATAGAAATTTTATTTGTGCCGGCTGCTGCGTCTGACTTTTGAACAGGCACGACAGGCAGCTGTGGGTCAGCGACATTCTGGTCCACACTCCAACCAAGCTGGTGGCGGTAATGCATCACATCGTTGTATGCCAACCGCCACAAATCGGTAAAGAAGAAGCTATGCGGGGTTCTTGAACGCGGCAGCTCCGCTCTACTCGGTCTCTCTATACTCGATAAGGTGCCACTTGTGTTTCTACTGACCCACTGATGGCTGGAGCTATAGTGGCTGAAGCTCTGCCTCCAGCCCTCAGTGTAGTGCGGTGTAGCACCATTAACATTACTGTTGACAGCTGCTATGTTACAAGCTTGGGAGCTCGCGCTTGCTCACAGTACAATGACTTAGTGGCGCACATATGGGTGAGTAAAAGAAGATGGCTTTGTCAAAAATATGTAAAGTGGATTATGAAAATCACACATTTAAAGATGACTGGACAGAAGCATAAACTTTCCTTTAACTTCCGTAGGGTGTGAGGCCCGTAATATGTTCTGAATCAGTTGGACCCTTAAAGAGTGGAAATCTAAAAAGACATTATGAAACCAAACATAAGAACTTCAACCAAAGCTATCAGCCTGGGTCTGACGGTAGGACAAGGAGAATAAATAAACTGAGGGGACAGTATGAGTGATTTCATGGACATATGAATAATTGATCAGTAGTTAAAGAAAAACTAGTGTTAATTAAACGTTTAATAAAAATGAAAGAAAATATTTTTGTCAGTTGATTTCAAAGGTTTGGACCCCGAAGTGTTTGAATGATGGAGGTAGTGGACCTCTTGCTATTTTAGTTGGGAACCCCTGATCTACTCTTTTAAACTGAAAGATGATTATTTTGTGACCTGAAAATAACTTTTAACCAAAATTATCTGATGAATGTGTTGCTACTTGTTAGCAGGAAAGAAAAGGTTAGAGTGAGCTTTCTAATGTTCTCAAAAGATCTTGGAATGCAAGAAAAGCAAATTACATTTGTGACAGTAAACAGGTGAAGAGGGGGGATTATTCCTCACCAATCAAAAACTGTTTCTCCATGTCAGTTCCAAACTGTTTTTGCACCAGGAGTATGAGAATCTTGGTTTCAAAGGAAGGGAAAACTCTAGGCATGAGCCAATAAATAAACTACTCCAAATTCCTGTAACTAATATTTCTTCAGTGTCTGGGCCAAATGAATGACAAAGAACACATCAGTATTTTGGCCTTCCTTCCAGCCACTGCACGTGTAGCATTAGCTCAAAGTGACTTTTTAGAACTGAACCGCATATTGTTGTGAATAAAATAACTGCAAATGGACTTCTAGAATTTGATTTGTGTAACAGAGGTCCTCAGAATAATGTTTTGACAGCGACAATGCTGTAGTGCAGTGAAATCCTAATTGGTAAACACAAACTGATTATGTGAAGAAAACTGGGACTTTCAGCTGCTTCCATTCACTACTTCTACATTTCATGCAATCTCTGCATAGATTGCTAATACATTCTAGTCACAGTTGTTCAGAGAAGGAAGTGCTGAGGCTCGAGTGCATAACAATGATAATGCAGGTCAGAATTTGGGCATAAAACAGCATTTTAGTTCTTTGAATCACAGTTTTTGCCACAAGCCATCATTCAGTACTGTGACAAACTACAGACAGACTGGGCCCTAGAGCACTATTAAATCCCTGGGTATGGTACCGGTTGGTTAGGTCTCCATGCTAGAAATATTTATAGTAAAATGTTAGATACACAAAATCCAAGTTGTTAGATCATTTTGGGAAAACAAGCACCTCATGAATATATGTTCACAAAGCGTCATTTGCTGGCCTAGGTTTCTTTATAGGGCAGAGATCTAAAGCAATAACATTTTTCTATGAAGAACCTTTGAAAGACACATCACCAGTATTTCATCTAACTATTGGTGTTCCCTGCTTTTCTATCTGGATATTCTAGTGAAGCATTAAAAGCCTTCAGATATCTGGTCTTTTGATTACACTGACCAACATTTGTGCAAAATGCTTTCATTTAATCCTGCAGGTGATCCTACAATTGTTATAACAAGTCAAAATTGAATGTTTGACTATTAAGCTGTTATTACCAGAAACTGTTTAGGCAGATGTGAATACATGTAAGTCAAAAAATGTTCTTTAACTGAATGATATTCTGTTCTTAATGTAAGTTGGTAACCTAGGTTAGATGTCTGCCTGTAGTCGCTGCTATGCTGCGAAAATGTCTCATCTGAGATGTAAACAAAGAGGAAAGAAGATTAATTCTTTTTTGACCTTGGTATGATAATAGGCCACTAACACATGTAAACTCCTCCATGCCTCCTCCACGTTGGTTTCAAAACAGTAAATGGGCATCTGACCCAAGTATGATAGTCTTTTCTGGTCTATGGCTGCCGTTAGGCATCAGAACCAGTTGGACCATCAAGACCTCCTCCTGTTTTCATTTCTTTATTTATCCTCGCCAAACTTTCCTTAAATTTAGGCTGGGTATATTTCTAAACTATGTACAGAAACCTTTACTTTACCTTTACTGGATTTCATCTCTTCTTTTTGCAGATGACGTGGTCCTGCTGGCCCCCTCTAGCCAAGACCTACAGCATGCGCTGGGGCGGTTCGCAGCGGGGTGTGAAGCGGCTGGGATGAAGATCAGCTCCTCCAAGTCAGAGGCCATACTCGACCGGAAAAGGGTGGCTTGTCCTCTTCAGGTTGGAGGGGAGTTCCTGCCTCAAGTGGAGGAGTTCAAGTATCTAGGGGTCTTGTTCACGAGTGAGGGAAGAATGGAGCGGGAAATCGACAGACGGATCGGTGCGGCTGCCGCAGTAATGGGGGCGCTGTGCCGGTCCGTTTTGGTGAAGAGAGAGCTGAGCCGAAAAGCGAAGCTCTCAATTTACCGGTCGGTCTAAGTTCCTACCCTCACCTATGGCCATGAACTTTGGGTCATGACCGAAAGAACGAGATCCCGGATACAAGCGGCTGAAATGAGCTTCCTCCGTAGGGTGGCCGGGCACTCCCTTAGAGATAGGGTGAGGAGCTCGGCCATTCGGGAGGGGCTCGGAGTAGAGCCGCTGCTCCTCCACATCGAGAGGAGCCAGTTGAGGTGGCTCGGGCATCTATACCAGATGCCTCCTGGACGCCTTCCTCGGGAGGTGTTCCAGGCACGTCCCACCAGGAGGAGGCCCAGGGGACGACCCAGGACACGCTGGAGGGACTATGTCTCTTGGCTGGCCTGGGAACGCCTTGGGCTCCCCCCGGAGGAGCTGGAGGAGGTGTCTGGGGAGAGGGACGTCTGGGTGTCTCTGCTGAGTCTGCTGCCCCCGTGACCCGGTTCCGGATAAGCGGAAGACAACGAGTACGAGTACCTTTACTTTACCCTTCAGAGAGAGAGGCATTGAAAGTTTGATAAAGTTAAATATCCAATAAGCAAATAATTCTCTGAGCGTTTATTCTCAATTACCTTTAGGTATTTTCCTTCAAGTACATAGACTTCATGCTTGTTGATTATTAAAAAAAAAAGTGATTACCAACAAAATAATTATTCATTAAACTGTGACTTGCTAATATTTTAAATTATGAGAATATATATTGTTATCATACTCATCTTTATGTGTTCAAGTATTCAACTAATTTGAATACCAGATTTAAAAAACTTTAATTAACTAATAATAATTACGCAGATTACCAAGAGCTACGGTTTAGTGAGACATTATCATTCCCCACACTATAAAAGCTCAAACTTTTATAAAAGGAAACAATGTAAAGAGGTATCTAAAGTACAAATATGAAATATTTAGTGGTGGGATGGATTTAAAATAATTAGTCAAATTAATTACAAAGACTTTGTGAATAAATAATCAGGTTTAAACCCCTTTTTAATCAAATAATATTTGACACAAGCAGAGTTTTTTCAGTTTCAGTAAATCTTGGTTAATTGCTTAATAAAGAGGCATACTATTTGGATTAGGATAGTAAATCACAATTTCAAGCTGAATTTATTGAAAATCTGAATGTTGTGACTGTGCTTTCATGCATTGGATCATCCAACAAAACAGATCCAGATGCAGTTACACTTCAAATGTCCAACGGCTATTCAATCAGCAGCTTTACACTTCATATACTTCTAAAATCATGCAACTATGCTGGGAAAAAAGTTTAATATTTCTCTATTTTACAGAACAGGGTTTCTATTTTTTTGTTATATATTCAATGTCTTCAACCTCTGTGTCCCTCTTTACAGTCATCTCATTTTACTTATTTTTAAAAAAAAAGTTTTTTTTCTAGTCCTGTACAAGGAAATTGCATTCAACACCCCACCACCCCAGTCCGAGCCAAACGGTAATAAAGTAAATACATAAAAACTTTCTGAACACATTATTTTTTTCTGTAATTAAATAATCGAGATTAACAAGTTAAAGTCCAAGAACTAAAAAAGGTATTTTATAATAAAGAATATTTTAGCCTGCGTTAAAAAGATGATCATCTGTGTGAAAGCTGCAAGAAAGTGACTCAATGCAATCGTCTGAGTTTCATTAAGTAGAAAACTTATTTTACCAGTTTGAATAATAAACTGAACTTGCCTGCATTGTTTGATGACTAGGATCAATTTGGAAGGTATTTATTACTTGACTTTGAAACTGTCTCTGGTTGGATTGAACTGACTTTGTTTTCATAAAGTTTCTCGAGACGATTTATTCTGAATTGGCGCTACATACATAAACTGAATTGCACGATGGAAGAATCAAGTAATGTTAAATAGCTAAACTGAAAACCTCCTCTTGACATTTCTGTCCAGAAGCTACATATGACAGGAAGCTTCAGGCAGACAATGAACTGGGAGTATTATCTGCTGACTGCACAAACATTACCCTTCCAATATTCTACCATATGTTCTGGATGCACACACACAGAGACACCCTCCCCTAAGTAATAGGCTTATGTCTAGGCATACAGTAATCTATGCTGGGATGAAGAATTTCAAACAGACAAGACATCACACAACCTCTCGGTCAAGGTGTGACAATGCTTTATAACAGCTGTTTACACACAAACGTGTGCAGATTTAAATAAACGAACAATCAAACAAGTCGATCTCTAAATACACACATACCGTCCTGATCTGTAATATAACGTGATGTGAGCTGTGTTTAAGGGGCCTCTAAATATGTGAGGGAGTTATTGTGCGAGTGCGATCCTTGTGGAGGGCCCGGTGCAAACGTCAGCGATACCTGCCACAAACTCTCTCCCTTGTTTCCATGGACACCATCAGCAGCGAAATATCAATGAGTGACGAAAGAGGGTATGATGGAGGAAGGGAGGGAAAAAGGCATCCCAACGGAGGGGGAGAGTGGAGATTGATGTGGGGGTGAGATGGAAGACCATGTGGTTCAATATGTAAAGGTATTTCTCCTTCTCCCTTTGCCAGACACGTGATCTTTCTTGTCTCCACCAGTTAATGAAGATGTATGGCATATTCCAGAGTGTGTTCATGTGTGGGGGACAAAAGATATAATGTGAATTGGCTGGAAATGTTGGAAATCGCTGGCAGTAAATTACTGTTTTCTGTATTTAGACCCAGTAATACACAATCAGCAAGGTCATCACAACAACTCAACTATCTTCCAGCCCCTCGTCCTGCACCCTGCCCTTTTTTCCACTAGCTTCCATCCAACTCCACCTCTGCTCTTCTTTGTCAAACCCCCTGATGGCCAGATGGAAAGAAGGAAGAAGGAGGAGGAGGAAGCTGAGGAGGAGGGGGACACAGCATGCAGATAGGAGAAGGGCACAGAGGACAAATCTGGGTTAGTCCCTGTCAAAATGCTGACAAGGACTAAAGGGCACACATACTCACTCACATACACTAAACAACTGTGTACACCATTGAGGATGTCTAATGTACAGGACGTTGGGATGGTGGATGTTATTTTTTTATCTTACCTTTGTCCATTAACTGGTTAAACAGTGACACGTTGGAAAAGAAGAAGAGGTAAGCAAACATCTGAGCTTGGATCTCCGGATGAACCAGATAGCCATGCAGAAGCTCCTGTGCACTCTGAAACACCTGCAGACACAAATAAATCAACTTTTTATAAACAGAAATAGCTTTGCCACTTACGCTTTGTGACATATTCTAGAATATATGTTCTGTCTTTTATATGGTATCTGGTCTGAAGACTCTCACTGCAGTTTTTATACAGTTTAATAAGTAAAACTGCGACAACCACCCAAGAATGTGGATCATTAAGAGATTTTCGGTTTGAAAGACAAGAGGCACAGCTCTCCTGCTACATGCCTGCATAAAATGCTTTTCAGATTGTCAAACTTAATTTATATGTTTGCTTCATTTCCTCAGAGTTCCAGAGATTTTAATTCTGCTTCAGAGTTTAACCACATTCAAAGAATTGCAGTATTTCACAAAAGTCAGTACCCCTCACATTTTTGTAAACATTTCATTTAATCTTTTCATGGAACACCACAACACGATATGACACTTTGAAAATAGTTTCACGATAAAAACAATTTAAATATTGTTTATTTAATTGTTTTTTGCTTTGTTTGTGGTGTTTCACTGGTTGAATGCTAACAGGCCACTGAGCTTGATGCTACAGATTTGTTTTGTAAAGTTGATGACTGGTAAAAAAAACTCACTTTACTCCTGCAACGGGAGCTTATTTCATTTTATCCGTTTCCCTTCATCTTCTCTCACTAACCTGCATAAAATTTGTCCACATAGTCTTTTATTAACGTGTTCAATTGTCTTTTTTTAATCCCAACTGCTAAGGCTGTAAACGCTAATCTTGGTGTGACATCACCACGTCGTCTCTGTTCATTTGTTCACCATCTTGTGAGTCCATAAACGTTTTTTCAACACCATCTTAGTAGTTTATTGCTCCATTACAACAAAAATTTTATTTTATTAAAATAACTTATTTTCCCTTCTGCTTTGCATTGTAAACTGCTTGTTTGAACACATTGCAACTGTTGTTCTTAATTGGTTTTAAAAGCTAATTTGGCCTCATTCCAATTCCTCATAAACAAACCTTGGTTCATAAACAAACAATCATGGTGAACTGTTATATCACTGCATCGATTTAGGCAGGTATTCATAAAACAATAACTGACAGAGAGCTGTTTGGCAATTAGTTCCTGATAATCAGGTAACTGATTCAAATTACAAACTTTAACATTATTATAACTATTAATTAGTGCCCCTGGGACTTATTAATAGTCATTCATAGCCAAACCAAAACTATTGTGGCGCAACATCTTTTACAGGGTGTTGAAAATCTTATCACCTAGGCCAGGGCTGTCAAACTCCAGTCCTTGAGGGCCGTTGTCCTGTAAGCTTTAGATGTGTCCCTGGTTCAACACACCTCAAACATATGGGTGCATTTCCTATGTCCGGTTCTCTAGAGTCCTGCTAATGACCTAATTATTTAATTCAGGTGTATTGAAGCAGAGGAACATCTATAAGTTGCAGGACACCGGCCCTTGAGGACTGGAGTCTGGCACCTCTGTCCTAGGCCTTTAGGTAGAGCAACAATCCTATTTTTAGATCCTCAGAGAGTTCTTTGCTATGAAGTGTCATGTTAACTTCCAGGGACCAATATGAGAGGGTGGGAATTAACACACCTGCTCCCCATTCACACCTAAGACCTTGTAACACTAACGACTCATATGACACTGAGGAGGAAAAATGGCTAATTGGGCTTAATTTGGACATTTTTACTTAGGGGTGTACTCACTTTTTTGCCAGTGTTTCAGATATTAATGGCTGAGTGCTAAGTTATTTTGTTATACATCCTGTACACTGACTACCCACATTGTATCAAAGTGTCATACTGCATCTTCAATGTTGTCCCATGAAAAGATATATTAAAACATTCATAAAAATGTAAGGGGTGTACTCACTTTTGTGAGATACTGTAGATCTTGATGACAGATTGTTCTCCTGATCAGACCCCCAGTTGATCTCCAATCTGCTATAATTGTCAGTGAATTTGAAAGTTTCCATGCATGAAAGGTACACCATCTTGTTACACCTTTAAAAAAGCGTTTTCTCAGATTCTTCCAGTTAGCAGCTGCTAAACCAGGAGCTAAACTTGAAGAAACAGGGCTGGATCAATTGTCTGCCTCAGTGTTTGCACAAGAAAAACCGACAAATTATCAATGAGCTCCAAGCCTTGTTTCTATTCAGAGTCATACCATTGCTCTGAGTTCGGATCGAAATTTCATCAGTCAGAATGAATCTTATTTGACAGAATCACGAGTTATAGTTTTATTCCTGAAAATAATGGAGGTTTGTTTTGGTGATGGAAGGTTCAATTCCTCCTTTCCACAGGTAGGTGAACCGGTGCATATCATTTGAGATATATTCCAGTTAGAGACAACTACAAGTGTCTGTTTCAGCAAATGTTTCAGACTGCTTCACAACAGTTACAATCTGGTTTCACTGTATTTTGTCCCATTCTGGACCAGACCTCGGAGGAAGCAATGTCATCTACTGAGCTGAATGAAGTTGGGTGTACAACTCCAAATATTTCGATTAACAGGTTAAAGAACTTACAGTGGTTATAGTGAATCTACTATTTCTGTTACTTTTCTGTCTGAATCAGCAACATTCCTGCAGGTAGAATCAAGGAGAAGTGAAGTGTTTAGTGTCACTGAATTAATTCACATAAAAACTGCAGTTGAAATGCACACCACAGACAACCCTACTCAGGAAAGTTTAAGTGTTCAGAGTAAAATGAAAAAAAAATATTCAAGTGAAACAATTCCTGGCACTTTATCTTTGACAAAAACTGCACAGCATTATATAAATTATATTTTTACCTCTAGTATTCCAAGCACACAACCAGTGTCTGCATTGCTACATTTGACTGCAAAGGCTCTAGTTTGGATCTCTAGGCTAGAATGTGCTTGTGTAATTTAAATAGTTTTACGTCCACCTTACTCACTGCAGCTAGTTGGTGTTCCTCAGGGATTGGTCTTAGTATCCCTAACCCTTAGTAGGGTTAGGGTGTTTATGTTCTTTTTTAATTTCAGAGTACAGAACCTCAGCGTTGCATAGCTCAAAATGACCTTCAGAAATATTTTGACATTGTAGTTTAAAAATTAAATGTATAACAAACTTTCAAGATGAGCCATTTTTTTCTGTTCCTCAAAACATATTTAAAATTTCTGTAAGCAAAATGTAAGGAAAAAAACTACATCAAGATAAACATCACAATACTTGGCACTTTAGTACTGTTCAGGTTGGTCAAAGCTATGTAAACTCAAATGCTTACCTGCAGAACTCTGCGCACAGGTTCAGGGAACCCGACACCTCCTTTCCAGCAGGGCTCAGAGCTGTCGACTGGGAATGGATTACAGTCTAATAAACCAGGCAACACCACATACAGAGCCTGGACACAAAGAGAAACATGTCATGATCAAGGCGATCTGCATCTACAAAACAACTCATATTTTCTGCAAGAGTAATATAAAGGAATTATTTTTCCGACCGGCTCAGTTTTTAAAACACAAATATGGCAACAATGACATAGTGACACAATACCTTAGTGATATAATAGACACACTGCTGGAAAGTGTACATGATCACTTCCTCCAAGATGGTCATAGCCTCCTCATTGGCTGTTATAGTCGCCGATAACAATGACTCCTTTGACCCTAGAGAGAAATGACAAGGGACACGGGGACCCTTAAGAGGTTTGCAGTGAAAAAGGAAAGTGACGCGTATAGCTGTGTCAGATCTGCTGCATGTCTGTGTGAGTAATGACTCCTTAGCCAGGCCGTTTCCACACTCATCATTCAGAGTCTGAGTGAGTGTGTGTGTTACCTTGCAGCGTCTCTATGCTGTGTGTGTAGGCCGGCACTCGTTGCTGGATAAAGTAGAGGATCTCAATTGAGTTTGACATCCAGAAGAAGATGGTCTGCAAGTCTGGGATCAGGTCTGAGATGCTGAGTAAAGACAAGGAGGCTGGGTCCTGACTACACACACGCAAGGCTATGTGTTACATAGTTATGGAGACACAGTGACACAATAAACACAATAGCCTACAGACAGGAACTCATAAGTAGACATTATTTCTTTCTATGCAGCACAAGTTAGAAAGTGATACTCACTGCTGAGCTTGCTTCTGAGCCAGCTCCTTTGTCTTCTCCTAGACGACACACACACACACACACAAACAGACCAATTAAGTTCCCATTAAACTTTTAGGACCTGCAAAGGTGACATTTCCTCTGATGCCTTAGCTACCTTTATAAAGAAATACCACTGACATTTAGAAAAAAGCCTGTCAGACTCAGAATAAAACAAGTTACTTTGTTTACAGAGTTTTGCTTCGTAAAACATTCTGGGTCAAATGACTGCATTAGCTTTGATACAAAATAAACTACAGCCTTGCAGCTGTGTGCATATGCAAGCTGGTTAGACACGTCTGCCACATTTAACTAACTTGATATGTAAAGTGATGCTAATCCTTGATCATCAAATTTTAAAAGACAGATGACACTAAAGGAAACCACACTTTGCCTTGGGTCAAGCTTAGTATGAATTAAAACCTATGTGGAAATGCGATCAAAAAACTTGTCTCCATTAGGAAAGAATGGGTGTGGACAAATGTGGTCACAGCTCACTTTAATTGACTTTTTGAGTTTAATACAGTCCAGATAAAAGGTTAGAGACTAGTGCTGCACAATATATCGCAAATTTATTGTCACCACAATATCACATTTATGTTGGTCACATTTCATGCAAACTGAGTAAAAGCTGTTCCAGTGGTTCCTTATGAAAAACATGAAATATTAAATCTTTCCTCTCTACCCTGACCCTAATGAGTCTGTAATAATTTGGACGGGCTTATGTGGAAGTGGGCCTCCTTAGGAAAATTTGCTTAGGGCCTCATAAAATCTTTGGCCAGCCCTGTGCTGATGATGCTGATATGTACAGCTCAGCTTCCACACCTAAACTGGCTCTCACTCAGCTGCAGTAAAAGCTAAACAGAGTACAATTAAATGTTTGACACCAAATGTAGTTTTAAGTGTAAAACATTAGTTATACCATCAAATTTTTAGCGTTGGATGATCTGATTCATTCACTCTTAGACTGAAGAACTGGTATATTTAGTCTATAAGGCTATTGTCGGGCAGCTGAATATCTTCAGATCTATATTTATCAAAAACTTTCAGGTTATCTTGTGTCCTTAACAAAAGTCTGCACAAAGCTGGGAAAGATGCATTTAATATGCTGCCTCACGCTGGGAATGGTCTGGAGAATGACCTGAGTGCATTTGTTGACAATGTATGTACATAGTTTGATAGACAGACTAATCTTTTTAAGTTTTTAAATTCTTTCTATTTGAAGTTTTGCAGAATAATTAGAGACGGGTTTTTAGGGGAATTATTTTTTTCATTAAGATTATTATCCCTTTAAACAATTTAGGAAAGCCCAAAGGATAATTACCAAGGCTTTGTAAGATTCTGATGGGTTAATCCTCACAACATTTGAGTTATTTACGATATTCTTTCGGCACTAGAGGCCTTTATTTTTCATTTTTCAACAGTAGGCAGACAGAAAAGAGGGGCAGAGAAAGGGGGAGACATTCGGCAAAGGTCGCCGTGTCCGGGAGTCGAACCCAGGATGGTCGCATCGAGGACTGTTGCCTCTATATATGGTCGCCCGCTTAACCCCTACAGCACCAGCGCACGCCCACATTTGAGTTAATTAAAGACATACCTGCAGACAGATTTTAAGCCAACACCTCAAACATACGACTGCCTTGTGACATCATCGAACAATCAAAAGAAATCTGGCAAAATATCAGGAAGTAAACTGTGGACCTTTACAAGCCCGCTTCATCCTAGGTACTAATTCCAGATGTTCAAACAATTATACAGCATCCATACGGATCGAGAAAGAGATATGTTCTGTGTCCCAGAGATAAACTAAGATCATGTTATGTTGGTGTTTGCTGCAGGAGGGACTGGTGCACTTCCCAAAATGGACAGCATCATGAGGCAAGAACAGCACGTAGAAATGCTGAAGCAACATCTCAGAACATCAACTAGGAAGTTAAAGCTTGAGCACAAATGAGTCTTCTAAACAGACAATCACTTTCTATCACCAATAACTGTTGCCAAATTAGGAACAACATAGCTTGAGGACAATAACGTCCTCTCATTATTCTGGCATTTAGCAAATAGAAATTATTTTGGTAATTCCAACAGACCTAAAGCAGGAAACAATTTAATGTCAGACAGTGAGAAAAACGACAGTTTTTTTTATAAACTGTGTATGTACACACCTGGTTTCAACCGTTTATGTACAAAGCAAAGTATCTCCGGGGAACAAAACACAAACTAATCTGCTTTGTATGAACAGAGATCTTCATCCAAAACAGTTATCATTTAAGACACCAGTCTTTCAGCTTATGAAGAACAGCCCAATGAAGCCTACAGCAGTGTGTAAGCTGAATGATTTTGTGCCGATAAATTGATCTGTAAATTGCTACCAAGGTCTTCTAACAATGCAAGAGCATGTTGTTTTTACAGTCAGATATACAGTGCTCCTGTTATTTATAGCAAACACAATTACAACCGATTCCACTTCAAAGACACAACGTGCTTTTCGCTTTATAATCCACTTGCGTGACATTTGATATTTTATTTATGCGGTCAAGCAACGTTAATTAGTTCTGGCCAATTAGCCCATGTCTAGTCCATGTCTTTAATTATACTTACCAAGAAAATATACCAATAATAATACATTAACAGAAATAAAGTTGTATTTTAGCAGCAAAAAGATTATTCTAAATGAATTTCCAACTGGAAACTTGGCATAGAATAGATAATTTGTATCAGATCTTTAATGGATTCTATCCTGTTTCCTAAAGACGTGGTTTTCAGGTGTAGCTCATTTACTGAAAACAGAGTTAGGCCTGCCCCTTCTTCTCTCGTTCACTTGTTTACTCTTCCCATATTTTTAAAACAACCTATGCACCATTTACATGTTGACATACAAGAACTGGACAAATGAATAACTATGAACAAGCCACAAAAATCCCTGAAAACCCTGTGAAAGGCTTCGGAGAGACTAAACTGCTGATAAACAGCATTTTTAAAAATCACAAGAAAGTTTGGTTGCTCATTTCTTTGGTTTGGTGTAGCTTTGTTTAACTTGATGCTGTATAAACTTATGAAAAACATTGGTCTTTTACTCTGAATACAAGATCTGTAGCCTTAAATCTTCCAGTTGAATTATTATTTTACAAACTGAAACATTTGCTTTGTAATCAATAGCTAAATCCTTATTTGCCATCACAGCAGATAATAGTCTTCATAATTGCTTAGTACCCTGATGTACATCCTAACTAAGATTTGAAAGACTGCTCCAATAATTTCTATATGCCAATATACATGCATACTCCATTAATCTAGTTCTGACATATCATTGGCCACTTGTCCATCTCTGCTGCTGGTTCTGAGCGCAGGCATGGTCTAAACAAGAGACAGTGAACATCCAAATTACATTTACTGAAACGACTGCAGAGCAAACATGAGGGATCATCTTAGAGGAGACCACGTGTAAGGCTTTTTAAAAACATAATAATGCTGTTAAGACTGAGACAGACATGTCTACAGGGAAAGAAAGGAAAAAAAACACTAGAACCTCGTATAGTTGGAGTGCATTTCAATATAAAACATTTCAGATGCCAACCTATCTGGGTTTCCCTCTGATATAAAATGCCTTGTAATCTTTAGCAGATTCCAACGTACACTTTCACCAAGAGAACAGCTAAATGTACTGACACTGACCCATGCAATGGTTTGGATCCGACGGACGATCTTGAGCAGCAGTTTGCCAAAACTGCCAGGAGGGAAGGTTGAGGCAGAGTGTTGTATACACAGACACAAAAGATAGGCAGGCGTCAGCTTATGGTCGTCTCCTGGGACAAAAATAAACAGACATAGATTTTACAAGACCAGCTTAGGAATGAATATTGTCTTCTTTTCATGCTGGGGTGCACATCTAACCCTTTAAGTCACAGTGTTAGAAACTGAACAGTTTCAAATCAGTTAGTTTTACCATAAAAGGCTAAATGTTTGTGACCTCCATCAGATAAACAGAATCCTGCTATCCATATCAACAAGGCTGATTTTGGAAATAAATGTTATAATTGCATACACTTCATTGCCAAATGTATTTGTCTGTCTACTTCTACATGTACATAAACTTTGATGACATCCTATTCCTAATCTATAAGGTCCAGTTTGTTGATGGACTCACCATTGCCAGCAATAGCAACTTTAACTATTCTGTAAACATCTTCCACAAGGTTTAGGAGCGTGTTCACTGTTAGATGAGAAAACCAGAATTGCAGCCTCCACTCTAATTCATCACCATGATGAAGGTTGAGGTCAGGACTTTGTGCAAGCCAGTCAAATTTCTCCAAACCAAAATGTATGCACCCGCAGCCATGAAAGTGATTGCAACCCCAAATTCAGTGTCTCAGAAAATTTGAATACTGTGAAAATGTTCATTATTGGACACTCATGATGTCACACCTTAATCAGCTTCTTAACTCAAAACACCTACAAAGGTTTCCTGAGGGTTTAAACTGTCACTCACTCTGGGTCATAGGCTACACAATCATGGGGAAGACTGCTGATGTCCAGAAGACATTGAAACCCTTCAAAAGGAGGGTAAGCCCCAAAAGGTCATTGCTGAAGAAGCTGGGTGTTCACAGAGTTCTGTATCCACGCATATTAAAAAAAAAATTGAGTGGAAGGAAGATGTGTGCTAGGAAAAGGTGCACCAGCAACTGAGGATTGTCATGCAAAATCCGTTCACAAGGAGTGGACTGAGGCTGGTGTCTGTGCATCAAGAGCCACCACACAGACGAATACTGGACATGGGCTACAAATGTCGCACTCCTCGTGTCAAGCCACTCCTAAACCAGAGACAACATCAGAAGCGTCTTACCTGGGCCAAGGAGAGAAGGAACTGGACTGTTTCTCAATGATCCAAAGTGCTGTTTTCAGATTAAAATAAATTCTGCATTTTATTTGGAAATCAAGGTCCCAAAGTCTGGAGGAAGAGTGGAGAGGCACAGAATCTGTGTTGCTTGAAGTCCAGTGTGAAGTTTCCACAGTCAGTGATGGTTTGGGGTGCCATGTCATCTGCTGGTGTTGGTCCACTGTGTTTTCTGAAGTCCACAGTCAATGCAACCATCTACCAGGAAATTCTAGAGCACTACATGCTTCCCTCTGCTGACAAGCTGTATGGAGATGCTAATTTTATTTTCCAGCAGGACTTGTTACCTTCCCACTCTGACAAAGGTACCAAAAACTGGTTCAATGACCATTGTGTTCCTGTTCTTGATTGGCCTGCAAACTCCCCTGACCTGAACCCCATAGAAAATCTATGGGCTGTTGTCAAATGGAAGATGACAGACACCAGACCCAACAAGGCAGATGACCTAAAGGCTGCTATCAAAGTAATCTGGGCTTCCATTACACCTACTCAGTGCCACAGGCTGATTGCCTCAATGCCACGACGCACTGATGCAGTAATTCATGCAAGAGGAGGCCCAACCAACCATTGAGTGCATAGAAATGGGCATACTTCTCCGAAACCTGACATTTGTGCCTAAAACATCCTTCCTTGATTGGTCTAATGTGATATTTAAATTTTCTGAGAAACTGAATTTTGGGTTTTCCTTACCTGTAAGTCATAATCATCAAAACTACCCGGAATAAAAGCTTGAAATTTTTTACTCTACGTGGAATGAATCTCTATAAAATAACTGTTTCACTTTCTGAAATGAATGGCAAAAAATATTGTACTTTTACACAGTATTCTAATGTTTTGTGATGTACCTGTAGTGCATTTTAAAACATCACAATATTTATAGAAACGTGTACTCTTCATAACTAAGAACATAAGTCTTAAAATTATTCAACCCACTGAATATAATTCTTCAAAAAACAACACATTTCCATATGAGATGTGATCTTAGACACAGCACATACAGCTAATCACTGGCTTCATTAGTTGCATCAGGGGTGCTTAAGACAGAACACCTCAGATATCTGGGCTGTTGACGGTAATTTTTAATTGCATGTTAGAAATATGGCAAGGTCAAAAGATTTATCCAAAAAGTTCAAAGAGAAGAGATCATTGCCTTGCAGAAACAAGGAAAATGATATAACAATAAATAATTGTAGGTGTAACTGTCTAAGTGGCCTAAGAAACAAAAGAGAATTTCTATAACATTTTTCAAGTACAAAAAACAGGAATACGTTCTTAAGAAAAAGGCCTAAAAAAATTGTTCAAATGTATCCAAAAGGCCCAGAGAACTGTTGGCTTCGGACCACTTTAACAAAGAAACGACAAATGGAACCTTTTCAACATGATGGTACCAGTATTGTTTGAATTGTTTTATAGAACTGTTTGAAAATTTGTTCAATGAGCAGAAATAAAAAAATATAAAAACATGGAATTTTCTCAGATCATATCCCTACATTATTTAAAGCAACATGTTAATTAATAATAAATACAATAATTAAAATCATAGTATCAATTGATCATTATAACTATATAAATAATAATAATTATTGTTATAAATAAAGTAATAAAGGCACTGACCTCCAGGTTCAATTAGAGAGACAATTCTGTTCAACAGTTGGTCTTCATGAGTTTGGTCAAACTCCAGTTGCAGCTTTCTTTTTTGACCTCCTGCTCGTCCCGTTGTTTCACCTACATGCAAAGGCAGCGGGCCCCCTGATGCCATCCCCACACTGCGTGGTTTCACCAGGTGTGGTTTGAAGCTGCGTCTAACTGCCGGGACACTCAGCACCTGTGAAGCTTTGTCCTTCAGCACAGAGCCGCACATTTTACAAGTCTGAGTCCCATCCTCTCCCTCCTCCACCCCCGAGTCGTATAGCTGCCCCAGCGTACGTAGTCGAGCCAGGGTTTGAGCAGGCAGGGGCTTGGCGCCTGTGGGGTCCTTGTACAGGAAGATGTAATGCGCTCCAAAGGAGAGAAGGTCGCCATGTCGCAACGTTGTCGTGCGCTCACAGCGGGAAAAGTTCACCAGAACAGTGGCGCTGAGCACAGGCTCAACGGCAACGCAGAAACGCTGACTCTCTGCCAAATCGTCTCCCTTGTTGTTGCTGTTGGTATGACGACGGGGTGCGGGGACTCGCCGCAAGCGGCAGTGGAGTGGAAGGATGTCAGGAGAGAAGAGGCAGATGTTGGGGCGAGCTGATGGGGTCTCCTGACCAACTGTGTGCTGCTCCCTGTTTAAAAGGTAAACCAGGCAGTCCTGCAAAACCCATTAAATTCAGTGTCAAAGTTTCTGATGCATACATTTAGCCCTGAAAAAGAACTCTTATCCCTTGAACTTTTAAATTTTTGTAACTTTACAAATGCAAACCTCAATGTGTTCCATTACAACACATAGTAGCACATAACTGTGAAGTGGAAGAAAAATTATAACATTTTTCACCAATAAATATTTGGAAAAAAAGAGTGGTTTTCAGTTGTATTTAGGTTTGTTAGAGAAGATTAGTGAACAAACAGTATCATCAAGACCAGAGAACACATCAGACAGATCAGGGGGAATGTGTTGTGGGTTAGGGTTATAAAACAATATTATGTGAGCTTTAAACATATCACTTAGAGCCCCGTTGAGTCCATCATCCACAAATGTTAAGAGTATGGCACAACTTCAAACCTAACAAGAGAGCATTAATCACAGCGGTGGCCAAAAAGCCCACAGGATCTCTGGAGGAGCTTGCAGCTCTGGTGGGAGAATCTGTTGCCAGGATAACTATTACTCATGCCCTCCACCAATCAGGCCTTTAAGTGAAGGGGGCAAGAAGAAAGCCATTGCCAAAAAAAGGTCTGTTGGTCTGCTGTTTGCCATTAACTATGTAAGGGACACCGCAAACATGTGGGAAAAGGTGGTCAAATGAGACTGGAATTGAACTTTTTGATCTAAATACAAAACACTTTGTGTGGCGGAAAGACAACAGTGCACATCACCCTGAACACAGAATCCAAACATTGAAACATGGTGGTGGCAACATCATACTGGAAGGATGGTTCTGAGTTGATGGTAAGAAGAATGGAGCTAAATACTGAATAATCCTGGAAGAAAACCTGTTAGAGGCTACAAAACACTTAAGACTGAGGTGAATGTTCATTTTTCAGCAGGACAGCGACCTTAAACATAAAGCCAGAGCTACAATGAAATGGTTTAGATCAAAGCATATTCATGTATTAGAACGGTCTAATCAAACTCAAAATCAATGTAAAGATTTGAAAATTGATGTTCACAGATGTTTCCCAACCAGTCTAACTGAGCTTCACCAACTCTGCAAAGAATGAGAAACTTCTCAGTCACTAGATGTGCAAAGCTGATAGAGCATTCCTCACACGACTGACAGATGAAATAGCAGGTAAATGTGGTTGGGCTAAATGTTGATTTAAGAGGGCTTAATACAAATGTCTGCCAAACTTTCCTGTTTATTATATGTAAAAAAACAAACAATAAAAGCAAGTTTTGTTTTCCTCCATTTCACAAGCATGGACTATGGTAGTGTTGCCGATATCCTGATAAAATACAACTAGGTTTGTGGGTATAATGTAAAAAAAAAAAAGGGAAAAAAACTTAAGACATTTCCAAGGAATTCCAGATGTTCCCGTTGTCCTCACCTGCCGATTGAATCCCTGCAGCAGAAGAATGTGGGGGGACTGGTACAGAGAGTGCCTCACCCCTCCTCCCCCTCCTCCTTGACTTCCCTCTTCTTTCCTCCGGTTGCTGGAGGGTCCGTCACGTTCTCGGCCCCTCAACGGTCCTGGCAAGGTGGAGTAATATCGCTTGGGCTCCTCTCCCACTCCAAGCTGCACACGCAGAAAGACATGCACACAGAAAGATGCATGCATTAAGATGTATTGCAGCTTAAACAGTTTGGCGAATAACAGTCCATCATCCAAAATTGGGCGTGAGCATGAAGGCCCCACCTGATTAAGGCTTGTTTCGCTGAGGCTGCGGCAGAAGGATGAATTGCTGGAGCGGGGCAGGGTCAGCGTCCCCTTTGCCCTGTTCCTCTGGAGCTTACGGGCCTGGGCATTAATATCTATGAGGAGGCAAAGAGGAATAACAAGCATGAGAACAAGGAGGCAGAACAGGCAGAGAATAACAAAGAGTGAAAGGGAGACAAAAGGATGGAAAGGGCAAAGAAGAAGCTCACTTTTACTTGGCATATTTTTTGTTAACATGGACACTGGACACATGGGTAAATTGAGTCGATCTAAATTAATTTCGCAGGGACTTGTGGCACATGTAACATAGCATTTATGTGTGAACCGAGTATGAAATAAACACAAGTCCAGGATTGGGTGAATAAATGGTAAAAGATGAAGCAGCACCAGAGGCTGACAACGATGAGAAATGTCAAGGTGAACAGCTCCCTGTGAATCGAATATAGCGAATCTGTGGCCATGCAATGTCTCACACACACACACACACGTCCTTACACACTCTACATCACTGACGTATGGGGGGTGACAACGCAGGTAGAGGTGGTCTTCATGGAAATGACTGACAGCCACCCTACCTGAGGCCAGTCCCCACCTTTAGAGCTGGACTGTACCACCCGACCAGACCGCAGGGGGGAGCTCCTGTGTTTGCCCAGCCCAGACCGACCCATTAGAGCCGCCAAGAATTGAGGGGTTCTGGGCCCTACAGCAGGGTGGGAGGGGTTAGGAGGGAAGTGGGGGGTTGAGAAAACAACCCCACAACCAAACACCAAGAACAGAATTTACCCCCAATCACGCAAACCTTTCACACAGCACACGCCACGAGATGTACATGCACTGTGAGGTTAGACATATAAGCAATTACTACGGAGAGATACACAGTTTAAGGTGTGACAGGATTTTCATCCTTAACATATCAGCCAAATCTGCACTAGTAAAAACAAAACATGGTAACAATAAAGTTAATTTGTGCCAAATCTACATGAATGTGTTTATTCAAAAGCTGCAGGGTCCGAGGAGCTGGAACCTTTCTTTTCAGAATTGCAGTCTTCATAACTTAGGCTCTCTTCACAGATATTTCTAACTTGTCCCTATACACTGTCAAAATTTCTCGTGTCCAGAAATCAGCTTTGGTACATAGGAAACTCTGAGTTTGGTATAAATGAAACTCTAAGTTGTATTGTGCTGCATTTTTTTATTGATTTAGCCAAGTCCTTTGATAAATCACTTGTCTCGTTGACAGGCTTGGCTGTACTGAAGTTTCTTGTAAATGTCTTTACTGGTTCTTCAACTATCTTACAGAACGAGTCAAGTGTGTGAAATTTAAGCTAATTCTTTCTCAGCCCCTCCATGTTAGCAATGGTGTTCCACAGGGATCAATCCTTAGTTCCACCCTTTTTGATTAACATTTATACAGCAAATTTTATAATGGAGTCAATTGTTTATCTTTATGCTGATGATGATGCACAGTTCTCCACTCCACTTGTCCCTCCCCAGAAATAGATGAACAACTTCAGCTTTGTTGCAGTAGACTCCAACAGGACTTCTAGATTGCATATACATTGAAGACACCTCCAAGACCAAAGTCATGAGCTTTGGGCTTTGTGTGCCGTCAAAACCCCCAAGTGTCTCAACCTTTGATGGGACCCCTCAACACCAGTTTAAATATTAGGGATCTGTCAAGACAGCACTCCTTTTCAGAAAACAGGTAATGTTAAATCAAAATTTGTAGAATCTCTGTAGAATTCGCTGCTTTAACATGTTCTCTGGTTAACTAATACTACCTCCACTTGCTAGATTATGGCAATGTCATTTACAAAACAGCAGGAAAGAGCTCACTCCAAAACCTTGATGTCCTCTACCACCCGGTTTGAAACAAAAGTTCCCGTCAGAACACAACGCTGCTCTATATATTCCTCTCTTAACTGGCCATCACTATGCACTCGGCACAAAATTCACTGGTTCATGTTCATGTATATGAAATCTCATTGGTCTGCCCTCATCCTACCTGTGTCAGCTGTTGCACACCCGATCTTCTGTGAACAACATTTGCTCTGGATAATCATCCAAAAAACATACTCTGCAGGCTTTGAAAACACATTTATGTCACTCAGGACAACTGAATGGCTGATTTGTTCTAAAATAGGGGTTGTGTTGAATAGATTAGCAGTCGATATCTAATGTATCTGCAAAGACAGGGCATGTTGAGGTCTATTTGGAGAATAAAGAGGAATTCAAGACAACAGTCAGACAGAAGGAGATTTCTGCCATTAAAAAGCATCTCGAACTGAAAACTCAGCAGCAAAAGGTGCATAAAATGACAGAAATCTATATAAATCAAACCCTGCTAAAAAAAAACCATAATAGACATAATAGAAACAGTTAATATAATGTATTTATCTAATTTTAAATAGATTTTAACATCAAAAACACACTCATAATAAGCAGATATATGTGGAAAAGCCCCATATGGTGGAATTAAAATTTCACTGGTAGTTACTCCTTTTGTTGATCATCTTAGTGTATTAATGTGCTCATTAAAGCCCAGGGCCCCTCTGAGTTCACCAGGTTGGAATTGGCTGCCATTAATGCACAGTGACAGCATGCATATCAACACCTTCAGACAAAGTGACACGAGTAAAGTTGAAAGGTGAACATTCAGTTTACCAACAGCCCCTGTGTGAGCGTCATATTGGCACAAAATAACCTTCACACAGAATAATCACTGCATAGTTCAGGCTGGCAGTAAAAAATCCTACAGTACCTTCAAACTGTGATCTCATTTGTTAAAGTGTATGTGAGAACAGACACAATTCACACGTGAACATGCACGCTCACACATACACCAGAGAAGAAGAAAACAAAAGACAAAAACTGTTAACATAACAAGAAAGAAAGTCCATTTTGGGCGAGTTTTCTAAATACTAAAACATAGCAGAGAAAAGGTTAGTGTGAAATTAAAAACACACCAAAATGTGATAACTGAACGGAGGTTTATCACAGAAAGCAATCTTTGCTGTGCAAATTTTATAAAATTTTACTAGTCTCTTTTGCAGCATTTAAAAAATAAAAACAGGTTACATTACCGCCCCTTAACCCAACAGACTCACCTAAAAACAACAAAGAATGCTTTTACATGATAAAACTGATCATAGGACACATTTTATTGAATGAATCCAACAAAATACTAACAACTACTGAATCCATTCTACCATCTAAAACCTTTCATTTTCACCCAGAAAACAAAACCACAGCAATGTTCTACTGGGATAACATTACAAAAAATTTGAAAAATAGTAGAGAGGAAAATAAAATCTATAAATGTTGTTGTTTTTAAAAGTGCAATAAATTGATTTGGAAAATACTTTTGTATTGATAGTATAACCTATAGATAGTATACCTATATAATTATAGGTAAATAAAAAAGTATCAAAGAAATAATGAGTGAAAAACTTTCTTTAAATATCTTTCAAAAGTAACATAAATCAACATTGAGTCAAATTGTGAGCTCTGAAAATGTTAATATCAATTTATTCCACATTTTAAAGATCTCAAATTATTGAAACTAATTGTTGTTTTATTTGACCAAGCAAAGAGCCGGTGCTGAGATGGCACCAGTTTTACTGGGCTGCGGTTAATGCATTCGTCCGTGGAAACAGAAAGAACTGGGGCTAAGCACACAGCAGCACTGGGACAACCCTGTATGAGCTTTACTTAATACCAAGAGACAAAAAGAAAAAACTAAAAAGATACACAGAAGCTATGGAGAGAAATGCACTTTGTGCAAACAGACAGGAGGCAACACTTGCAGAAGCTGTACATAATGATTATAAGAGATTTCTATCCAAGGTCAAGGACTTTTAAAAACTCCAATCAAATTGTTGCAAAATCGATAAATATTTTAAACTCTCATCTTCAAAATAAACAGAGCTCTAAAAAACGTGTGCTTCTGTAGACAGAGAATCTGCCACGTTAGGTTAGACACTATATAACATTGCCTTTATTGCTTATACGGAGAGAAATGAGGATGCTGTGATGCACAGCACTGAAGGCAGCAGTCAGGTCTAAAAGCACCAGAGCAGCAGAGTTCCCCGAATCAGCACTTAAAAGAAGGTCATTAAAAAACTCCTAAAACAGCTGATTCAGTAGTAGGAAATTGTTTAAATCCTAACTGAAACCTTGCACAGATGCTATTTTCAAACAAGACACACAGCAGCTGCCTTGAGACAACATGTGTTGTGAATTGGCGCTATATAAATAAACTGAATTGAACTGAATTTAACTGAATCCTACACCTACAGTGGCTGTCAGGTGCAAACGAGCAGCAAACGGTGAAAACGTGCTGCAAATACATGATGCAAATTCCATAATTCATGAGTGATGCAAGCTCCAAAACACGCAAACACAAGAAAAAAACAATGCAACTGAAAAACGCTGCAAAAGAAAAATGTTGGAATTACAGAAAATAGAGAGAAGCTTAAGGAAAAATGCTGCAAATATGAAAACAGCAAAGGGCAAAAACAGCAAGTTAAAAACAAAAAAAACGGGAATCTCACTCCACAAACGAAGCGGACCAGACCACTAGGGGGAGTCAAGTAGGTTGTTTTGCTTATTTACAATTCTCACTTTTCACACTTTTTGATGTTCCTACTGAAAGGCAGTCTGCACTGACTACTTCAGTTTCCTCTCTATGTCACGTGACCTTAGACGGCTCTAAAAAACACTAATCGATACATGAAACAATGTTAAAAGAAAACAACTACATCTATGAAGTAGAAGAATAACTTACTTTGCAAGTTTTGTTTACATCGATCAACTGGAACTGCATTAAAATATGATTTTACCTGCTGCCGAATTATCAGTGAGTCACATTAAAACATAGACGAAACTTGCTAGTGTTAACCTAGCACCTCAGCAAATTGCTCCACAAGAAAACATCCTCAGCAGGAACGAGATATGAGGTTAAGAAAACTGTGGCTGAACGTGTTGGGTCAGATACTCCTTTACAAACAAATGAAAACCATGCACATTTTAGCTGCGTCAATGACAGAACATTACAGAAGTGATCTTAAGGCTGCAGTAGGGAGTTCTGAGAAAACTGTGAACTAAGCCTAAAGTTCGAACAAGCACTCTTTAATGGTCGCTCCCCCTTTCTCCCTGCTGTGCTACAGCGCTCCCTCCACAGCAGAGCCTGCCGTGAACATTCAGGCAAGCAAACAGGGCCTCCGATGATGGCGGGCAAACAGCCATGGCACATTCACTGGTAGGGACGAAACATCAACGAAATGCTTTACATTGACTAATGCCTGTTCATATGAACTTGATACTGCTAAGACATTCCCCCTGGGTCTAATTGGTTGTTTCTGACCGGGAGTGGTGTATTTCTGCAAATGGCAGTAAGACCACTGGGAGCAGTCAGGGGAGCTTGATTTTTTCACAGATAATATGTCTCATATTTTTCTGTCAGGGCATAGTGATATTTTTAACAAATATGTAAAAAAGAAGCTTTTACAAAAGTTACCTACTGCAGCTTTTACCTAGCTAACCAGCTTTGGAGCAGCTTTTGAAGTTTGTCCTGCAGATACTCCTGTTGGTACAAAAATCTCTGTTGCTGTCAAGAAAGATTGATATGAGAGACTGTAGCATCCTGAACATTACTGCTGAGTGACTTAAGTGCAATACAATCACAAGACTAATGTAGACCATATAATACTGAATGTAGAAGAAGACGTCTAACAGTATTTATATCTTCTAAACTTTGAGCAAATTTCCTGCGTTATTAGCTTTACCAAACTATCCAATTGAAATGCCATTGTAATTTACAGTAAAATCAGATAAAAACACATTTCCAAGTAAGTAAAATAAGAAATCGCAATCTCTTTTTTTAAAGGATTGCAAAAAATGTTCTTGTACCAGAAGTTTTGTTAATTCAGATACCATAAACGAAGTGTTCATCGGCATGTGGAGCAAAATTCTGTAAGAAACTGAAAGACACGATTGGGATGTGAATTTTATATCAGAAGCTAAAGTGTCATTCTTGAGCATACGTTTTTACAATTAAGTCAACATTATTCATAACCCAAGCAGAATTAGATTCTAAATAAATTTAATAGAAAATGAGAAACATCTCTCAGAAGATTAAATCTGTATTTATTTACAGTTTTTTAAATGGCTAGTTTATAAATTATTTATATCCTTTTCAAGAGTCAATGAAAAAAATGGATATTTGCATTACATTAATAAAACTCTTATTACAGCTGCTCAGCTTTTCACATGCTTCCCCTGGTATTTTGATGATTCAAATCCTTGAAACTGGAAAGCCTCATTGCCATCGCCCTAATTTTTATCTCTTTAGCTCTAAAGATTCGTTATAATATTCAAGTCGGAAGACTGGCACAGTCACTCCAAAATAATAATATGAAACATGTTGGTGAAAAAAAAAAAAAATACTTTAAATCAAAATCTGTCTGGGGGTATGAATAATTTTGGACTTAGCTATATGTATACTAAAAATGACAACTTAACGAGTTTTTAGGTGTGAAAGTTGTTTTCGGTGATCTTAAATCATGTGCAGCTTGAAAATTATCCAACTTTCCCAGACAAACACAAAAGGAGGAAACAGTTAATCTGACTGCAGACCGACTCTTTGGCTGGCGCTGAAGTTGACATAGCAACCGGTGCACTCTGGCATGCTTCATAAGAAATGTCGGTGTTGCTGGAAAGCACAATGTGTGACTGAGGCTAAAAATACTCGCCCTCTATCACAGAAAAACCAGCAGAACTGTGTTTCTTGAATTCTTTCAAAAGGATGCATTGGTGAGTGTAAGCATGTGCGAAATTAAGCAAACTTAAAAAAAAATCTGCAAAACAATTACAAATACAAGTCAAACCACAGTTACTGAAGAGACACATATTTGCAAACATAGGATGCCTGCTAACATTGCTGCATTGAAGATGGAAAAGCCTGTTTGTTTTCATTTATTTAAATAAAAGAAGGATATATTTGCTAAAATAGGAGCAGATTTGCACACAGAGTTAAAGCCATTAAAAAGACCCGAGTACTGAAGCATGACTGCTATGAAAACACAAAATTTCCCACATTATTCTAGAAAGGCTTTAAAGTTCAGTCAGCTGGTAGGTTTTCAGAGCTCTACTTGGGTGTGTACATGTGAGTGTGTTTAGATATGTCCAACAGAATCTCTGATTAAAGATTCTCCTCATAGCACGTTTCTACAAAATGCCGGTAAACACAGGAACAAAATCCTCTCTACAAGATAGAAGCTGTGACGAATGCTTACATTCTGCATCGCAGTTCACATTCACACTCATGCATGCGCGCACACACACACACACTCTTGTTTTGCTATGTGTAGTGAGGACCATGTGTTGACTCCCATTGACTTCCATTGATTTTCAGGTCATTTTCAACCCTTTCTATGCCCTAACCCTGACAATAACTCTAAACCTAACCATTACCAGTGTATGCCTAACCCTAACCTTAACCTAAAGTCAATTCACACCTTAGTCCTAAACCTAACCATTAGCAAAATAGGTCGTGAGGACCAGCAAAATGTCCTCACTTTGGTACAAATGGTCCTCAATTTGATGGTGAAATCGGGAAAATGGTTCTCACTGTGATGCCAAAACAGGCACACACACACACACACACACACACACACACACACCACAGTGAATACAGAGGAGCTAATGAGCTGTGCTTTTCTGCCGAGTTTGTCATGTTAAGGAGGATGCGAATTAGACCAGCCGCTCTGTGTGTTTGCGTATCTCTCTCTGTGTTTGTTTACTTACCAGCAGTGATGGTATCCTTCTCCTTGGCATTGAGTTCCTCCACCTCAGCTCTCCTGCGCAGCTCAAACCTGCGAGCGTGTCCTTCTCGGGGCTTCCACAGCTCCTGGAGCAACAGAGGCTTCTCGTTGTCCCCAAGTGCTCGCAGACACTCGGTCCGCCACCCGCCTCCCCCCTCCAAACGTCCGATCACATCACACAGCACATAGGAGCGGGCTGCATCCTTGTTGAGTGAGTAACGCTCCAGCGCCTCTTTCACGAGTTCCTGAGCGCTGGAGCGCGGCGTGGCCAGGACACTCTTGTAGTTGGCACCGGCGCAGATTTCATCTCCAAAGATCTTCAGCACCCCGGGGGCCGAGCTCTGTGTGGAGAGCTCGGCCGGGTCATCCGCCGGGCGCTCTGGGGGTTCAGTTGTTGAGCGCCGGTCCCCACGGGTGTTTGTTCCAGTGTCTGCTGGGACGCGGTCTCTGTAGCTCAGAGTACGGTACAGGACCTATAGAAGCAGGGCATTCAGTGCAGGTCGCTGCATGTTACTTGCAAAGCACATCATTAAAACTTGATTTAAACTTGAACTTGATTTCTTCAGACTTTCTGCAGGTACATCAGTTTATCTTTAGACTTTTGCTGCCTTTTCACTTATTTTCAGTCCAATACCTCACTACTTTTGAGCTACCCAACTCATTTTATGAATCCTGTCACAAAAAAGCTTCCAAACACATTGGCTGAACTAGTTTTGTTTATACATAAAAAAACAAGTCAGCAAGGAATCAGTTTCAAATACAATCTTTAGGAACTTTGTTAAGCAAAATGACAATTGATGAGATGATCAACTGGAAAATGATGGATAACTCAAGCTCTGAGACAGGTCTTTATTGTTTTTTGCTTGTTTCATAAAGACATGACGTTGCCCTGTGAACTAGGAATGTGTGATATGGATTTGTAATTTTATCATGATAATCTGGGGTATTTTATTAAGATGACAATAAGAGTGACATTAAAAAAACATTATAAAATTAGTCACAGCCTTTTTGTCTAGAAATCCTTAAATACGTGCAACTCAGAGCCTCAAATACCACAAATCCTACTGTAAAAATAAAAACTTTGGTGTCATCAAACATTCAGTAGTAAACATCCATCCTTTGCCTATACCTGCCTATCCTTGGAGGGGGTCCATCTTCAGAGGTCAAAGGTCGACAGTCCTCAGCAGAAGTTTGCAATAGTTGCATTTAATCATATGTTTATGTTTTTGGATGCTGAGAGAAAGTTAGAGTACCAGGAGAAAACCAATGCTTGCGTAGGAAGAGCATGCAAACTTCACACTGAAAGGTCGGGAATCGAACTCTTGATCTTGCTATGAGACAAGAGAGCTTCCTACTGTTCCACTGTGCAACCCATACTGGGTGGGTCCATTTAACATCAGTATTTTCACAGCATCTTGAGACACTATGCTTCTGTTAAATATAAACTGAAATTTGTTTAGTGATAAAAATTTAAAGTTATTATTAATAGGTATAGAAATCTGAATTTCCTGTAACTGTGGGGACAGTGAAAAACGACAAATTAAACTTAAACAATACTTTTGTATGAGAGCAGATGTAGCTTTACATTTTTCATTTACTTTGTCGTAATTACTTGGTGTAACTTTTATTTAACCTAGAAGTTGTTTTCCAGCTAGAAATTGGATTATATGGGTGTAATGATGTTTACATACCTGTGTGAAGGTTCTGCTTTGGCGTTTCAGGCGGCTCTTGGATGGCAGGGACATGCTGGCCCCAGAGGAAGAACCGTAAAACATGATGACGTTTGTTGTTGGCTTCACAAACTCCAAAAAAACAAACAAAAGAAGACCCTTCAAATAGGAGATAATGGAAGCAAGGGGTTGTCGCACACTATCACAAAATAACCCCTCTACTGTGCAGAATGTATCCATCCTGATGAAAAATAACACAAACGCATGTGTGAGATCAACGATTTACCTTGACGTCAAGTATCAGAACTTCTGTGTGCAGCAGGAAAAAGGTCACAGTTCCGACTTAGATGATTTGCATTTCATCTCACCGTCACCTTTCACTCTGGCAAAAAATTCAAAGCATATGGCACAGTTAAATCAGAGTATCCCAAAGGCAAATTTAAACATTAAGGTGTTTTTCAGATCCCTTGAGTCACATAGTTCTGATTTTCTTTTAGTCTTTAAGAGGGAAATCATGATCAGGCTGTGCTAATTTCACCGTTGACTGAACTGTAAATCAATGCCGCATCACCTTGGGTTAAACTAAAGCGTTTAAATTCAAATATATTTTAGAGCCAGAAAACCTAAAAATCTTGAAAGCATGAAAAATATATATTTCAAATTCAGCCTTTACTTCATTTTCAGCTCTACCAGAATCAGCAGCAAGACCATCAAGCTGTCTGTTTGCATAAAGTTTGAGGTTTGAAAAGGTGATTTTTTTTGGACCATAGTTTTTACTTATTAAGCATCTCTCAGCACAAAACGTGCTGATTTCCACAGATTGTGTTCTTAACTATGATATTAAGAGCCCTCTCCAAACTTTCCTCCTTCATGTTTACCCACAATAATTAAATCAAGCAGTGGTTTGTTTCTCAGTTTCTGACCCAATAGAACGACAGCAACACATGTAGCATTAGCTTGAAGTGACTTAAGTGCCAAAATGACATTGTTGTGAGAAAAGTAACTACGCATATACTACGACTGGCGTGAATGATGGTATCCTTGAGATGTTTTATGAAAGAGTAGTTTAATCCTCATGAGTAAAACACTACGTGTAGAAAATTGAGGCTTACAGCTGCTTCCATTCACTGCCACCATATTTACCACCACCACTGCATGGATTTGTAATATAAATTATTGGTGACACAGCTGTTGGGGAGAAATGTGGTGATGCACACCAGAATCCAAATGAGTTATAATGCTGGTCAGAACTGGAGCAGGATGTTCGTGTACCTGAACGCTGCCAGAGTTTAATTTTTCTTTAAATAGAATTTTTTGTTACAAGTTGTTATTCACGACTGGAGTGAATTCCAGGCAAACTGCTTGCCGAGTGCTTTTAAAGGCCTAGGCAGGGTTCCAGTCGGTTATGTTTCTATGCTGCTCACCGAACACAACTAACCCTTGCCTCCGACTTCTTCATCCTCACTGGAAAAATTGTCGTATAAATATTTGCCGTTTGAACTCACATTCGAACTTGGGGTAGAGATTCCAGAAAGGTGATTAAACAGTTTCTCCATGAACTTAAGTTAAGTAAAACGTGGGGTTTAGCTTGCAAACCAGCTGCTATCACTATGTTCAATCAACTCTGAATATCCAAACCGAGAACAAAACAATGAAATACCATCATCAATAGACTACTGATTTGCTATTGCAACCATTGCAAAAAATACAAATTTAAAAATTGCATTACTGTTTAAAAGTCCTCCTTCAAGCTTTTAAAAAATATACAGATACACATTTGTAACAAGGGAGCAGCACAGAGAGAGAGGCGACATGACAGCTGCCTGAAACGTGTGAACTTTAATGCACTTAAAAATTTAACTGCATAAAGCATATGATCTAAATTCAAAAGTTGTGGATTGAATACAGTGTTTTTGATGAAGGTGTACTAAATAAATCAGGCAAAGAGCAGCCTCTGGCCGAGCTAAACATTAAGTATGAAATATCATTCAGAAAATAAGGACATTATTTCATTCATACTTTGCAGGCTATTCCAGTAAATTCAGAGGCTGTCGTCAAGTAAACCTCAAACAGAATACTACTTTAAACACAATATGCCTCTCTCTTTATATCTTAGTACATTGTAATTTCAAACTATTTCATCATTTTAACTTAACTATTTTATTGATTTTTCAGTCACTGACTTTTAGACTACAAAACAGCACAGAATGACCCAGTTGGTTTTTCAAGGACAGAGCAAAGCTGCTTTAGGTGGCAACAACCTGAATAGAACATCTCCACTGTGAAACACAATGGTGGCAGCATTATGCTGTGTAGATATTTTTCTTCACCAGAGGCAAGGAAGCTGGTCATAGTTAATGTGAAGATAGATGGAGCTGAATACAAGGCAGTCCTGGAAGAAAACCAATTAGAGGCTGCACAAGACTTGGGAAAGTGGTGGAGATTCACCTTCCAGCAAGGACCCAAAAACATGACCCTGATCGCTACAATGAAATGGTTTAAATCAATGCATATTCATGTGTTAGGATGAGCCTGTCAATGTCCAGACCTACTATAATGTGAAGAAGTATTTTCCCCTTTACTATCTTCTGTTATTTCGTTTTTGTTGCCCTTGAATTTTTCAGAGCAAACAAATTTCATATCAGACAAAGAAAACACAAACTTATGTTTTTAAATAATGATTTTATTTAATTTTTAATAAACATGAATTACCTATGATAAACCACGTTTTGAAAACTCCAGTTCAATTTCACCAGACACAGCTGACGACACGAGAAAGGGTGAAACCAACACATCATGCCTTGATCTAAAGAAGTTAAAAAACAAATAAAACAAGGTCAATGACATATCAGTCCTTGCAAACCACAGCGAGAGCCACCAAGAAATACAAAAAACCATGAAATGGTGGTGAACTCTCCTTGGAGTTCTTGCCCTACCAAAATTACTCCAAGTGTGCATGAAAAGCCCTGCAGGACTCATGTGCCTCAGTTAAGGTCTGTGTTCATTATTCTGGGCAAAAACAGAAAAAAATTGGGAGAGTTCCAACAGTAAAACCTAACTGCTGACCCAAAACAAAAAAAAAATCTAAAAACATCTTCATGATCCTCAAGATGTTTGGGGAAAAAAAATCTGTGGACTCACAAGACAAATGTGGAACTTTGCAGAAGATGTGAATCCTGTTAAAATTTCAAAAACAAACATCAAACCAAAAAACATGGTCACTGTGGTATGATGGTCTGATGTTGCTTTGCTGCTTTAGGATCTGGACGACTTGAAGTAAATGCTGGAAACATCATTTCTGCTCTCTACCAGAACATCCTAAAGGAAGAATTTCCAGTCATAAGCTTGTGACCTTAAGCTTGGCTTATGCAGCTGGATAGTGATCCAAAGCACACCAGCAAGTCCACTTTAAATGGCTTCAAATTGAAGAGTTTGGAGTGGTCTAGTCCAAGTCCAGACTTAAATCCTATCGAGAGAACATGGCATGACCTTAAAAAGACTGTATATGCTCAAAAACTCTCCAATGTGGCTAAAATAAAACAATTCAACAAAAAAGGTGGGATAGAATTCCCCCACAGCAATGGTAAACAAATAATCACTGCCTCCTATTAGAAACCTATAATGGCAGTTCTTGTTGTTAAGGGTGGCAAGGGGACAATTACTTTCTCTACATATAGACAGATCTCATGTTATATTCCATTGTTAAGTCAATTGTGTATATGTGTGCATTTAAAAAAGATATTTTTATTATTAAGAGCAAAGTGTACTGGAGCCAAATTCCTTGTTTTTCTGAACAAACTTGACAATAAAACTGACTCTGATATAGCCTGAGTGGTTTGGATAGCCTTTTCCCTTAATAACTGAAATCATCATTTGAAAATTGCTATTTGCCCAGGTTATCTCAGTCTTGATCAAACCTGTCTGATGATCTAAAACAGTGGTGACCAAAGTCAGTCCTCAAGAACCGGTGTGCTGCACGTTTTAGCTGTCCCCCTGGTTCCACACACCTGAACCAACGGTTCATTACAAGGCCTCTGCAGAACCTGATGACCTGCTGAGGAAGTAATTCAGCTGTGTTGGAGCGGGGACACATAAAAAAAACATACAGGACACCTTTTTGCAGCACTTTAAATCCAACTGAGAATCTATGGCAAGCCTTGAAAACAGATGTTCATAGATGCCCTATATTCAACTTGAGTAAGTTTGAGCTATTTTGCAAAGGAAAATTGGCCAAAAAAAAGTAAATCCCTACATGAACAAAACTCAAAAGACTTGCAGCTGTATCGCAGCAAAAGATAGTTACACAAAGTAGTCAAACAAGAAGTGATGAAAACAAATGCTGACCACACTTTTTATTGAACACTTTACCCACCTGGTCCTTTTGCACCAAAATGTAGCCCCCCTAAATGTAGCCAGCCTAAAGAGATGTTGCTGTAGCAGGGTCTGTAAGAACTGCTGGGATAACGTGACTATTTTAAATGCCTGCTAATCCACAGTAATCTGGCCACTTGGCTGCAGTTAAATCAATCCCAGGAAACCCCTCCTGCGTCTACGCACAGTAAGAGGAAAATAGTGAGGAAGATGTTTTCCAGTGACATTTAAGACCAATTTGCAAACAATGTCACTCTGACTATTGACCTGCTGCGTGCCCTTGTGCTCACCGTCAGAAAGTCGGGATTTCACCGTGCACACACCCACCACCATCAGGGTGAGATAAAACTGTGGAGCTCAACTTGGATCTGCCCCGATTTTCAGTGTCAGTTCGTCTGTTTACGACTTCGGACTCGCTGGTCGTCATTAGCAACCGCCTTAGCAACAAAAGGCAGCAGAAAATCCTCAGAAATTAATCCGCTGAGGAGTCGCCAGGCGCGGCCTCTGACCGTCAGCAGGTGTGCGTAATGGCTGTACTCTTGCTCATTTCACACAATTATTGTCCAATTAGTCTAAACGCCTCAGCGACACCCTACAAGTAGAGATATATGCATATATAAAAATATATCGGAGGTGGGAGTTGCTTTTAAAAATAATTAGGTTAGCCCGTGGAAAACAAAGTTGAGTGCTTCGGCAGCGCACTCCCCTGGGAGCTCTCCGGGTGTCTGTTACCTCCAAGTACTCACGTTGTCTGCAGTGCGTGGCTCCATGGTGCTGCCGGGGAATCCTTGGCTTCTCTCACATTCCCTCTCCCCCCCCTACAAAGGTAGAAAATCCCCAGAAAAATGGAGGGGGGATATACAGACTGCCCGGTTCCCAGCAATACCTCTCCGTCTCGAGTTCCCATCCACAGCCCCGCTAAGTTGGACAACAGCCAGCCGCGGTGGGTCCTCGTTTGCTTGCGCACATCTCCGCGGCGTGTCCAGCAATGCCCTCAGCCCTATGGTAACCGCATTCCCACATCCACAACGGCTCGTAGCCGAACCGCGGCGGAAACAACCGAGCTCTGCACGATTCGTCACCTAGATACACCTGTTTCGGTTAAAAGCGAAGGGAAATGGCTCCCCCTGGCGGACACTTCTGGAGCGCCCTCCGTTTCCAATGCAATGACCAGCGCTGGCAATGACCAGGGTAAAAACACATCAGCAGGGTAGAATTTACACTCCAGAAAAAGCCATTGATAGGGAGACAGTTATCTTTTATTTAACCTAAACCTTTTGAATACGTTTATTGGAAAGAGACTGCTAAGCATCTTTATTTGTTTAAAAAAATCAACATTGAAAATCAAGTCATATCAGTTTACAATAATCTTACATTTTGCCTGTTATACGTGTTAAATCGTCAATTTCCATCAAAAGCTGTCTTCAGTGAAAGAGAGAGTAAACCATTTTTGATCTGAGGCACAAATAAAATCAGACAAAATCCCTGTCGATCATTAACAGATTTTTAAGAAGTGAAGAATTGCTGCTGCTGCTATGTGGTTAATGGTCCTTTGGTGAATTACTGTGAATATTATAAACTATCTCTGATTTTGAAGTTATGAAGTCAGATTTTGAAGTCAGGGCAAAAATGCTTTGAAATGATCACAAGTTTATGACTGGAACACCAGGTTTCCTCTTCTCTTGCCTCGGAGTCCAAACAGAGTTCATGTGATATAATGTCTGTTTGAATCTAGCTGTTCTGTAAAGGCATCGTAGATTTGTTGGACAACATTACTGAACAAACAGGATGCTGAAGATCAAAGTTCACTCCAGTGATGTAAGGGATAAAGTTGTTTAAAGCAGTCCTTCATCTGAAAACGGAAAGGGTATGGCAGTATGGCACAGCTGTTCCAAGACATGACTACCCTAAACCAATAGGCCAGGCAAGGAAAACTTTAATTAGACACTCACCTAAGATACCCATGACAACTTTGGTGGAGCTGTAGAGAACTGCTGCTCAGGTGTAGGAATCTATCAATACGATAACGATTAGTTTTGAACTTAGTTTTGATAAAAATGTTGCCTTTTGTGGAAGAGTGGCAAGAAAAAAGCACTACATATCAATCTGAAAACCATCCACGTAATGAGACATAGAGGTGGCACCATAATGCTGCAGGGTTGCTTTTCCTCTGTGGGGAGAGGGAAGATAGGTCAGGGTTAATGCAAAGCTGGGTGGAGCTAAATACAGAAGAAAAAAACAGGTTGCAGAAAACATGAGACTGCAGCAGAAGTTAAATAACTCTAAGTATCCAGCCAGACCTGCAATGGCATAGACATAGAATAGAAATAGAAATAACCTCGTCCTTCAGTGGGAAAATTGTACCAGCAGCAAATCGACAGGCAAGTCAAAGCATGTAGATTTACGCAAAGGTAAAAAATATATGGTTTAGATCAAAATCTGTTTCTGTGTTAGAATGGCCCAGTCAAAGTACAGACCAAAATCGAGTTAGAATCTATAAAATTGAGGCACATTTTCCAACAGACAGTGACTTAATCAGGTCCTGCATAGATGAGGGACATTAAACTCACAATGGCAGAAAGGGCTGGAGCCCACTAACCAGTTTTCAGCTTTTTTTGTGCAAACTTCATGAAGACTAACATTGCAACAAGTTAGAATCTTTGGCAAGACTTGAAAATAGATGTTTGCAGACGCTCTTTATCCAATCTGACTGAGCTACCTAGCAAAGAAGAATGGGCAAACATTTTCAAGTCCAGATGGACAGACTGGTGAGAGACATACAGATGTAAGTGCAGCATGTAAAAAAAGCAAAAAACATTTACAAAAATACAAACAAAAATAAAAGTTTCGCATCAAAGAATTACAGGACAGAAGAAGAAAGTTGTTTAAACCATTTAAAGTATGAGGTAAACATTATCGTGCATGAAAAAGCACTTTTATTATAACAGAAATAGAAAAGATAAAAGCATTGTTGGCATCAATTCGGCTTATCACAGCACAAAAAAGCACCAAAGATACAATAACCAAACTGAAAACTATAGAACCATGAATATGGGATAATACATTGTCTTTCCTGGAACACTGAGAGAGCATTAGCAGGACTACAAACACTGACCGTCTTCACAATCACAGAGTCCATAAATAATATTAATAGGTGTGCAGTTTGTAAAACTTCAGAGATTTATACAAAGTCCTATGTGCACTACATCTCTAAAATAGACAAATACTGCCATCAAGATGAAGACAGACAAGTAAAATAATCAAACTACTAATGGAAGTGGTTTTAATGTTGGATAATATGATAAAACAACAATAAACAGTTTGATTTATCTTGAAGGCTTCAGTAAACACTGAGAATACAAATACTTACAAGATGTTTGGTATTCAAGAATATAGTTAAAATTAGCATCATTCAAATGTATTAGCATAATTTATGCATATTTAAATCTACAATAAACAAATATTTTTCACTTAGCGGTGCTGTAGTAACACATTTGTAATCATAAAGAAGGTTTCCGTTAATTTCAGATTAGTTAATCTCCGTAAAATATTTAATGCTCAAAAGAGGAATGAATATAATTGTTTGAGATTCATAGTGTTTAGACATAGTTTCAAATTCATCAATTCAACGCCCAGTTCACATTTGTTGTTGTAAATTGCACTTTCCAATCAAAAAGGGAGGAAAAGGGAGAAACAATATTTGAGCGCGTACTTACACTTTAATTAAACATGTTGGGTATGATTTGTTCTGTATCTTTATTGGTTTCATGCATTATTTAATGTTGTCAGGACAATTTTACTTTGTTTTAAACAGATTATGCATCTTATAGTACATAATTTCAAATTATTTATGACTGCCTGTAAAGGCAATGGTAATATCCATGCTTTTTGATTAAAAGAGAATCTAACAAATGGATGTCAGCAGTGTTGATCACAGTGTATCTTTGTGCAAATTCAAACACTTTCAAGATCTATATTTCGAATCACATATATTGGCAAGATAAGTGACAGGGTTTGAAATAAGTATGCAGTAGTATAATCTCACACTGGAAAATCTGCCAATGGTCTTTAACAGATAACCGCTTCCTCACTGTGTGTAGTGCTAATAACCTCATCCACACCATTACTTATCTACCTTTTATTTCAGTAGCATAGGAAAACATACTGCCATGGGGAGGAAAAGAAAAGAATGTTCCAGTATTGCCTTACAACACATTTCACACTGGAGCTTAAACAGCTGGATCACCAGGTAGCCACTGTCAAGATGGTGGTTCTTGGAGTGGGACCCAAATGCAGATAGGCAGGGAGCGGCAGAAGAAGAAGGTGAGTGGAGACAAGTGAATGAATAAAAAAAGCAAAACTTATTGGCAGGCATGAGGAGAATGAAGCATGGAGCGTGGGTAAAAACACAGGCATGAACAGCAGTCGTGGACATGAACAGGCTTGGCAAACAGTCGGGGACAGGAATAGTGGAATAAATCAGCAAGGATCAAACAACTGAAGAGTATATATAGTGCATGGTACAGGTGAAACAGGGAGACTGATTGGCATGGTGCAGATGGACCAAATGAAGCTCTGGCAGAGGCAGAGAATGGAAATAATGACAATGAAAACAAAGGATAAATCTTAAAGTAACAGAACTTAAATCCACCATTATCAGAACAAGAAACTAAACTTAAAGGAAATGAACTAAAGCACCACATGGAAAACATAAGCAATCATGAAGAAGGAGCAAAACAAAATACCCTAAAATCATGACAGTCACAGATTTATGTGGATGCATCCTATCGCCTCACCTGAGCAACACAGCTCTCAATCACCATGTATACCGCACATGTACAGGGGTTGGACAATGAAACTGAAACACCTGTCATTTTAGTGTGGGAGGTTTCATGGCTAAATTGGACCAGCCTGGTAGCCAGTCTTCATTGATTGCACATTGCACCAGTAAGAGCAGAGTGTGAAGGTTCAATTAGCAGGGTAAGAGCACAGTTTTGCTCAAAATATTGAAATGCACACAACATTATGGGTGACACACCAGAGTTCAAAAGAGGACAAATTGTTGGTGCGCGTCTTGCTGGCGCATCTGTGACCAAGACAGCAAGTCTTTGTGATGTATCAAGAGCCACGGTATCCAGGGTAATGTCAGCATACCACCAAGAAGGACGAACCACATCCAACAGGATTAACTGTGGCCGCAAGAGGAAGCTGTCTGAAAGGGATGTTCGGGTGCTAACCTGGATTGTATCCAAAAAACATAAAACCACGGCTGCCCAAATCACGGCAGAATTAAATGTGCACCTCAACTCTCCTGTTTCCACCAGAACTGTCCGTCGGGAGCTCCACAGGGTCAATATACACGGCCGGGCTGCTATAGCCAAAGCTTTGGTCACTCATGCCAATGCCAAACGTCGGTTTCAATGGTGCAAGGAGTGCAAATCTTGGGCTGTGGACAATGTGAAACATGTATTGTTCTCTGATGAGTCCACCTTTACTGTTTTCCCCACATCCGGGAGAGTTATGGTGTGGAGAAGCCCCAAAGAAGCGTACCACCCAGACTGTTGCATGCCCAGAGTGAAGCATGGGGGTGGAACAGTGATAGTTTGGGCTGCCATATCATGGCAGTCCCTTGGCCCAATACTTGTGCTAGATGGGCGCGTCACTGCCAAGGACTACCGAACCATTCTTGAGGACCATGTGCATCCAATGGTTCAAACATTGTATCCTGAAGGCGGTGCCGTGTATCAGGATGACAATGCACCAATACACACAGCAAGACTGGTGAAAGATTGGTTTGATGAACATGAAAGTGAAGTTGAACATCTCCCATGGCCTGCACAGTCACCAGATCTAAATATTATTGAGCCACTTTGGGGTGTTTTGGAGGAGCGAGTCAGGAAACGTTTTCCTCCACCAGTATCACATAGTGACCTGGCCACTATCCTGCAAGAAGAATGGCTTAAAATCCCTCTGACCACTGTGCAGGACTTGTATATGTCATTCCCAAGATGAATTGACGCTGTATTGGTCGCAAAAGGAGGCCCTACACCATTCTAATAAATTATTGTGGTCTAAAACCAGGTGTTTCAGTTTCATTGTCCAACCCCTGTACATCACTGCTGCAGCACTGACACAACAGTGACTCCAATATAGCAGCAATTACCCAATAAAAGCATAACTTAATCTCACACCACATTGTGCTGTACACTCTGATGAAGATTATCTCGCTTTAGGATGCCAGATGCTTGAAACTGAAAGTGAAACTGACAGCTTGACATACTTTCTGATTAATTCGGCTAATAATTATCTGACCACTTTTGGTCACTTATAGATCATTAAAATTCATCTTTCTCTCTGTCAGGTGATCCTTAAATATGAAACAATAGTGAGATGGTGACATAAGCCATCCTGATGCAGCAGAACCCAGTGAATTCCCCACCATTAATCCTAATACACACTCACTCCTCAGAACAGCAGCGCATCAAAAGTCATACGCATACTTTAATTACGTTGACAGCCACTGACTTGAATTTACACAAAATCCTCTTTAATTTACTCACGTTTACTCTTGTTGAGGTAAAATAATTTCCACTCTCATAACACGCATTTTATTATGTCAGCATACCGGACAATTTAGGGAACAATGTGACAATAGCTTATGATAAATTTGGGTCTTTGTCCAGGTTTGTTTGTCACATTTAGAGTTACTCTTTTTATTTATTTCTTTTACTGCTCTGACTGTAGAGATGAGCAAGAATCATGCTCCCCAGTCTTTCCGAGTTTGAAGAGCTGCTAAGAGAAATTAGCATCGCATTTCTACTACAGAGAAAAGGAAAATCACGGATGACATTTTTTTTTTTAATCTTGTTCTTTCTGGCAAAGTAGCGCTCAGAATTGTTGTCTGAGTGCCAAGAGAAAGCCCAACAGATTTACTTTCACCAGTGGAGCATTACAGCTAACACTTTAAAGCTCTGCTTGATATTTATAAAAAGAAACTTTATTAGAAACTGCTTTGGGATTATTTCAATTGTTACGGACACAGAGATAGAAATGAAAAGGAAAAAAAAGAAGCACGAAAGAGAGAAAGGATTGGCAAAAAAAGGGGAGAGAAGGAGAATAGAATGGAGGAAAGAAAGAAGGATGAAGAGAATACAAGATAACACCCTGTTTGCTTCTACACCTGCAGAAACGTTCATATTAACAGCTTTTTAACCGAAAAGTGCACGGTACTTATTACTGCAAGATGTATTTAGTGATAAATGCGGCTCAATATAGAACATTTGTGTATCTGTTAACACCTGTGGGTTTCAGTGTGAGTGCGCTTGTGTATACCAGGTTTCTCCATAAAAATAAGCAATAGTGAGTGTGAGGAGCCACAGACCTCCCCTCCTGGACCCGGCACAGATCGGAGCCACAGACCTCCCCTCCTGGACCCGGCACAGATCGGAGCCACAGACACTCAAAGGCCCCCCAGAGCACAAGAACCCCAGGAGAACCATTGCCGGGACTACCACAACCCCCCCAGGGAAGAGCATGGGAGAGTCCCAGGGGAACCACCCAGCAGCCACAGCGCAGAAGCCCCAGGGAGCTGCAGCAACGAGCCCACAGGCCCCGCCGGCAGCCGTCTACGCTGGAGCAGATCCAGCCATGGACCCAGAGACCCGAGACCCTGGGACATATCACTCCTTAAGCAGAGGCCCGACAGAGCCCAGGGGTCCAGGCCCCGGCAAGCCGCCACCGGGAGTGAACCAGCACACACCAAAACACCCAGCTCCGGATACCGAGTACCAAAAGGACACTGGTGGGCAAAGACACCAACCACCGGCAGGTAGTGTGACGGGGAGGAAATACGCCCCACATTTGATGGGGGGCCTAAACTGATCCAGGAGAGGGAGCAGCCCAAGACCCAACCTGACACAAAAAACAGGCACAATCACACACTGGATGACTAATTTAAGGGTACTCAACACTCTTATCTACTTAATAAGGTAAATAATACATTAAAGTGCTTCAGTTACATTTATTTTAAGAAATTATTGTGGAGCTGGTCATTTTGTAGAAAAAATCTGTCTGATTTTTTCCCCACTAAATAAATTTACTAAAATTAAACTTTTGATTTTTCTAAATTTTACAATGTGAGATTATGCTACTGAGATAAAACATAGATTTATTATAAGGCTTTTGACCCATTTTTATCAGAGGTAAGACTGTGGGAATTAGATTTTAGTGGTTTGACACCAAGTTTCCTTACTCCTTTAGCTCATACCTTAATGTGTGAATATTACCCACTTGTCAAATTTGTAGAAAACGTTTGGAAGTAAGCGTATGGATCTGTGCTGACAACTACACAGCTGTTGGGCACAAACCAGAATCCAAACAATTATAGCACATTTGGTTGTCCTTTAAATGTGGCTTTAAAATCCTGAGTGACAAACAGCTGTGAAATGATCAACATCAGATGGTTGTTTTACACCTCTAAATGTTAGATTTCTTGACCTTTTTGGTCCTCCAGCCACATTCGTCAAACTATACAAGCTTGTTTTGCAAGCAGAGTTAAAGACTATTAGCAAATATAGATATTTATGTGTTCAAGGTATTCATATGTAAACACTGACAACCATAGGTTTTAGATTCATGGGTGTAAGATCGTAAAAGATACCCACAGCCACACCTAGGCACAAAACACACACACTCCTGAGATGCCTTGATATTGGGACAGATTGTTCAAGAGTACTATAGCTTCAGCTCCCTTTCAGATAAGACATGTTCTTTATGATGGTAGCATGTGCTATCAGTTATGGCAGTAACTTAGCCTTCTGGCAGTGCCAAGTCATTGTGGTTGCTAATCACTAGTTTTCACCTATTTTCAACACTACAGTCACATCACAGGAAAATATAATCTCTGTATAAATGATACTGATGACATTCCTCCTTGTAAAACGTAACCAGCAGCAGGAAACTATTAATATTAACAGCAAATATACAACATAATCTATTGTGTCTAGTAATGGTGGATGTGTACAGGCTTGGTCTGTAAGGCTACAACCACAAATGTACGTTAAATACACACTAATAAATTAGTCTACTCATGCTTGGTTTGGTAATTACAATAAATCACTGAATAAAGCAAAACTAGTCATAAAAATAACAATATTATTTGATCTACAACTCTGAATTAGAATTATGAACCACTCATGTTCACCAGGTGTAAATGAGGATTATAACAATTGCTAAATCTATGAATGATAGTCAAGGCAGCTAATTGTAAACATTGTCTTTCTCTTGACATTAAGACAATGCCATCAATTCAGCCTCTGATCACTGAATCTGGACGTGCACCACAGAGAGAGATACCTCCATTACTAGTAACTAAGCCCTGATCGTTGAAATAAAGTGAAATTCCTGGAAAATACCGTGATATATAACATTAAAATGAACTGAGGTGGGAATTCCAGCTGTGTCCAAGTTTACAAAGGTGCCTCCTTCGCATTCATCACAACATGGTGGCTCTGTTGCTTCTTTAAATGAAGGATCTCATTTAATGTTAATTAATATTTTGTAAATAAGGTTGGAAGTATCTGAGTTCTTTTATCATTTTTTAGGCAGACAGTGTTGTAGGTTTTTGCCCTTGGCTTCACCTCTCTGGTTGCTAGAAAGTTTAACACCTAATTTTAGAGTCAAGGTAATCATGTCCCTACTGAGCCATTAGCTTTAAGCAAATGGGTTTTTCTGTGCTGCTTTCTTGACCATCATATCACAATGGTACTGCCACATGTATCACATCTGAACTAGAATGTGTCCTCACTACCTACTAACCTCCCTATAAATGCAGAAGGTTTCTGTGCCTCCACCATTAGTTTCAGCCTTAGTGTGAAAGAGCAAACACCATCAAAACATTCGTTGTCTTATCAGCTGCATGAAAGGATGCAGGTGAGAGGGTATTGAAGAGTGAGCTGTTTTGCACTCTATATTTCTTGGCAGGTGACCATTCTTAAAGGTTTAACATCTGTTTGTTTTTTATTGATCACTATGAGCCAGTCAGGTTCTGAAGCATATGGCTTCTCCTTAACAGCTGTGACAAATACATTTTGCATTTCCACATCAGTCTAGAGAATTTACAACAAACTCTTTATTCCATCAACTTCTCCATATGTGCAATTTGAAGGTGTATGCGCTTTATTCCATAATGCAGATTTCTATGTGCAAAGTCCAAGATGTTTTTTTATCTTGTTTTAGCTGCCCGATAAGACCCTTTTTGTTGCAGCCACAGAAATAGGCAGTTAAAGCAGCCATGGTGCCATTAGGTTACTTAGAGAGCTACCACTGTGATGTTGGTAGGATTATCTTTAGATCTGGGACAAGGGCAGCATGGTCACTACTAGTTCAAATTGTCTGATGATAATTACGTCACACACAACATGGATAAGCTTGAACCGCTGCTCCTAGCCTTCTCTTCACAGTACTTAGGACAATGATATCCTAAAATCATAATAATGAACCACCACAATCTCACCAGACATGGTGATGGCGATGCGTTATGGAGGGCTCTTGACACACCCCAGAGCCCCTTCCCCAGGTTCATTAGGACACCACCCACTTTATGGTTGATTTTGTCATTGATAAGCAGGAAGCACAGATGGAAAAAGCATTTGCCCCATTGCCTCTGTTGCTGGGGGACAGGTGAAAAGTGGATCATGCAATCCTAGTTTATTCTGCTTTTTTCTATGTCTTTGAACGCCCTTCTTTTTCAATGTCTTGGCCAGGGCGGCTAACTGTCCACAGAAGTAAAAAGTTTAATATTACGGATCATATGGTAGAATCAGTATATAAACCTATCAAAATAAGTCTGCCTACATTTCTGAAGGCACCTTGTTGATAATATATAAACTTCTTTGACTTTACGAGTTGATCAGAGAGACCCAAATGTACTGGCAGTTTCCCATCAGGTTGATCCCTATATGAGGCAGCCCTTGAACTTGGACACAGCTCCCCGGAGTAGCTCAATCACAGGGGTCCATTCCTGTGAGGTCATCACTGATGTCATCTGGAGGTCTGGACCTGCCTGGGAGTCTGGGCATAGAGGTACTTCCAGATGGCGTAGTAATGTATGGCTGCCCCCACAGCTACGAAAAGGTGCCAGATGGCATGAGCAAATGGGACGATGCCATCACTTTTGAAGAAGACAATACCAAGACAGTAGCAGCCTCCGCCGACCAGCAGCTCACACAACCCAGACTGCTCGGACTGGCAAGAAGCATCAGGGGGTTAATGTATTTAAACTGGGAATAAAACACAGTGCAATACATTGCAGTATAACACATGATAGACCTCACCATTGAGAAGATGACCAAAGCAGGAAAAACTCCCATCACTGTGTAGCAGATCAACTCCATGAGTTTATACCTGAACAAGAGAAGGACATATAAACAGATTTTAAGTCTTGGACTTCTGTTCTTCTATACTGGTTGTGAACAAAGTAATTTGGTGCTAAATAATGGAAAAATTATGTGAAGTTTGAAACAAAGAATCCATCAATAAGCTGATGTAGATTCTTAGTCATTCAGGACATGATAATTCGAAGTGTTTACGTAGAAGGCAAATTAACATCTCTTGTTTCTTGAAGATGTTTAAGAAGGAGATGGAATCAGATTTCATCTTTCTAACACCTACTCTGCAGCCCTGACTCGTCAGCCCAGGCGTTTGTTTTCAGCAATTCACACCTTGAGATATGTTACCAACACAACTCTGTTGGCATAGTTAGGGAACAACGACCCAAATACTGAGCTGACTGAAGGGTAGGCCCAGTGACTCATACATTCTGATTGCCCCATTAGTGACTTTATTGGCCCTATTGGTGTGATTGTTCTGACTACAGTATGTAAGCCTGTTACTACTAACCACCACGCTCAGAACTGAAGAAGCCTTTTTAATGAGAGGCAAAATGTCTTCAAGAAGAAATAGAAGTCCAGTTGCCTTCTACTTAAGCATTTACAATCAATCAATATTTCTATAGAACTTTCCATGCAAATATACTAAGGTGTATCAGGGCTGGACCAAGGTCTTGCGGGGCCTTAAGCAGAATCTGATGTGGGGCCCCTCTTCCTGTTAAGAAGATCCCAACCACTAACAATGTATCAATACAGATTTGGTGGAAACTGGGAAAACGGCCAAGTTTTATTGGCTAAGCTTAACGGCAAACATGGATAATCGGTTATAATTTGCTGAGATGCACAAACTGAGCTCAGACACAAAAAAAAAGGTTGAACTCACAGCATCAGATTGTAACTGTGTTAACACAGCAACCACATAATGAAGATTATCGTTTATAACACTACAAAGTAAACTTGTTAATACCTTTAAATCCTAAATTTAATTAAACCTGCAATAATTTGCATTGCAACTTTGGTACATTTGTGTATTGGTTGCTAAAATTCTGATAAAATTCTGAACAATTTGAGAGAGGTTGAAATGCTTACCGTTCATGTAAAGAAAGAGCTGATTACGCATTTATAATTGTTTTTAGATATGGTATTACCCACATTAAAACATGACCGATCAGCTGTGTGGACGCAGAGCCAGTTAGACCCAAGTGAAGGTGTCAATGTGGGAACAAACCTCTCATGGAAGAAGAAGACATAAGTGGTTCCAAAAGACGCCATGACCCAAACCAGCCAGCGCATGTGACATGCCCACGGACCCAGCTCCCGAAGGTTCAGCCTTGGGAAGAATCAATAAGAGGACAGCTGCAAAACATGTTCCTATACCATCATATTTAAATGCACTCACACACAGACACACACAGCAGGCCAGTATGTTTACCACGGGGCGTAGGAGGCTGCAATGAAGAAGTAGATCACCATCCTGTCACACATGTGGAAACACTGCTCCATAGAGCTGAAAAACAGTTTTAGTTTTGTATTTATATTTTTATTTAGTTCCAGTCCTAATATTGCTTCAAAATGTGTGTTACACAATGCCTTGTAGAAGTATTCATACCCTTTTAACTTTCCGGCCAACACAAAGTAGTGCATACATAATTGTGAAGTGCAAAGAAATTTTTAAATTTTTTAAACATACCATACCAACATTTTAATATGCTTTGATCACTGTTGCTCTGGCCTTGTGTTTATGGTCATCTTGCTGGAAGGTGAGTTTCCACCCCAGTATTGCCGTGTGCTTAGCTTCACCCATCTTCCCTTCAGCTCTGACCAGTTTCCCTGTTACTATTGAAGTAAATCATCCCCACAGCAACATGCTGCCACTATAATGTTTCAGTGGGGTCGGTGTGTTCAGTTTGATGTGCACTGTTAGTTTTCCAACACACAGCATTTTGCATGTAGACCAGAAAATCACATTTTGATCACATCTGTAAGAGTATGGTCCTCTACATTTGCTATGTCCCTATAATAGTTTGTGACAAACTCTAAACACAGGTGGACTCTATTTACTAATTAATAGAGTTCTGAATGCAGTTGCTTGCAGCGCAGTTTTATTTAGGGTTATCAGAGTAAAGGGGACTGATAACAAATACTACACATTTTGAAAACCATGTAATGTTTTCCTTCCACTTCACAATCATGCAATACTTTGTGCCGGTCTATAACATAAAATCCCAAATGCGTTGAAGTTTGTGATTTTAACACAAACTTCACAAACATTTAAAAGTTTAAAGGTTACTTTTACGAGGCTTTGCAAATGTGTCCTATATACCGGAGGTGGCTTTTCTTCCAGGTCACAGTGTGAAACAGGGTGGAGATGATGAAGAGGGAGCTGAGTCCCGCCCCGTACACCCAGGCTGACAGCCGCTCCCATCGGTCCTCTGACTCGTAGTGCAACAGTGAGCTGCCCAGCAGGCTGGGGATTATCCACATCTAAACGAATTTATAACATAAATAACACGTGAGATTACAAAGGCAAATACAGAAACTAGCAGGATGAAAGTGCAATTGTGCACACGATGATGGCACAACTTTTAAAATCAATTACAGTGAGTCATAAATGTGAGTGGGCTGCTTTATCTTAAGATCTTACAAATCAGTTTAAATGCTGTGTGTGTGTGTGTGTGTGTGTGCATACTGACCGCATGCGTGGCACAGTTGGCAGCATGCTCATATTCTGTGGGCTGATATCTCTTGTTAGGAGGAACACGGTTGTTCATAAACCTATAAATGGTCACATATCACCAAATTTAAGTTAGTATTTATTAAAATAAATATTGCATTTATATTTTAAGCTATAATCTGAGAAATTTGCTTTAATTAAGAAATATAAAGAAAGCAAACAAATAAATAGCTACTCTAGGTTGGTCAGTAGATATAGGTAAGGTGCACTTTTAAGTAAAAATCACAACCTTGTTAAGATAATTAAAAAAATAAACAAATGAAAATAAAATAATAGAGATAAAAATAAAATCAAATAATCTGCATTGCTACTCAAAAATTGCTATAAATAGATTAAACCTAAAGTTGAAACCAGATATTTCTATAAAAATACACATAGCCCTTTTATTCTAACTGTCTGATATCAAATCAGACAAATGTTTCCTGTATAAGATCATTTAGAATTACCAAAGTTATTTTTGTTTGTCAAATACCAGAAGAATGAGATTTTACACACATTTCATTAGTATTTGGTAGAATTGCCTGTATGACTTGGGTCAAATGCTTTGGGTATCCTTCCACAAGTTTCTCTCATTATATTTCTGGAAATTTGTCCAATTCCTCCTGACAGAACCGGTGTAGATAGCAGGGTTGTAGGCCACCTTGCTCACACACGCCTTTCCCAAATACACTGCTCAAAAAAATAAAGGGAACACATAAACAACACAATATAACTCCAAGTAAATGAAACTTCTGTGAAATCAAACTGTCCACTTAGGAAGCAACACTAATTGACCATCAGTTTCACATGCTGTTGTGCAAATGGAATAGACAACAGGGGGAAATCTTTGGCGATTAGCAAGACACACTCAATAAAGGAGTGGTTCTGCCGGTGGGGACCACAGACCACTTCTCAGCACCTACAGGGGTTGGACAATGAAACTGAAACACCTGTCATTTTAGTGTGGGAGGTTTCATGGCTAAATTGGACCAGCCTGGTAGCCAGTCTTCATTGATTGCACATTGCACCAGTAAGAGCAGAGTGTGAAGGTTCAATTAGCAGGGTAAGAGCACAGTTTTGCTCAAAATATTGAAATGCACACAACATTAAGGGTGACATATCAGAGTTCAAAAGAGGAACTCCACCTCAACTCTCCTGTTTCCACCAGAACTGTCCGTCGGGAGCTCCACAGGGTCAATATACACGGCCGGGCTGCTATAGCCAAACCTTTGGTCACTCATGCCAATGCCAAACGTCGGTTTCAATGGTGCAAGGAGCGCAAATCTTGGGCTGTGGACAATGTGAAACATGTATTGTTCTCTGATGAGTCCACCTTTACTGTTTTCCCCACATCCGGGAGAGTTACGGTGTGGAGAAGCCCCAAAGCAGCGTACCACCCAGACTGTTGCATGCCCAGAGTGAAGCATGGGGGTGGATCAGTGATGGTTTGGGCTGCCATATCATGGCAGTCCCTTGGCCCAATACTTGTGCTAGATGGGCGCGTCACTGCCAAGGACTACCGAACCATTCTTGAGGACCATGTGCATCCAATGGTTCAAACATTGTATCCTGAAGGCGGTGCCGTATATCAGGATGACAATGCACCATTACACACAGCAAGACTGGTGAAAGATTGGTTTGATGAACATGAAAGTGAAGTTGAACATCTCTCATGGCCTGCACAGTCACCAGATCTAAATATTATTGAGCCACTTTGAGGTGTTTTGGAGGAGCGAGACAGGAAACCTTTCCTCCACCAGTATCACATAGTGACCTGGCCACTATCCTGCAAGAAGAATGGCTTAAAATGCCTCTGACCACTGTGCAGGACTTGTATATGTCATTCCTAAGACGAATTGATGCTGTATTGGCCGCAAAAGGAGGCCCTACACCATACTAATAAATTATTGTGGTGTAAAACCAGGTGTTTCAGTTTCATTGTCCAACCCCTGTATGCTTTCTGGATGATGTTTTGGTCCCTTTTGAATGTTGGTGGTGCTTTCACACTCATGGTGGCATGAGGCGGACTCTACAACCCACACAAGTGGCTCAGGTAGTGCAGCTCATCCAGGATGGCACATCAATGTGAGCTGTGGCAAGAAGGTTTGCTGTGTCTGTCAGCGTAGTGTCCAGAGCCTGGAGGCGCTACCAGGAGACAGGCCAGTACAGCAGGAGACGTGGAGGAGGCCGTAGGAGGGCAACAACCCAGCAGCAAGACCGCTACCTCCGCCTTTGTGCAAAGAGGAACAGGAGGAGTACTGCCAGAACCCTGCAAAATGACCTCCAGCAGGCCACAAATGTGCATGTGTCTGCACATACGGTTAGAAACCGACTCCATGAGGATGGTGAGGGCCCGACGTCCACAAATGGGGGTTGTGCTCACAGCCCAACACCGTGCAGGATGCTTGGCATTTGCCAGAGAACACCGGATTGGCAAATTCGCCACTGGTGCCCTGTGCTCTTCACAGATGAAAGCAGGTTCACACTGAGCACATGTGACAGACATGACAGAGTCTGGAGACACCGTGGAGAGCGATCTGCTGCCTGCAACATCCTTCAACATGACCGGTTTGGCAGTGGGTCAGTAATGGTGTGGGGTGGCATTTCTTTGGAGGGCTGCATGGCCCTCCATGTGCTCGCCAGAGGTAGCCTGACTGCCATTAGGTACCAAGATGAGATCCTCAGACCCCTTGTGAGACCATATGCCGGTGCAGTTGGCCCTGGGTTCCTCATAATGCAGGACAATGCTAGACCTCATGTGGCTGGAGTGTGTCAGCAGTTCCTGCAAGATGAAGACATTGAAGCTATGGACTGGCCCGCCTGTTCCCCAGACTTGAATCTGATTGAGCACATCTGGGACATCATGTCTCACTCCATCCACCAACGTCACGTTGCACCACAGACTGTCCAGGAGTTGGCGGATGCTTTAGTCCAGGTCTGGGAGGAGATTTCTCAGGAGACCATCTGCCGTCTCATCAGGAGCATGCCCAGGCGTTGTAGGGAGGTCATACAGGCACGTGGAGGCCACACACAATACTGAGCCTCAGTTTGACTTGTTTTAAGGACATTACATCAAAGTTGGATCAGCCTGTAGTGTGTTTTTCCACTTTAATTTTGTGTGTGACTCCAAATCCAGGCCTCCATTTGTTAATAAATTTGATTTCCATTGATGATTTTTGTGGGATTTTTTTTGTCAGCACATTCAACTTTGCACAGAACAAAGTATTCAATTAGAATATTTCATTCATTCAGATCTAGGATGTGTTATTTAAGTGTTCCCTTTATTTTTTTGAGCAGTGTATTTTCGAAGCGACTGAGATCAGGGCTTTGTGATTGCCGCTCCAAAACATTGACTTTGTTGTCCTTAAGCCCCTTTGGTTTTGTTCTTAAAGCCATTGACCATGTAGAAAACAGATATGTGCCCATGCTTTAACTTCCTGGCTGACGTCTTGAGATGTTGCTTCAAGATTTCTTCATAATGCTCTGTCCCCATGATCAGAATCAGAATCAGAATCAGCTTTATTGCCAAGTTTGTACATACAAACAAGGAATTTGACTCCAGTACACTTTGCTCTTTGGTTTTTGTTTTTGCACTACAGAATATACATATTTACAATGTACAATATACACATATGTAAATAAAAAGGTGCATTTGCAACATCTGTATGCTGTTGTTTTGTATGATGGGGAGACGTTATCAGGTCCTCCAGCTTTCTTTGTTTTCATGCGCTGAAAGAGCCTGTTTACATCATCCTCAGAGGTCTTTAGTGCAGGCAGAGGATCTGAAGGTAGGGGTTGGTTGCTTTGCTGGTCGAACCTGTTCCTGAATGGGATGTGGAGGAGTTGGTTTGAGGTTGTGAATGGCTTCTTGTCATGTCTGCAGTAGAAGCCATTCAGACGGTTGGCCAGGCGAGGACTTTGTTCAGGAAGGGTGGTGGGGCTTCTGTAGGCAGTCAGGTTTTCTCAGACCAGTCCATACAGCCGAAGTGTCACCAGTAGAAACGCTGTTTTTTCAGCATTCTCACTGTAGCTTCTCTTGGCTGCTTGATCTCCTTTGTAAGTCTGTTCCTGGCCTGCCTGTACCGCACCCAATCTCCACTGCTGTGAGCTTCTTCCTTGTCCCTGCGCAGATTCCTGAGGTGTGGAGTGAACCATGGCTTGTTGTTCCCAAAGGTGCAGAAGGTCTTGGTCTGCACACACATGTTCTCACAGAAAACTGATGTATGATGTCCACCACATCAGTTAGTTCGTTTAAATCAGTGGCTGAGGTTTCAAAAACAGTCCAGTCTGTGCATTCAAAGCAGGCCTGTAGCATCTGCTTCGATTCCTCAGTCCACTTTTTAACAGTGTGAACCACGGGTTTGGAAGCTCTTAGTTTCTGTCTGTAAGTTGGGATGAGGTGGATAAGAGAATGATCCGAAAGTCCCAGAGCAGCCCTGGTAACAGCATGGTATGAGTCCTTAAAAGCTGTGTAACAGTGGTCCAGTGTGTTTTTGTCTCTGGTGGGACACTTAATATGCTGTCTGTATTTTGGGAGCTCATTAGAGAGATCTGCGCTGTTAAAATCTCCCAGTATTATGATGAAAGAGTCAGGGTGTTTTTTCTCCACGTCTGTAATCAGCTCAGCAAGATGTTTTTCCGCGGCAGAAGTGCAGCCATGCGGAGGAAAATATGATGCGGTGGAAAATATGATGCCTCGTTCCCTTCTGCAGTAAAACTCTCGCATGATGCTGCCACCCCAGCACATCACAGTTAGACTGTGTTCCCAGGCCCGCAAGCTTCTCCAGTTTTCCTCCAAATGTAACAGTGGTTAGTGTGACCAAACACTTTGCTTTAGTTTAATCAAACCACAGGATTAGCCTGTCATCTTCTCAAGATCCTTTGCTTTTTGTGTTGAGGTTGGGACAGAGATCTCGTGTCCTTCCTGAACAGTAAGATGACCGGACATTCCCGGGTTGTTTATCCTTGTGTATGACTGTACTCCAACTTTAACAGATAAACATGGCACCTTCAGCCATCTGGAAATTGTACTGTAGGATAAACCAGACCCATGGAGGTCCAGAATTCTCTCCATAGTTTCCATAGTGCATGTAAATATCTGGTTTCAACTGTAGAAGCTCCAACTTTAGATAAGAAACTGATAATGAACTATGAACATGAACTAATTCAGGTTTAATCTGATCGAGCTGAAGATACTGTAGAGCTACTTCTCATGAAGGGTGAACCTGTACAATGCTGCTTGTATCTCATAGCTGCCGATAAGTCCCCACCTCCACTCTGTCCTTTTCCTTAGCAATGCTACATCATGCTTCAGCTTGTTGCCATGGCTGCAGTTGCATGGCAACAGTGGGAAACCACAGGTCCCGTATGAACCGGGCATTTGTCCCTATGATTTCTTTTAGAAATAGTTCACGCGGAGAAGTGTCTGCGTGCCCACACGTCCACTCCTGCAGACACGCGGACGTGCGCATTAAGACTAATCCGTGGCTCTGAGGGCGACCACAGAACAGACCAGGAGGTAACCCTCAGTGATGTCACAGTTGTCATGGTAACCACAGAGCAGGGATTGTCTCTCTATTTTTCTCCTCAAAACAGAGATCCCCTCGTTTGTTTCTTCTCCCTCGCCAGCTTCCCCATTCTGTCTCGCCCCTACTTCCTCCGTGATTAAATGAACATGCAGAAAGCTGAATAGACAGAGATCCAACACACACAAACGCACACGTGCACAAGCAGACACAAGCCCATGCTCTTATGTTGCATCTTCCAAAACCAGATTTCATAAGAGACCTACATTTGTCTGTTCCTCATACATGCACACCCACTTATAAGGTCGGTGAGATCTGAAAAACAAGCTGCCGTCAAAGGAAATAACTTCCACAGATTTAGATGATTTGGTTTTACTAAATTATCTGGATACTGGAACCATTTCAGTCAAAGGGGGAAACAACATTTTTACATGTTCATTTTTTTTTCTTGCTTAAGCAGCACAAATATAGGAATCCAGAGTTAAATGTCACACAGTTACTTGACTAAGAGCAGCAGTTTTGCTGGGTTTTTTGGCCTGGGTCTCCTCCAGGTTTACTTGAACTGAATATTATCATTTTTAACCTTCTTCTAAGTTGAAGACCCCAAAACAAACACAAAAAACTAAATGCTGAAAACAGGGGAACATTTGTCTCCTGTGTGCATCAACTGTTTATGGAGCCAAAAAACAGGGTAGATCATTCATTTTTACCCTCTCCCTTTTAAGAGCAAAGTGTCTGTTTGAGCAGCTTCCTAATATATAACAAACAATATAATTTAAAATATAATCAGAAAGATAATTTGCATCACCTTTTTATCTTTTAACCATGTACACTAGCAGGACCGAATGTTGCTGCAAATAAATCTAGCTAACTTGCTAACCTGTCAAGCAGCAACAGGATCAACTTTTAAATGATTCAAACAATGATGTGGCAATAAAAGTCAGAAGAAACTTTATAAAGGTAGACTGTTTAAGTCGAAGTCACAGAAACCTTTATTTTCTACTTTACAGGTGCATTTCAATAAACATGAATATTGCATAAAACAAAAAAAGTGTTTTTTAATACAGAAATGTTAGCTACTGACAAATATGCCCATCTACTGTACAGTATGCACTTCCTTGGTCAGAGTTCCCTTTTTCTGCACCAATTCAGCATGGCATGGAGGCAATCAGTTTGTGGCACTGCTGGGGAAGCCCAGGTTGCTTTGACAGCAGCAACTCTTCTGTGCCACCACACTTTTTCCTTCCACTCAACCTTTCCTTAATACACTTGCACTCTGTGAACAGCCAGGTGAACATCAAGTTTAAATTTGATTTCTAAAATTTGCTTGTACTTTCGGACTTAAATAAAACAGTTGGTGGGGATGCTCCTCTCCTAAAATATTTTAAATAAAACTTTCGTGTCCACTTTAAATTAGCACTAAGTGCATTTTGTGTTGTTTAGCAGCAGTGTGGTACAATTAATGTGCTTTCCTTCCACACACAGTGGAGTGGCGTGTGGGATTTAATGATGAGTGCAGGATTGAAACAGAAGTGAGAAATACACCTCATCATATTACTAATATGTGAAAGAGGCGAAACATCTTTTGTTCTCTTTTGCTGAGCTGCTGTTTTTAGAGTGACACTCATTCAGAGCTATTAATAATAACTGACCCGGCCCAGAAACTACGGTCCTGTCCCAAATTAAGTGGTTCCTGTATCCAGAGGCTGTATCCGTCTCTGCGTGGCTGCCTCTCTCTTGATTGTGTCAGTCAGTCCGAGAGGAACAGCAGGAACAAACTGATCAAAAACACCATGATGGACAGAAGCAGTGCTTTCTCTCTCATCTAACTGAACCAAAAAGAGCTCAGTTCATTTCGTCTATTACCTGATTGTATGTCGGTTCATGCAGTGCAGTCAGGTGCATACTGTACAAATGCTGCAAATGCAACCAACCAAAGAAAAAACATTCAAGGAGCTTAGTGTGGACTAGGCAAAAAATAAATATTCTGTTTTTAAAAACCTGGAAACTACATCAATCTAGATTTTAAGCTGCTCCATCACAGATGTACTGGATTTAAATGTTAGACTGAGAAATGTTCAGAAGGAGTAAAATGTATAAAATCAAATAAAGATTTGACCTAATAAATTACTGGCTTTGCTGATTGTTTAATAAAAACATTTTTTATAAGTTTTTAAATAAAAATTCACAAAGATGAATTTTAAGTACCAAACATTATGTTTTGAAAAAGTTTTTTGATGCCACCAAACACTAAAATTAAATAGATAAATAAATAACAAAATTTTTAAATAATAACATGATTTATTTCATACTTCATTATTATTACTATTGTTTATGGCTTTTTAAGGATTTAGTTGTTGTTTAACTGACTTCTACTTTCAAATAGTTATTTTTACCCCTGTTCCTTTTATCTTTTTGGATTTTGTTTTGAGCTTTTATGTTTAGTGTTGGGATATTGATATATTAATACCATTGTTTCTCTTGATCGTCTGATCTACTTTCGATTTAATGTCTGATAAACTACAGACTTCAGGATATGGAAACTCATTGGAGAAAGATACTGATGACATAATCAAGTCACTCCAGCTTGGAAAGAAAAACCATCCAGATGCTGCTTCAAGTCTTAAAGGTTGAGATTATTTTAAAAATACAGCGAAGATTTAATTAAAATATCGAAATCTCTGGGAGGAAACTTTGCTGAGACAATTAAATAAAACTTAAATGCAAGCAAGAGTAACCTGTCATGCACAGCTGTAAAACATATTATATGTATAATTAAGCAGTTTTAGTACACATCCTTTTAGAGTGTACGAATCATAAAGCATAAACATGAACTTGCAAGGCATCTCAGTAAATTAAAATATGAGCTAATAATGGCTTCAGTTTGGGAATTAAATTGAAAAAGTTGAACTTAAACAAAAATCACGCAGTTGCTTTAACTTGACTGTATGCGGAAATGTAAGGCAGTCCAAATAAAAAGAGGCAAAGCATGCACTTAAATTGCCCTGTTGTTATCCCCGACATGCTCTGGGTCACGGGTTAGGTCTATATTTGTGACATCAGTTTTCAGATAGTTTTCAGATATCTATTACCCCCAATATATTTACTCTAATTTGTTGAGATACGTCTGCTCAGATTTATGCTGCATGGTTAATATACAGAAAAGCAACACATTTTGTAAACCATGCTTTGGGGTTTATGCTTAAAAATATTATATATTCATTAAAAGTATTTATCATTAATCAATATATGAGTTTCCCTTTTTCAATTAATTTATTAAAATTAATTATCTTGTGGATTATTTTGTAATTTGTTGAGATGCATCTGTATCTAGGTTTTGAACAGAAAATAAGACATTAAGAGGTTGAGCTTTATAAACATTATAGACATTTATACACTGAAAATATGAATCAATCAATAAAGTATGTAACCAGCAGCATTGACAATAATGAAAATAATTTGTGACTTCTTTTTGTGTCAAATATTAAATAAAACACATCTCTGAGGAACAGTGCTGTGTAAAAGTAATTACCCCCTTACAGATTTCTTCTGTTTTTACTTTTTTTTTTGTCACACTCGTTTCTGATCATTAACATTTTTTTTATTAAATACAAAATGCAGTTTTTAAACTATTTAATTTATTAAAGGATAGCATTATCCTGCCCTTTGTGAAAACTAATTGCCCTCTGAACTGGTTGATTCACCCTTGGAGGCAACGGCCTGTTTAAAGTCATGCCACAGCATCTCAATTGGATTTTAGTGTAGACATTGACTAGGCCCCTCCAAAACTTTCCTTTGTTTTCCTTTAAGAGCCATTCAGAGATGGACTTGCTGGTGTACTTTCTATTATTAACCCTTTATGTGTTTTAGTTAATAGTTTTAGTTTCCAGGTTTCAAAGTTGTTTGAAACTTATCCAGATAGACTCACGGTCAGCTGATTAGCAAAATCAGCCAATGAGGCAGGCTGATACAGCATAAGTCTGACTAGCTTGTTAGGTTCCACCAGCTTCGAGGATGTACCTAATTTTCAAACAAGTTCACGATGAGAGGATGTGTTTCTTCTACAGTTAAAGGAACTGTTAACGATAATAAGAAAACCTAATTTCGAAATATTTTAACTAACCACTTAGGTTCACAAACAGATTAAATCCTCTTTTGGGATTTTTGCTAAAGAGTAGAATTCATGGTTCCATCAATTAAAGCGAGTTGTCTTGTTCTTGGGGAAGCAAAAGCAGCCCCAAATCCTTACACTTCCATCACCATGTTTGACTGTGAGAAAGTCTGTTTCTGAAATGCTGTTAGTTTCAGGTCTGATGTAACATTACATACATCTTCCAAAAAGTTCTGCTTTTGTCTCGTCAGTTCACAGAATATTTCCCCCAGTCTTGGGAGTCATTAAGACGTGAGAGGGGTTTTGTATTCTGTCTGATTGGCTGCGGTTTTAGATATGTCCCATGGATTTTTGCCAAGTCTCCTTCTGATTGTAAAATCTTGAACATTGACCTTAAACGAGGCAACTGAGGCCTGGAGAGATTTAGCTGTTCGTCTGTGTTGTTTTGTGATCTTCTGAGTGAGTGGTTGATGCATTCTTGGAGTAATTTTGGTAGGCCGGCAACTCATAGGAAAGTGCACCACGGTTCTGTATTTTCTCCAAGTCTAAAATCCTTAGAAATGGCTTTGTAACTCTTTCCAGACTGATTGATTTTAGTGACCTTGTTTATCTGTTCTTGAATTTTTGGATCTCGGCATGACATGTTGCTTCTTGAGATCTTTTAGCCTACTTTCATGTTGTCAGACAGTTTCTATTTACGTGATTTATTGATGGTTCGGGTTGGGTTGTAATCAGGTCTGGGTGAGGCTAGTGAAACTAAACTCTGTTGTAGGAAAAATGTGGTTAATCACAGTTAATACATGATTTCGTAAGGGACTGTTTGCATGGATACCTTTAATCTCTTCATAAATAAAATCATAATTTGATCACTGATTTTTGTGTTTACTCAGGTTATCTTTGGCTGATTTAGTCTGATGATCTGAAACATGTAAATCTGACAACCAACCAAAAGCAGAACAAATCTATAAGGGAGAAATACGTTATCACAAAACTGCATAGTGAGTTAAGTGCGCAAATAATTTGGTTTCAGAGGAAATGGTTCTGAGATGAAATACAAATATTGAGAAGTCTCATTAAAGCCACCCAGCATCTCCTCATCATGACCAACAGGAAACAATTATGCATGTATAGCATGTATATACCAAAGTGTTTAAATGTAATTTATTTCAGAATACCAGTAGGTTAGAACGAAACGCAAAGCTTCCACCTACCTTACAAGATTCATTTACAGTGAAAATAAGCAACAGTTGACGACAGACAGTAGGTTTAAAAGCCTGTATTCCCGCTGAGTGTCGGTCTATAGAAAAACTGCTACTGATCTGATATCTTCAGCTGAGATTGCAAAGGCGAGATTTAATGCAACGCGACCAGCCGCCCCGTTTCACTGGCGCCGTCCTCCGCTCAGCTCAGACGGACGCATCCCGACCCGCAGCTGCCTGTCACAGGATCCGCTCCGGAAGTGTGGCCGGCGTGGAACGGCTGGATGAGATCTTCTCGGTCCGTGGTGCTGCTGCTGATTTGGAGCCTGTACTGTCTCTGCAGCCACCGCTTCACATCGTCATCACGACTCGATGAGGAGGACTGTTTTGTTTTTTTGTCTCTCAAGGCTGCACATGATTTTCAGAGGGTCTGATTCATAGCTGTGGAAACTCTGGATGCAGGTTCTGGTCGCGCCACTAGATGGGGGTGCAGTCATGCAGTTAGAGAGGGATTACTCAAGCATTTTATTGAAATTGTTTCATGAGTTATTTCATGACTTGTAGATTATGTAGTTCATTTAAATCCCAACATTAAACGTACAGGGTATGATGGGCTTTTCTGGTTTTGATTGATGCACTACACACTGTAGTGCATAAAGTTGAAGTAAAATATACAAAAATGTTGTTTTTCAAAATTCTGAGAAGTGTGGCATTTATTTGTATTCAGTCCCTTTTACTTGGATACCCCTAAATAAAATCCAGAGCAAAAAACTGCCTTCTGATTCAAAGTAGCCTAATCAATAAATAAAGGGCTGTGAGTAATCAAGGTTCAGTATAAATATAGCTGCTTTCCGCATGCTGTTTGCATGTTCTCTTCGTGCATGCTTTGGTTGCAATCGGGTACTGTGGCTTCCTTCCACAGTCCAAGAATATGTCCACTAGGTTAATGGGTCTCTCTAAATTGCCCTTAGTGAGTGATTGCACGGTTGTTAGTCCTGTGTGTCTCTGTGTTCCTCTGTGATAGACAGACAAATTGTCCAAGGTGTACCTTGCCTCTCATCCATTCACCGCTGGAGATTGGCACCACATCTTCTGCACGGGTAAGCTGGTATAAACAATAGATGCATACAGTTGTTCTATAAAAGCCTGAGAGGTTAGTTGGCATTAGTTTTTACACAGCATCATGAAGATCAAGAGACACAGCAGACAGGTGAGGAATAAAGTTGTGTAAAAGTTTAAAACAGGGTCAGGTTATAAAACAACATCCCAAGCTCTGAACATCTTACAGATGATTGTTTATTGTGCCTAAATGGAAGTGTGGCTAGAAGAAAGCTTTGGTAAAAAGAAAGCCCTTAGAAATCCTGTTTGCAATTCAGCACGAGGCATGGTGGTTGATATGCATTTGGAAGAAGCTGCTCAGGTCAGATGAGACCAATTGTTGTTTGTTGTATAATCCTTCCAAACATCAAAATTAAACCGATAAAAGATTTATTTACATCTCTAATGGGTGTACAGTATGTAAACTACTAAACACAACTGTATATAGAACCACCATCTTGTTTGAGGGAATGTAATAAAAAATAAATACAAGCCTGTGAAAGCGTTCAAAATAGACACACACAGTTGAGCACTTCAGCAGCAATCATTTATTAAATGCATGTTATGACCAGCATAAGCTTTTAATATTGGCACTACAGCCTTTTTCTGTGGTTAATACATCTAAAAGCTGCTTTAAGCATTCCGCTCACACTGAGCTCTTTTAAAAATACTAATTGAACTCATTAGGTACCATTTGCAGACCTGAGGTCAGGCCTCTTATACAGCAACAAATCAAATGAGCCAGCAAAAAGCCCCAGAGGCACAGACACTGAACAGAGCTGATTGTTTCACTATGTATATAAAGAAATACTTGATTAAAATACAGCCAAAAAAGCTTTTTGCAATACAGAAGCAGATTTCTTCATGTTTCCAGGAGCTTTGGTGGGGAAATGTATAGTTCAGGTCACACTATCTTCAAATCCTTCATAGCAGACTCCAGACTCTGGAAAGATATCGATGAGAATGTAAATGTGTCAACTGATTAGAAATTAAATCTGACAACATGGCCGAGGCTTATATGTGGCCTACCTTGACATCCCAGATGCCCATCCCTCCATCCATGCCAGTGGTGCAGAACTTGGTGCACAGGTTTCTTCCTCCCTCCAGCACCAAAATTTGGCTGAAATGGAGGTTGAAAAAAGTCAAAGTCTGCACACTGAAACATGATGTGATCACAGTCTGAAGTCAAGTCGAAGAGTTTTTAAACGGCAAAAAATTTAGATCTGCAAATAATACTTTTTTTGTCTTATCTTCATTTATAACTGAAAAGGAAACACCATTTAAAGCAACCCTTCATTCTCTGGCTGATTAACTATAAGTATGCAAATTTTTTGCAAGCACACCCATGGTTGCATTGGTGCATCATTAGAGCTAATTGCTTCATGACTTAGATGTTGAGATAGAGCAAATTTAATTAGGAACTCCATGTTTTACTTTGAGCAAAACTGTTCCTTGTTTCCCCATCACACAGATCACACTTGCTTATTAAACACCCTCCAGGTTTTCCACCCTTTCAGACTCTGGACACTCGTATCTCCTGACCTGATGCTGTTCTTATGGAGAGTGTTCAGGTCCGTCTCTGTGCTTTGGGTCTCAGACGCTCGACGGTCCAGGTTCTGGAAACGTTCCCTGGCACTGATGCCCTTTGAGGCTGCCTGCTTGGGAACATCCAACTTGCCACCAAATGTCAGGCTGGCTTTGGCACCATCATACACAAAGAGCACCGGGTAACAGTCATGACCCTGAAGAAACAGAAGAATGCAAGTCACTGAAGCAAACAGATACATGAGCAGATACTGTTTGTTATATTGTTACATACTGATTATTTGGAGCAGATTAAGCATGAAGAACTACAGACATTACAAGCAAAATTGTAAAACTGCCTTTGGTTGTAGAAAAAAGTTTTTGCAACTCCTTGGAGTAGTTTGGGTCGTTTGTTTTCTTTTAAACAATCATCTGCCTCTGCTTCTAAAGACAAAAAATATCAACCAATCTTTGCTGGGCTGAGAGAATAATAAAAATGTATAGTCCCAAACAAAAACTGTTTTTTCAAACATTTTTCATTTTCTTGCATACAGCAGAGGCCAGATGTTTTGTTTGCATCATCTTCCCCCATGTTTTGTTTCAGTTTACTGTACTATTTATTACAGCTACATCCACCCAGTAATGCAACGAACCAAACAATCATTCTGTATTCACATTTAAACACGCAATAGAAAAGTGTTTATTATCTGTGTTATGGCAAATAAACTTGTCACAAATTGCAATGTCTGAAATTTGAAAAACAAGTAATTACTTAATAAAAATACATTTATTTGTAATTGCTATCATTAATTAAACGAGTTAATAAAATACCAATATCCATGTACAGTGTCTTCCAAAGGTAGTCACCTCTCTTTGCTTTTTCCCATTTGGTCAAGTTCCAGCCACAAAGCACAAATGTATTTAACTGCAATATTATTTGATCAAGCAACAAAGAGTAGTGCATAATTTTGAAGTGGAAGGAAAAGCATACATAGTTTATAATATTTTATACAAGTTTATACAGATTTTGTGCATATCTTTAGCCTCATACCATAGATGCCCAAGTCATATTAGAACATCTTCAGAAAACAAGAAAAACAAATTGTTCAAGAAGCACATCTTATTTTTTTTTAGCTGTTGTAACTGTAAGCCAAAATATGAATTTTTCAATTATGCTATGAGGCTAACGATATACTGTAAGTAAAGCCCCCTTTACTGTGATACCTTGAGGAAAGATTAAAAGCCTGGAGAAATCTAAAGCAACCAATTGCCTTTAGAAGTCACGTAATTAGTAAACAGTTTTGTTTAGCGAACAAAGTGATTAGTGAAGACCAAGGAGCACCGTAGACAGGCCAAGGATAACGATAAGAAGTTCATAGCATGGGTAGGAGATAAAACAATATCCCAAGCTGTAAATGTCACATAGAGCTCTGGTCAATCCATCCCCTGCAAACTTAGCAAGATATAGCTGTCCACCTTAACTGACAGGCCGGGCAAGGAGAGTATTAATCAGAGAAAAAACCTAGAGGCCCATGTTAACTCTTATATAAGTGCTATTTATGTGTTGTGTTGAATACTCACAGCTGCAACTAAGCTGTTCTCGGTGATGAAGGTAACACACAGGAGTGGAAGAGTCACAGAGCTCAGACTGGTCACCCTGTAAAAATCATGAGAAAAAGTTCAAAGTCTTATACTAAAACAGGTGCTACCACCCCAGGTATGCTGCCCTGCCCTCTCTTACGTGCCCGTCTTCCCTCCGTCAGCCACAGACACTGTGGAGTCATGGGACGTCCAGGCCAAACGGTTGCCAGAATGCGAAAAGCACACGCTGTGCACCCAGCCGCCACCTCCTCCCGATGTCGGAGCTCCAGCTCCAGAGCCTCCAGACTCAAACAGCACCTCCCCAAACGGCATCTTGCTGCCCCAAGGAGTCGGGCCAGGCTTCTCCTCCACTTCTTTGATGTAAGCTGAGAACACCCTGCGCAGTAGACAAGTTGCATTGCTCTCATTAATATCTACAGTGTCCTCCACATATACTGGCACCCCTGGTAAAAAATTGTCTATTTTTACAGTACCATGCACTCAAACTAAAATCTTTTTGGAAAAAATTTTTAAAAATCAACCATTATTTGAGTAGTTATAGTAGTGGGAATTAAAATCCATGAAATCTTTCCCCTGATTCTTTTAATTTACATCACTGGGCGGTATCTACAGTGGCAGAGGAGTAAGTGTTCATAAGCACTTCATGTAACCCTATTTAATAAAATGTTCAGGAAGACATTCAGAAAACTTCAGAAAACATAAAGAAATTGTGTCATAGCTCAAGCTATATGCTGTGATTAGCTTTTAGAGATGTTCTGATACAATTCCATGCATCAGCTTGAGTCCAAATCAATGTATTTTAGAATAAGTGTATTTGCATTTAATTAAATCAAACTCCAGATAACTGTTATTGGCCTACTTCTGTCTATGTGTTTATATCAGGTACATGCATAGTGAATGCCAGCTTAGTAGACACAGAGAGCAGCTGAAACACTAGCCATTAAATTCTATGATGTTTTGAACAATGAGCTATAAAGGTCATTCTAGGAGGTCATTCTTCTCTATAAAGGAGAATATTTTTTGTATGTTTTGTCTGCACACTATGGCGCCTGGGAACTGACACGGGGAAAAAAATATATAGCGTGCGCACAAAATACTAATTAGTTCCCATGAAATACTAATTTGTGCGCACGAAATACTAATTAGTTCCCATGAAATACTAATTTGTGTGCACGAAGTACTGATTCATTCCCGCGAAGTAGGCATCAAGTGACCTGTGTTGCAGGAGATGTGTAACTCATTAGTGTACAGTGGGTGTGTAAATGTGTATGTGTGCAGATGTGCGGTGGCGCTGTGCCACAAACCTGCAAATGTGTTGACCTTGTGGTGACTCATGCCAAAGCAATCAGCGCTAGATCGAGTCAAACGGCTGATAATGCATCTCAACATTGGATGCCACCTACCAAAAAATATCCAAGAGTTAGCTTTCAATTCGGGAAACAGTTAAACTTTAGGTTTTGGAGCAAGTTTTGGAGCAGGACCAGTTCTCAGATGGTCGAAATGGAAAAAAAGCACTGATATGGGCCTTTATTAAATTTTCACAAATCAAATAAAGCTTTCACAAATCCCAAATTGTGTTTATATGATTCTGCTATTAGTGTAGAATAATCTAGACCACGTTTGAAGTGTCTAAGTACTGTATTTGTTGAGTTGGAGCAGATTAAAGATGCTCAAGGGAATGAAAAATGAGGTGAAACTGCCCCTTTAACCGTTTCCCGAATCGGAAGCTACATCTGGAAGCCAGCTTCAGCTTCGTCACTTCCTGCTGCGTCAAAAGAAGAACGCTGCAGAAGCGAACTGGTGAGTCACGTGATCATATGAGCGTAATTTGATTGGCTAAAAGCCGCTCGACTCTTTTTGGATTTTGCTTGGTAAGTGGCAACCAATGTTAAGATGCATTATCAGCTGCTTGACTCGATCTAGTAATGATTGCTTTGCCATGAGTCACCACAAGGTCAACACATTTGCAGGCGAATTCTTCCTGGTGAAATTTTTCTGGCAAATTTTAAGTACAAAAAAAAATCACATACATAATTGAAAAGGATGAATATTCAGCGTTACAAATTTAATGTCTAAACAATGTCTGATTCTAATGAGACTATTTTACTTCCGTACATTTCGGCCCTGGAGGAAGCATCTCCCTAGTGTTTCCCGACCACCAGGAAACGGGAAAAGGAAGCAGGAAGGGTTAACCCCTGGCTCTTAATATTCTATTAAAATGCCTCTTACTAATTCCTATATAGATGTATTTATATATATTTAGTGGGAACGAATTAGTATTTCGTGCGCACGCTATATATATATATATATATATATATATTTTTCCCCCATGTCAGTTCCCGGGCGCCGTTGCACACGATTAATAATGCTGACACGTTTTACACGCCTAAAAATTAGAGAGTTATAATAAGAACAGTTAACATGCTAGCATTAGCCTAGCGATTCAGCAAACTGCAATGCTTGAAAATATCTCCAGCAGGATCAAAACACTGTTATCTATTTCAGGCTTCATTTTTTTGAGTTCCTGTGATTGCTGTGTGTAATTTTATCTTGTCTGCGTTTTCTTGTGCAAGTTTGAAAATAAATTATGTTTAGATGTGCAAGAAGAGTTTCCTTTTAAATTTAAAGTGGTTCAGCACAGAGCCTATTTTGGCTTTGGTTAGAGCAGTCAGCAAGCACCACCCCCTTGCATGCTGATTGGTCATCCTGTGCATGTGCGAATATTTGTTTGGTCTGCTAATAAAATTTCTTCCATATATATGAAGTGTTGCTGGAGTCTTCACCTCTTCAGATACTTCTTTAGAAAGAAATTATAACACAAAGCAAGCTATGGCCATCCTGCAGAAATTCTGATTGCAGCAAATTATCTGTTTAGGAAAAACAGGAGAGGCTGCAGCTTCCTAAACATCATTGCTGGGTTAAGTGGGATGCAATCACAATACTAATGTAGACCATATGTCATAGCGATGAACTATAACATATTTTACTGCACTTTACAACTACTGAATTTTCAAACCTCTTTATGGATCTGATTTTATTACCTTTATCAAAGGATTGGGAATCGGTATTTGCAAATTCAATTCAAAAATACTTTGTTAATCCCCAAGGGAAATTTTAACGTTGTTGTAGCTCATATTATAAAGGTTTCTTCAAAGATCCTGATGGCTGTGGGCAGGAAGGATCTCCTGTAGCCATCTGTGTTACAGCAGATCTAAAGAAGCCTCAGACTGAAGACACTCTGTTGTTGTACGACAGTCTCATGAAGAGAAATGAGTAATCTTAAACTGCTCTGACTGGTACCAGGGACAAAAACATCTTGATTGGGACCTACCTGTTAGCTACATTTAAATTTTCAAACTTTGTTTAGCTCATTTTAAACTTGACTTATAGAGTCATGAGAAAAAGTGGTAGAGGCAAATACCTGCATTTGAAGTCACAGGATCCAGCAGCCAACAGGACGTTATTAGGATGCCAGTCCAAACTCAGGATTGTAGAACGGATTGGCTTCTTGATGTGCTTGCACACCCACCTGCATGTAGAAACACTTAGTACTATATTCTACTAACTTCTATTATTCAAATGAATACATATACATTCCATGCAACCTTACCAGTCATTTTCCTGTTCAAAGTAGCAGATGGAGATGAGCCGAGATCCACTGCCAACGGCAAACTTGTTCTCCTTTGGTGACCACTTCACACAGCGAGCGGCCCGGTTGATCCTCAGGATGACCAAGGTGGGCTTCCATGTTCCCTCTTTCAGGGTCCACACGTAAGCATTGCGGTCAGCTCCGCAAGTGACGATGCGGTTACTGTCCGGAGCCCAGTCAATGCCTTCAGGGGAAATAAACTTTTCACATTCTGCACTCGCAATATTATTATAAGCCGTACAGTTCTGGTCAGAGGGTAACATGTCATCACCAGCAGGAATGTCATACTGCTTTTGGGATGTTAATGATGTACTTGAACCTCTCTCTTTTCAGGCAATCGGTGCCCAAGCTTGAATTTATTGATCATTGACCACACACTTTTTGTAGATATTCACAAGCTTCTGCTATTATTCTAGCTGCATATTTGACCACTGTTCTTGGCAGAAATAGTATAGAGAGTTTATTTAATTTGTTTGGTAGATTCCCAACTTAAACCGCAGTCCAATTTCTCTGGGTTAAGGCCAGGGTCAGGGCGCGCGCTGGTGATGTGGGGGTTGGGCGCGTGACCGTGTGCGGAGGCTGCAGTCCTCGAGGCGGCTGTCCCGGGTTCGAGTCCCAGACCCGGCGACATTTGCCGAATGTCTCCCCCTTTCTCTACCCCTCTTTCCTGTCTGCCTACTGTTGGGAAATGAATAAATAAAGGCCACTAGTGCCGAAAAAATATCTTTAAAGTCAGGGTCATTTCACAAGGTCAAGTAACCTGCTTTATCCATTTTGATGTGTGTGCGGGATCATTGTTCTGTTTTATCAATCATACAAGCCGAAGTCTCGCCCTCAGAGGAAATACAACTGGTTAAGATGTTCAAAGACAACTCACAAATCACCAAAATTTAGACCTATAATAAGTTGGAAGCTGCTGGAACACCAGTGTCACTGTCTACAGTGAAAACAGTTTAACATCAACTTAGGTTAAGAGGGTCCTAACCTAACCAAGAAAAGAGCCCCTGCTCCAACACCAAAGTCTCCTTAAAAAAACTTAAAGGATGAGAAAAAATTACACCTACCCACATTGATGAGCCAAATAACTTGTATGAAAACGTTTTATGGTAAGACAAAATAAAAACTTAACAATTTGGTCTGAAACACAAGAAGAATATTTGGTGGAGTCAAGGTGAGGTTTTCAAACATATAAATACTAAAGCTGCCCAGCATGGTGGCAGCAGCATCATACTGTGGGGCTGTTTCACTGCCAGGGGTACTGGTTGATTGAAAAATATGGATCGAATAATATAGATGGAAGACTACCTCCAAAGTCTTCAACTTCACCTCAGATCAGCAGCTAGATGGTTTAAACCTGGATTAATTTGACGTGTTCCCACAGGATAACGTAGTTCTGGACTGGATAAAGCAGGCTGACATTAAGCTAGTAGAATTACCTTGAGCTCTAAAAGCTTGTGCTGGATACCCAAACAATGAACTAGATAATTTCTGATAACAGTGGTCAAACATTCAGCCAGAATTTAGCCCCCTGCTTGTTGATGGCAACACAAAGTGTGCAGTTGAGGTGCATCCTTCTAATGAGCCTTTATACACATTTTAATGGGGGTATATTCATATATTGGGGTTGTTTTGATTTGGGGAAAATCCACTATAAATACAAACTGTTGTTCAATGTTATTAATCCACCTCAACAATGATTGTTAAAAAAAAATTAAAGCCCCAAATCAACCCGTAAGGATGTTTTTGAAAGATTTTGTTTAATACATGAGCAAAGTAAATACTCTCACCTGTTACCTGACCGTTGTGCTCCTTCAGCTCATGGATTTTGGTCCACTTGGTCCCATCTTTCTTATAGATGTGGACCTCATGGTTATTGGGGCACAGGGCAATCTCTGAAACACAAAACAAAGCATTTAAAAGTCTACAACAACATACACTCTCTGGCCCCCTAACTGGGTGCACCTGTTCAATTGCTTGTTAACGCAATTAGATAATTCATGGCAATTTAGAATTTAAATATTGTGAAAATGACTTGCTGAAGTTCAAACTGAGCATCAAAACAGGGAAGAAATGGGATATAAGTGACACTGAAAGTGGCATGGTTCTTGGTGCCAGATGGGCTGGACTTCAGAAACTGCTGATCTACAGAGTTTTTCCACAAACAGCCATCTCCCAGGTTCACAGACAATGGTCCAAAAAAGAGAAAATGTCCACTGAGCAGCATTTGTGTGTATGAAAATGTCTCAGCTATGTCAAAGGTCATATGGAGGGTGTGCAGGTTGGTTCCAGATGATGGAAAGGAAACAATAGCTCAGTAGGTACGGTAAATACTGAAACTGAACTATAAATCATATTGTTAGCCTCATAGCATATTTCTTCGTTTGAACCATTGGATTGACCTTCCTGCCCCTGCACCCCACAACTGCTATAGATTTGACTCATATGCTAATGCTAACAGAGAATGATAGGAACACTCAAGATGAAGGGGAAAAAAGAGAAGAGTTGATTAGTTGCGATCAATAATGTCATCGCAATAGTCTACAATATTATGATGTTTGTATTCCTAATATCATGCAGCCCTGCAGAACACAATCTCTGAAGGCACAACGCATCAAACTTTAAAGCAGATGGGCCACAGCAGATGAAGGAGCTACTCCTGTTGGGTAAAAACCTGAAGCTGAGGCTACGGTTCACACAAACTCCCCAAAAATGTATAATCAATTATTGCCTGCTCCAGTGAGTCAGCTGCGACATTCAAATGGTAGAGTCAGAATTTGGTGTAAACAAACTAAAAGCATGGATCCATCCTGTCATGTAATAATGTTTCATTGTGGCAAAGGTATTATGGTATGGGTTTATCCTCCTGGTAAACTTTGGGGCTTTTAGTTTCAATTGCGCATTGCTTAAATGGTACAGCCTACTTGGGTATTGGTGTTGGCCAATTTCCATCCCTTTATGACCATAACTGTACCCATCTTCTTATGACTACCTCCAGCAGGACAATGACCCTTTTCACAAAGCTCAAATGATTTTGAACTGGTTTCTTAAGCATGACAATGAGTTTAATGTATTTCAGAGCGATCAGATCTTAATTCAGTACAGCATCTTTGAGATGTGGATGGAATGAGAGATTCGCATCATGGATGTGAATGTGAATGTGAATTACTGTTATTTCAACTTAGCTGTGTTTCTCTCTTAGATGAAGCCACTAAAAGAGCTGCTACTGCAATTAACCGTTTACTTTTCTTTAACACAGAAAGTATTCTGTATTATTTTTTTGTGTGTGTTCCCGGCCTCTCAAACCCCGGTCTGTTGTGGCAGATGGCCACACACGCTGATTGAGGTTCTGCTGGAGGTTTTTTCCTGTTAAAGGAAGAAACCTTTCACTGTCTTCAATCAGCCTAAAAGAGCGCACGTCACCTTTCTGTTCGTTAAGGTTCCACTGGCTACCCTTAGCCGCCTGCATCAAATTCAAGTAACTGATGTTAGCCTACAAATTGAATGGAACGGCTTGCATTGAATGCTCTCACAAAGGCCTATGTCATTCCTCGGTTGCTCCGGTTGTCAAATGATTCAAGACAATCCAGACTCTTTTCACATCTTGTTCCATGATGGTGGAATGATCTATCGAGCACTACCAGTCACCTTAATCTTCAAGACACTCTTGAAGACCCATCTCTTCAGAGAGCATATCCTACCCTGGTACCTACCCTGTACTTCCCTACCCCATTTACTGCACTCTCTCTTTTTCTGCACATCTCTTTATGACCGCACTCCTTTTTTACACTGTCAACTCTGAAAGAACCTGACTAGTGGTCTTCCTTCCAAGTAGCTTGTTGTTAGCTTTGATATTAACTTCAGTCTTATGCATATATTTATTTGTAAGTTGCTTTGATAAAAGCGTCTGCCAAAGGCATAAACATGCAAAAACACAAACAAACAGAGGATGTTCTGTGAAATAAAATGGACCAGCTAACTGGATGCCTATAACATAAAAAACTGGAGAATCACACCACGTCTCTTCCTGGGGGCAGCATACACAGTGTCACTAGAAAGTTTGTAAGAACAGCAGTGTCTTTTTCTATAAACTGCGGCAAACCCCACATGTTTTAGTCTGCAAATGAGCCAGAAGATTGTTTAAGAACAGCAATATCAGTGCTGCATTTTTCCAGATGACTCAATTCTATGGTTCATTTTGAACCATAGAATTGAGTGTGTGAGGGTGTTTGAAAACTAAATGTGTCAGAGTGTGACTCGATCACAGATGTCTTTTGCATCCGTTTTGCTCAGAAACCAAAGTACGGATCAAAATAGCCAAATAAGGCTTTGGTTTCCTCTAGCTAACGATGCACAAAAGCCTCTCAGAAGTTCCCCAGCGCCACCCTCGCTGCTGCAGGAAACAGGAAATACCTTCTCCCACCTGGGAGCCAATCACAAGCCTTGGCTGATGGTACCATGAGACTTCAGTCAGAGGAAGATGTACCATTGGGTTTAAACTGCTCAAAGATGAGACAATTTAGAAGTTTAAAGTTTTTAATACAGACTTACGGGTCCGATCTTTGTTCCATGCATGACAGCTAATTGGTTCCAGAAGGAAGCTATGGTACGCCATGGCCAATCAGATGCCAGAATCAGATCAGGAAGTGGGGAGAGGAACCAGGGGCTTGTGGGCTGAGAGATTAACAGAAAAACAGAAGTGACAATATACTCGTTTAAAAGAGGAAGCAGTGGACGGGGACAAAAAAGTTTAAAAAGTTAATAATTAATAGGGATATTTGTAACATTACACCGGGAAACCGGGAAATAAAAAACACACTAACCCAGATTTATAGTCTGGGATAGGAAACTTATCTCAATCATGTCGTTTTAATGAAATGCAGACTTTCGGAAGAATGTAAGGAACTATGCAGGTCAAGGGTAGTACACATCCCTAACGCAAACTATACTCAACAGACTGAGTGGAAAAGTAGGAAAAAAAGTAATACAACAACTCAAAATTTTGGTCCTTTTCTTTACAAACAACAACATAAAGATAATGTTACATAATAAACAAATGTAATTTCTCTGAGTACACTTATTTTTCCTTGCTGTCCTTACAAAATGCATGTGGGTGTGTGAGCATGACATGTTCAGTGAACTGGAAAAATAATCATGAGCTACTTACCCAGAGGGTAGGACGTAGATGAATGGGGCTGCAGAGATGGGAGAGAGGGGGTAAAAACAGGCAGAGAGAAGCAGAGGGTGCTCAGCTCGCGGACTCTGGCCAGTCAACGCGAACGCCAACGACAGAGTAAGCTCAGGAAGAGCAGAGCTGTAGCTGAAGAGAGGGGTGGAAAAGTTCTGAAGGGGGAAGTGGAGGAGGGTGCAGTCAAACTCAGACATGCAGGAAGTTTGCAGTTTGAGGTTCTGGGTGTAGCGTTAGGAAGAAAAATGCTAGTTTAATGGGATTAAACCTTTTTTTTTGAAGGAGTGTGAAGGTGAAAGGGTGAATGTGAAAGGCCAAAAGTAAAAAGTAGAGGGAGGAGCATGAAAACAATTCAATTTTACACCAAAAGAAGGAGGAGCAGAGTGAAAAGAAAGGCAAAACAGCATGAATCGCTGAAGAAAAGGGGAGGGACGTGTGGGCACTTCTGCATAAAAAAAGAACTTGAAAAGGAGGAGGACTAAAATATAGAAGAAAAGAAGAAAGCATGGGGTCATATCAACAAAGAGGGTGCTTCTGCACATTTTGACCTACTTTAAATTCATTCAGACACTTCAAGAACTTTGTTTTACCACCTGTATGAAGCTGCGTTTTTATTACTTTAAAATAAAAATACAATTAAAAACTTGAGGAAATAAAAGTCTTTATTGAAGCACATTTGTTTCTGTGGTCAAGCTACATCTAGACTCATTCAAGGGTTCAAAATGAGATTCATATTTAAAAAAGTTTAAAATAACCTTTAAGCAGGTATTAAACATACTTTTCATTAAGCCCACATTTCTGTATTCAAAATGTTTTATTATTGGTGTGATGTAATATTGTTATGCAAGTTAAAAATAATCCAAACCATCAAAAGGCTTTAAAACATTAAAGTATCACATCATACCACTAAAAAAAAAAACAGGGTTAAGATTGATTTGTTGGGGTCAAAGGCAATGCATGGGTCAACGCATTTCATTCAGGAGCCCATCTCCATTTGTTTGGCTCAAGTAATGTGTTAGGACTAATTTGTGTTTGTTTAGGCACTAATGGCCTTAATTTTTAATTTTTTTGGAAAATGAGTTGATAGGAAATTGGATGGAGAGAAGGGGGAAGACATGCAGTAAATGTCAACGGGCCAGGGCTCGAACCTGCAGCAGCCTGCATCCAGTACTAAGGCCTCTGTACATGGGTCCCACGCTTTACCCATGCGCCACTCCCAAGGGTAAAGCACAAAATGTATCAACTCCAACTCCTTGTGAAGATGCTGATTGAAGATGGTAGGAGCGTGTCATCATCCACAGTGAAATGAGCAGCATGGGCTGAAAGGCCACTCAGACAGGAAAAAGCCACTACTCCAAAAGCAACGCGGAATCTCTGCATACAGTTAGAAAGTGCACTCCGAAAAAGAAAGACCATAATTTTTTTTACAAGTAAAGAAGTGTTTGACCATAATGACCCTTCTTACTTTAGGAGGAAAAAAGGAAAAGTTCACCAACCTGAGAAGGCAAACCCAACTGTCAAGTATGATGGTGCCATCTTCATGTTTTTTGGCTGTTTTGGTGCCGGCGGGATTGAGGAACTTCACAAAATAGATGGTATTGCAAGGAAAGAACCTTATGTAAAAATATTAATACAGCATCTCAAGATATCGGCTGAGAAGGTAGAGTTTGGGTGCAAATAGGTTTTTTAAGTGGACCATGACCACTTGAAATATACCATCAAATTAATTACAAGGTGGCTTAAAGAAAACAAATCTTAGTCTCATAGAAAAGTATTTGTGCATACCTATGTGAGCAAGGCGGCCTACATATCGGACTCCGTTACACCAGTTCTGCCAGGAGCAATAGGCCAAAACTCCAGCAAACTGTTGTAAGACTTTTTTTAAAGGAAAGCCAGATAGCTTAACCCAGGTTATCCGGTTTAAATGGATTGCTGGTGAATATTGTGGGAATGGGTGTAAATGTCAGATTCTAAAGAAAGTAGTACATTCTCAAACCAAAAAAAGGATTTTTCTGGCATTTAGCAAATAGAAAATATTTGCAAAACACAAACTGACCTAAAACAGGTAACATTTGATCTGATTTTATGTCAGAAAACGAGAAAAATTAGGTTATACAGTAAATCTGGTTTCAGCTGTGCTTTTACAGCGCTTACTCTGTGCCCAACACAAGAGGGCGCTCGCTCCCTATTCAATGGAGATGCCAAAAAGCATCAGAAATCGGAAGATGCTCACTGCGGCCCCTGTAACGTACCACATCGGGTCAGTTTGTCCAGCTGCCATTTTCTCCTGACATGTTTCCATTTAGTAACAATAAACTAAACAATTGTGAATCAGCGTACAAGTAGTTCGACATTTTGATCAGTTATGGCGATCATAAAAATGGTCAAATCTCGAGTATAATTTAATTTGTTGAATATTTTAAAACACTTATAAAAAACACAGATTGCTTTGCATCATGATAGCATGTATTCGTGTATTAGGTTCAGTTCACTGAATAATATATACGTAACAATTGAAATAGTTAAAAATACAATAAAACCCCCACTTTATCCAAATATTTAAAAATGTATAATTTATATAAAACAAAATTAACCTAATTTAGCTTAACCTTAAGCCTTATCCATCAAAGTTAGTGGGTGGGGGCTAACACTGCTATCGACAAGGTGATTGGTCTGTTGTTGAGTTGCTGTGTAGAATAACCAGAAAATGTACACAAATAAAGAGGACAGATTAGTTGTGTAGTGTAAATGTACTTAATCTTTATTTCATGTCTACCTCATGGTCAGTTACATAGAAATCCTCCATCACATGTGGTTTTAGTGTGGTAGTTACAGAGTCTGGTGCTGGCCAGCCGTGACGCTGCACAGAGTTTCAACAGCTGCTTCCCTCCCTCCAACGTCAGATCCTCTACAGGTTTTCAATAGACAACCGTCAACATGTGCTCAGAATATTAATAACCCCTGGTCTTTAATCTAAACAATAGTTTCACCTGCTGAAGAATATATTTACCATCCTTCAGTGTGGATCAACAATCGCATTTCTCAACACCTGTATAGAAGATTGTGTTCAGATTGGAGTGAGGTGAAATACAGCCTGGATATTATTATTATTTTTGGATAAAACACACGTTTTAGTGTTCATCTTTTGGTACTGGAGGTTAGAGAACATAAAAACACACATTTCACATCACGTTTAATACGTGTCAGAAGACCTTCCCACTTTTACACCCGGTTAACCTTCATTTAAAAGCAAACAAAACAAAAAATATATATATCAGCAATCTCACACATTAGCTCAGTGTGTGTAGCGTGTGTGTGTGTTTGTGAGCATGTAAAGGACACACCCACAAGAGTGTTTTAATGGTCTGATCAGAGCTTCAGCAGACACTCGATAAGGTGGTCAGTTATGTACTTTTTGCTGGCTGCGGCACACAAGTAGAGGGGCTGAGAGAGAGAAGAGGAGGGCTGAAGACTGGGGAAGAGGAGAAGGAGAAGTGAGGCTGCAGCGACTTTTCATTCATTCAAAAGATTTCTTCACATGATGCGGAGACCTTGGATAGAAGCTTCTAGACTCTGAAAAGGGAAAAACACAGGAAGAGGTCACTGCTGGAAGATGCAAGGGAGGACAAAAAGATCTTCATTAAATATGTGAATATTTTTACCTTGAAGTCCCAAATGGTCATTGCTCCATCGATGCCCGTGGTGCAGAACCTGCGACAATCCCTTTTGTCTCCCTCATAGATAGACACTTGGCTATAAAAAGAAACAAAAGTGTGAAGACGGGTTAGAGGAGAAGTATGCTCAGTAAATGCTGTTGGAAGTTTAGACACTTAAACAGAACTGGGTTTTGTAGGGCTGATCGATAATGAAAAAGGTTCTAAACACAATTATTTTGGTCAAAATTAAATCAGGATTACGTAAAATATGTTGTTGAATTTGGTCAAACTATAGTGTCACTAAATTGCACACAGTAACTGCATTTAGTCATACTTCCGAATGTACTGAAAAAACATTGGAGAAAACCGTAAAAGTAACAACCCCAACAATACAGCCAGTTTTTGAAGTTTTCAAACATCATTAATTGGAATTTATCGTTGTCGTGATAATTCAAAATTCTTATCATGATAAGAAATCTTCCACCATAAACAAGACGATAAACGCCCACCCCTACTACTCATTCTACTGAATTTGGGAGAATTTTGATTTTTTGGATTTTCTGCCTCACATCTCTCCCAGTTTGACTCGAGTCCATTCGAAAAAGAAAAAAAGTGCTCAGTCAGTAACATCAATAAACCTTGACTGTACTGCTCTGCATTTGATTAGAACCCTAATAGTTGTGTCTGTGTTTGGTGGAAGACCTACGTGATGCTGTTCTGGTGCAGTGTGTCCAGGGTTGTGTTGCGGTCCTCGGTGGTGGCTCTCTTGTCCATGTTCCTGAAGCGTTCCATGGCGGACATGTTCCTCTGGATGCTCTGTTTGGGGAGGTCCAGCTTCGACACAAATGTCAGCGCTCCGCCATCGTCGCAACGGAAGAGCATTGGGCAACAGTCATGGCCCTGAAGACGCAAACAACAGATTTTAACAACACGGTTGATGTCTGGTTGGTTAAAATTTGTATATGTGTGTTAAACTCACTGCGGCTACTAGACTGTTCTCTGAAACAAAAATGACGCTGATAAGAGGCAGGAACTCTGTCTTCAGCTGTGAGGGACTAAGCACACACAAATTTACCTGCATCAGATTTATTCTGTTAAAAACAATGATGTGGGAGGTGCTGCCAATAAAAAACAAAGGAAACCACAGTTCTTATTACTGAACTTTACTTTTTCGTAGCTACGTTTTACTCTCTGAGGCATCACACCTCTAATGACAAGTGTTAGCCTACATGAATTTGCAGTAGATTCACCACATTGACTGTATGCTGGACAGTGGCCAGTATCTTTTTTTTGTAATAGTAAGCGTTTTTGAAAAACAAATGTTTTGATGATTTAATATGCAGCCGTTTTTTTTTTTTTTAATTGCATTATCTGGAGTAATGGTGGCTGATTTATGAAATATATACGGTTCAAGTTGTTTTATGCGAGACGTCTAAAATATAATCAACACGTTTGCACCTAATTTGCTTTAAGATTCATTTCTCTAAATGCTCCAAATCGTGTTGCTCATTCACTCCCAGCACCACCATTAGAAAAGCTTTCAAACATGCAGCACATTCAATACCAGGCGAGAGGGAACGTGGCAACAGTGAAAAAAGTAAACAGCTGCGGAACAAGGGCCGATTAGGATTTAACAAAGAAAAGACGCAGACATTTTTCCTCCTCATTTTCTTTTACTGCTTTTCAGTAGTTTTGCATTTGACCAGGGTCATTGTCTCTACTGGTAGCATGAGGTGATACCTGGACCCTACAGAGATTGCACAGGCAGCCCAACTCCACCTGGATGGCACATCAATACATGCCATTGCCAGAAGGTTTGCTGTGTCTCCCAGCACAGTCTGAAGAGCATCAGCAGGACCGGTATCTGCTAATTTGTGTAAAGAGGAACAGGATGAGTATTGCTAGAGCCCTACAAAGTTACCTCCAGGGGACTACTGGCATGAATGTCTCAGACCAAACCATTAGAAACAGACTTCTAGAGGGTGGCCTAAACAATGGCACCCTGACTGCCTTTATCCATTACCATCCAGACCCATTGTTAGACCATTCGCTGTGCAGTGGGGCCTAGGTTCCTGGTGCATGATAACACCCAGCTTCATGTGGAAAGAGAATGCATGCAGTTCCAGGAGGATGACATTTCAGCAAATTGGACCAGCCTGCAGCATCAGTTTCCCACATACATTTCTCAGTGACTTTGGATTTAGCCCTCTGTGGGTTGATCATTTTCATTTTCATCAAATGATGTGGCATCCATTTGTTCCTAACACATAATCCATTCCATATCAGCATGGATACCCAGCATGATTTTTTTTCCAACCGAGATCTGATGTGGCTTAAAGTTTTTTGAGCCATGTGTGTTATGTTTACTGTAATTTGACTGCTGTGTTTCAATGCTAAACTTTGTGTACTCTCAGGATACACTAATGTGACACACTGTCTATGATTCATCGCAAGAATATCTGCCACACTGTCACAGGTGCAATAAACCTATAAATTTAACAGCATTTGTCTAAAAATTTTTTCTAAAAAGGCCTGTTCTCTCTATCAGTGAAAGTAGTGCCGAATAAAAACTATTTTATTCCATCTGTATTATTTGGTTTTTCCTACTTAAAATAAGAACTGAAAAAAAAAAACAAACATGTAGGGCAATAAAAGGTATCTCAAAAGACAGAAAAGTATTGACTTCATAGAGCTGTGCAAAACCAAACTAAATCTGAAGTTGGGACTTTTCAAATGAAAGTTAAAAGATGTAAATTACACATAAATCAATGTAAGAATCACTTTATAAAGTCAGATGACAAAGTAAGAAAAAAGTCTGGAAGCAAAACATTTTTACATATACAGCCCTCAAAATTGTTAAACTCAAATTCCATACTTGATGACTGCGTAGGATCCCTTTATAAAACATCATCTCTGTTGTGTCTCATGAATAAAAGGTCATAGAGAGCAAACTTTCAATGACACGGTAAGAACCAAGGAAGCTGTTCTACAAGCTTTTAAACATCGTTTCTACGGCTCATAAAGACAGACCTACACACACTAAAATTTTCAGTTACTCGTGGGGTTTTTTATTATGTGGCATTATTTAAAAAACTAATGATTCTATCTGGCAGATGGCAAAAGAGCTATACTTTCAGATTTCTATAACCTTTATGACATGATTTATTTAAGATTTCTAAACAAATGTATAAAATAATTAAGATAAATATTTTGGGAGTTGTAGGGAAAAAGCCAGATCCCTCTATGTGTAAAAACCAACATACCTGGCAGTCTTAGAGCTGTCTACCACAGTAACAGTGCTGTCATGGCTGACCCAAGCCAGACGGTTCCCAGAGGCTGAAAAAGAGACGGAGTGGACCCATCCCCCTCCACCTGCGGTGTAAAAACGCATAAAAGCAAGTTGATGTGTTTTAGTTCAAGAAACAACTGAATCTCTGAATGAAAGAGGACATAAATACTGACCCGCTCCCCCAAATTCTGCTAGCACGGCCCCGAATGGCATTTTGCTGCCCCAGGGAGTGGGGCCTGGTTTTTCTTCTACCTCCTTAATGTAGGCTGAGAACACCCTGGAGGCCCGAGCAGATGGCGCAGAGAAAAGGGAGTAAAGAGGAAAAACATAATTTAAAAAAGAAGAAAAACAGTTTGACCGTTTTTACTTTTTTCTGAATCTATGTAATTATTCAGTACTTTGTTAATATACAGAAATTGTACCTGCATTTGAAGTCACATGAGCCAGCAGCCAGGAGGACATTGTTGGGATGCCAATCTAGACTGAGGATGGTGGAGCGGATTGGTTTCTTTATGTGTTTGCTCACCCACCTGACCCACACGAGAAGCAGACAGCAATGAATGAGGAGGGAACACTGCAGAACAACCTTAGTAAATACGGGAACATCGTTTTTATTCCACATAAAATGTAACATTTCACAGTTTAGTGTTATTCACAGGGTTCCTAAACATTCTTTCCCCGACTCAATTATTTTGCAGGGTTTACAATATACCCAAAATTTAAGTGCAAAAAATTTACATCAGCTTCTATAAATCATTCAAACTCCACAATGATGAAGTTGGCGCGTAATTCGTCAGTGTGGTGGATATTCTATTGCTTTGTTTTGGCATCTGGACCAAGTTGGATCAGCTGTTTAAAAACAGACTCCAATGTAGGCTGGTAATCATCAATTTACGCTGATGAGGTGTTGTTATGCTTGCCTGGTCCTGAAACTATTTCTGGCCTAAAAGAGATCATTTTAAAATACGGCTACATTTCTAGATGTTAATATAGACAAAACTAGCAGTGGATATAGTGGGCAAACTATCACAAATCTTTAAAGACCGGGTTCAAATGGCCTAAAAACAGCATTAATTCAAGCTCCTCAGTCACTTTTAAACCTTTATGAGGTAAACTACGGCACTGCGATTGGAAAAAGAAACATCTGAAGCGATGAACAGCTATCCCCTCATCTCTTCCAGACTGTCTAGAAAGTTCACATACGAACATGCTTCCAAGGCTTTTATATCTTTTTCAGAGGCTACCGGTAAATGTGTCCCATTCCATGTCTGTGCCATTAGTAACTGGTCAACATACAGCCACAACAACCTACGTCATACAATCAAATACCTGAAATCATTTGAACAGTTAAGCAATAAATTCCAGCTCCCTAGATATGTATACACCTTAGGACAACCAGTTGATGAACTCTTAAAAGTTCTCAAATAGGAGTGTATACAACACATCAAAGATAAAATGGCAATCTGAAATTAACGTTCAGGTATCGGATCTGGTAAAACTGGACAGGCTTATTCTACACTAAACATAGATTTTATTTTTTGGAAAATCCTGTTTGTAATCTGTGATACCTTTATTCTTATTGGAGGAAAGAAAACAAAATGTTCTCATATTAATGTAACCCAGTTTAAGAAACCGAGATTCAGCACAAAATATTTATCCAAGAAAGTTGCGAAATTGAACTGGAGAAATACAATTACATTCCTTAGCTTCTCTGACATTTTAAGACTCAACAGGAGGCTTGTGCTAGTCAAATTTACCCCAATATTAAACACATTTATGGTATGTGAAACGTTTAACACTGCTGTTTCTGTCTCACCAGTCATTCTCAGACTCAAAGTAGCAGACAGAGATGAGTCGAGCTCCACTGCCAACTGCAAACTTGTTCTCCAGCGGAGACCACTTGACGAAGGTGGCTGCCCGGTTGATCCTGAGGATGACCAGTGTGGGTTTCCAAACTCCTTCCTTCTGAGACCACACGTAGGCGTTACGGTCGGCCCCACATGTCACTATACGATCACTTTTGGGAGCCCAATCAATACCTAAAGAACAATGACAAATCAGTGACAAATGTTTTAAAAATCAGACTTTCTAACTACCAGTTTTGGAGAAAGATGATGCGTGGATAAAAATAGATTATTCATGTAATTAGAGTGCATTGCGACTGTAAATATTTTTTCCAGGGACACCCTATCCCTGTACACTCTACATGTAGAAAACAGTAATAATTCTGTTGGTGTGCATCTTCCCAGTATGTATCTATGCCTCTTAGGGCGAAATTAGGAAAACGAGAATAATAACTCACAAAGCAATGTCTTTATATTTAAAAAGATCTATTTAAGCAACAAATCGGATGACTTCATTTAGCAGTTACATAAAATCTGAATGTTGTTAATTGTAAAAAATTACACTGAACAGCTGAAGTAACATGTGTCCTGTCGCCCTCCAAATGTGTCATGTATTAAATAACAAATGATGAAAATAAGCTAATGAAAAACGTGATAATCATTGTCTTGTATTAGTTTAGCAGCTGTCTGAATATTTGTTTTCCGTTTTAAATAAAAGCAATTATTATTATATTATATATATATAAAATCCATGTGAAGAAAAACTATTTTTGATTAAACTACTTTCAGAAATGTAGATTTTTGTCTTTTAGAAGATGGACAAGGAAACATGTGAAATCTCATACAAATCCAGACCTTGAAAATAAAATTTTATGTCTCTCTGAACTGCAAAGAGCCAAAAAATAATCAAACAAATTAAGTCAAAAATCTCCAAAAAACTTAACAGAAGTTAAAGAGCATGTAAAATTACATACCTGTAATGTGTCCGTTGTGCTCCTTCAGCTCATGGGTCTTCACCCACTGGTTGCCACTTTTCTTGTAGATATGAACTTCATGGTTGTTCGGACTGATGGCAATTTCTGAAGGCAAAATAGAAAAAGAAAGAAAGACAGGTTAACATGATGTTAATTAAGATAACAAACCTGCAAGATCAGATTCCATTGTGTGCTAAAGACTGAAAACAAGCCTGTCCTGACATCTTTGTTTACCTGCAGTTAGTCACTCATTCAAACATGAATAGCTTGAATTATGTTGAATTTAAGTCCGGTGTTATAATTAACCAAGGCCGGTTTGTTAATGATTTAAAAACAAATGATATGTTCAGCCTTACGTGTCCTGTCGCGGTTCCACGCGTGGCAGGTGATGGGTTCCAACAGAAACTGATGAAGGGACATCTTGTCTGGGTGTGGTCCTTAAGTGCAACTCTGCACAGTCACAAAGCGAAAACTTAGTTAGCAACTAGCGACAACAATTTCCGAGCGAACTGATCTGAGATTTGCCTTCTAGCAACACACCGGAGATTACACACCACATACAGAACTAGAAAAACATAATACAAAACATTTAACTGCAGCTTACTTAGCTTTATTTACCAGCAGTTAGCTTGAATTTATTTGTTAAACATAACTCGGAGCCCTGGAAAGGCTGAACTATTAATGGCTTCTTGAAATAACGCAATCAGAGTAGCGTTAGCATACAAGACATGTCCCAGCCGTTGATTCGTTAAACCAAGTCTTATATAAATATATATAAAGAAAAGTACTGGACCAAATACCTTCATATGAGCAGTCGTAAACCTGATTTACTAGCTACGACAGGGTAGGCTAACTCTGTACAGCGAAATACCATTAATGTTACGCGCAACTTACTGGGATTATTAGCTCAGACTTCACTGGTGCTATAAAAGCTCATCGCTCAGACGAGGCTAGTTTAGGGCGCTCCAGTTTACTCCTAAGTACACGTTTTCTATTAGGCCTATCCTATGTATTTTCCGACCTCAGCGTTTCCTTAGAGCGAACCGCCTCGCTGCATTATCTCAACCCGCAAGCACGCAGGCTAACTTACCTCGTCGGTCCGGCTCTGCCTGAGTGTGCGGTCTCGTTAACCGGCGAGCTAAGTCCCACAAGCTAAGGGGGGTGAAGGATCGAGGTTAGATCAGGAGTGGACTTGAATTCGCGGACTCTGGTCAGTCGACACGAATTCGTCCAGGTATGTTGAGGGAATGTCAAGACGGCCAGGAAGGTACGAGCGGGAGCATCCGGTAGCTAACTTGGCAGCAAAACGCCTGGATATCTGGCTGACAGCTAGCTTAGCATCGTCACGCTAGTGGTTACATTCAAAGTGAAAAAACCCGTTCAAGACGAACGTCTTTACAACACCGACTACAGCCAGCGCGAAAGAGCTCCTCATGTGGCTCGAATGGAAACATGCAAATCGATTTTTTTAGGTCATCAAAATACCTCAGGGCTATTTTGTTTCTTCCTATAGATAGATAGATAGAAATGAAATAGACTTTATAACAGAAATTCATTGGATGAGCCGCACAATATGTGACAAATACATCGTCATAGCAGCATGAGTGTAGTATCAACATCAAAAAGAACAGCTTGAAGGACATGTTCACTATATCCACCAACCATATGGAACATTATATGTTTCCCTAATATTGTGCAGCCCTAGTGAAGATGCTAGTCTGATACTTAAAGGCAACCGCTTTTGGGAGCGGACTGAAAAAGCCACCAGAAGTGGAGGTGGTGGAGGAATATAAATACCTCGGTATTCATCTGGACATCAGAATGAGGTGGAGATGCAACTGTGAAGCCGTCTACAAGAAGGGACAGAGCAGACTGTACTTGTGGAAGCTTAGGTCCTTCGATGTTTGCAGCAAGATGCTGCATATCTTCTATAAGTCTGTTGTGGAGAGTGTCTGCCATCATCTGCTGGGGTAGCAGCACCAGAGCCAGAGGCTTAAAAAAGCTCAACAAGCTGATTAAGAAGGCTGGCTCTGTTCTAGGGACTCATCTGGAACCTATGGAGATTATGCAAAGAAGGATTCTTCATAAAATGAAGAACAGTATGGGGAACCCTGAGCATCCTCCGTATGAGACTTTAGTACAATGAGTGTCTTCAGTAAGAGGCTTATTCAGATCTGCTGTAAGACAGACCACTACAGCAGATCCTTCCTGCCCACAGCCATCAGCATCTACAACAGCTCTTTGAAGAAACCTGAATAATATGAGCTACATTTAATTTTCCCTTTGGGATTAATAAAGTATTTTTGAATTTAATTGAATTTCCTATGAGTCTTAATGAAAACACTCATTCTCTCCAGGTCTCACCTCAAAGTATATGTTTTTCTTAACCTGAAGCAGCTTGTCTGCAAAACACAATGGTGCCATTTAAAATCTGGATCCATTGTTACCCCCAGACCAATACTTTTTGAGGTACACCGCCAGAGAGCCCAGGTTGGAAAGAATGGTTTGAGTCATAATTTTAGGGCTAAATAATATAAATTCTGTTTTCTTCTGGCCCTGTCATAAACTGGCGACCTGTCCGGGGTGTAATCTGCCTCTTGCCCAATGACTGCTGGAGATAGGCACCAGCCGCCCCTTCAAGGATAAGCATGTATAGATAATGGATGGATGGATGTTTTCTTTTCATTGAAGCTCAGAAAATTCTGAATTGTCTAAGACACTTTAGTAAGAGCTAAATAAAGCATGGATGATTTTGGTAAATCTGTCAGTCATCTGTATAGCAGTGGAAGAATAGACTCCAAAGGGACCAGGTACAGAAAATAAGACGAGATCTGAGGATCACATCTCAGGAACCCCACAGGAAATAGGTGATTCAGTAAAAACATTTTCAGTAGTTTGTGGTTGCTTTTGTCTCTGATCATCCATTTGATTTTTTATGTCTTATTTGATAGTTTATCTGTTTTCATTGTATTCTTTAACTTTTATGTTGTCAACGGCAGAGATTGCAGAGAATAAATAAATAAATTCTCCATCCACCCTCTTTGTAAGGTCAGGCTTCCTTTGACTCATGGGAACCAGTGGGATGTTCCTTAATAGGCAGCCGATGGATCCCTTGGGTAAAACGGGTTCACAAAGCAAAGTGTGGGGAGTTTTCATCTTAAATGGAGGGTAAAACATTTAACACCAAGACAAGGACAAAAACATCTTGTCAGCAAGATTTGAGAGCATTACATCATTAGCTGTAGCAATACAAAACATCAGTTCCCGACCTGTAAAACACCTGAGGTCACATCTTGGTTAATAAACAGCCTGGAATTAATCATTTTCTGCAGATTGACCAACTTTTCTATTTAAGACACCAATTCAGTGACTTTTGCCGGTGAACCTGAACGCCCCATTCTGATCCACCAGCTGATGCACCATTCAAAATGGTTTGCAAACAACACCTACCTGGTATACTGGTTTCCTTACTGGGTGACAAATGGTGCACACCCACACTTTTTAACCAATCTGAGAAGATTTCAATTACTTTCACCTGGTAAGTCTTCAGGTTTGGCTACTGCTAAGTAAAAAGATTAAAACACATTTGCAACCTTTTTACTTTGTGGTGGTGCTTCATCTAGCTTCTCAAATGGAGTTGTTATCAAAAGTAGACGAGTCACTTCCTACACCTCCACCATACTTTTTATCAGGTAAGAATTAAAAAGAAAACCTAATCTGAACTGAAGCATAATTAAAAGCATAATTATCTCTTTAATTTCTTTACAAAAGGTGGTGTGTCAGAGCAAAATGTCAGAGTCTACCAAATCAGCTCCTCCTTTAACCCACCAACTTCCTTCGTGCCATCTCTTGCGGGTATGTGTAAAACTGTATTCACAGTGAAGCTTTAGGATTTACCTGATTTTGTCACATAATCTTTGATCATTATTTGTTCTTCAGTGTGTAGTTTCTTGTCTAAATATGAAGGTTGACTGTATGGACGTTTTAAAGTTTACTTCCAGTGGTAGTTTGACTCTTAGTTTCAGGTATAATGGGAATTACAAAGGGATTTGGATGTAACTGTAAACGGTCACCGCCTGATGATTATTTGTTCTGATACTGATCACAATGGATCAATTCATTTTCACTTCCTTATGATTTTAATTAGCTCCTAATAATTCCTGGGGAACGATTGTGAGCTACAAGGCTGAAAAGGCTGAGATGAGTCGTGCTCCGGGGCTGGTGACGTGCAGCTTCTGTCAAACTCAGGTCATCACAGAGGTCACCTTCCAAGTGGGGACTTTTGCTTGGCTCATGTGTTTCCTCTTTGTGATTTGTGGGTAAGAAAGATGCATTCAGAGCCCTAAACTTGCTGATCTCAGGGGCTGTTAACCATCACTCACACATTTCGTCTCACAGGTTGATTTTTGGCTGCTGCCTGATTCCTTTCTTTGTGAACCACTTCAAGGACGCCTGCCACAGTTGTCCTCGCTGCCAGCGTGTTCTTCATGTTCAGAGGAGATCATGCTTCGAATGATGACGCATCACTGTGTGTCTGAGTCGAACTTTCATGTTGGTTGTGTAGCACAAATGTTTCTTTGTGTGAAATTGTGATATTTAACAAAATTTTAATCAGGTTTTAAAAGAAAATATATTGAATAAATGGTTTTGTTTGACAGCTGTGGCTTTTTTTGCAAGGGAGAGTCAAAGATGGTAAGAATTTATTTTTTTTATTCAGTAGGCCTTTTAACCTATTATGTGGTGTGGTCACTGGAGTAGAAAGCAACTTAAAAGCAGTTTTTCTGTATGAATCTTGGTTTTGATGGTATACTTTACAATTGGCTAATTCATTAGCCTCTATCCAATGTCACCTACTGGCCAATTAGTGCCCACATGTTATCAAACTTGCATGGCTTCCAAGCGTGTCTAAAACAGTATTTAAAATCCCAGCAGGGTAAAATATTTGTAATATCTGTTACCAGCTAAGAAGTAACATACTTACCGACTACTTTATTAGGTAAATCTTGCTAGTTCTGGGTCTGACTCCATTTGGCTTCAAAACTCCCTCAATTCTTTGTGGCAGATTCTACATTGTGTCAGACATTCCTCTAAGTTTTTGGTTCATGCTAACAGGATAGCATCACACAGTTTCTGCAGATTTGTTAGCTGTACATCCATAATGTAAAGTCCCAATTTTACCACATCCCAAAGAAGTTCTACTGGTTTGAGTTCGGGTGATGTAGAGAACCCAGTTTCTGATGATCCGAGCCATCCCACTGGAAGTAGCCATCAGAAAATTGGTGCAGTGTGTCCCCAATGAGATAAAAATGGTCTGTACCAATACTCATCCATGCTGTGGCATTCAAAGGACATTCAGTTGGTACTAAGGGACTCAAAGTGTCATCAGAAAATATTACCCACATCATTAGAGCAACACCAGCATGCCCTGCATGCTTTGGATATGTTTCTAATTAAAAACAAAACACTTGAATCAATTGAATGGATAAGTATCAGGCTCCCACAGAATTTGGTGACAGATTGAGGAGATAAGTGAGCTATTTGAGGTGTGTTAGAACAGTAACACATTTAAAACATTTAGGTTGCGGGCCCCGAGGACTGGATTTGCCCTCCTCTGTTGGATGTAGTGACTGTTAAGCTGAGGGAGTGAAGGATGCTTAAGTAATTTAAATATGCTAAGAATTTGCCACTTAATTCTGCTCCAGGACAAAAAAAGGACTATTAAATACATGGAAGTTTAAAGATGACCTGTTTAGGTTTGGAGGCCTTGTTTTTGTGTTTCTTGCTTGTGTAGAATTGAGAAGCTATGTTGAACTACACTGCTCAAAAAAATAAAGGAACACTTAAACAACATAACATAACTCCAAGTAAATCAAACTTCTTTGAAATCAAACTGTCCACTTAGGAAGCAACACTGATTGACAATCAATTTCACATGCTGTTGTGCAAATGAAATAGACAACAGGGGGAAATCTTTGGCGATTAGCAAGACACACTCAATAAAGGAGTGGTTCTGCAGGTGGGGACCACAGACCACTTCTCAGTACCTATGCTTTCTGGCTGATGTTTTGGTCACTTTTGAATGTTGGTGGTGCTTTCACACTCGTGGTAGCATGAGACGGACTCTACAACTCACACAAGTGGCTCAGGTAGTGCAGCTCATCCAGGATGGCACATCAATGCGAGCTGTGGCAAGAAGGTTTGCTGTGTCTGTCAGCGTAGTGTCCAAAGCCTGGAGGCGCTACCAGGAGACAGGCCAGTACATCAGGAGACGCGGAGAAGGCCGTAGGAGGGCAACAACCCAGCAGCAGGACCGCTACCACCGTGCAGGATGCTTGGCATTTGCCAGAGAACACCAGGATTGGCAAATTCGCCACTGGCGCCCTGTGCTCTTCACAGATGAAAGCAGGTTCACCGTGGAGAGCGGTCTGCTGCCTGCAACATCCTTCAGCATGACCGGTTTGGCAGTGGGTCAGTAATGGTGTGGGGTGGCATTTCTTTGGAGGGCCGCATGGCCCTCCATGTGCTCGCCAGAGGTAGCCTGATTGCCATTACGTACCGAGATGAGATCCTCAGACCCCTTGTGAGACCTTATGCTGGTGCGGTTGGCCCTGGGTTCCTCCTAATGCAGGACAATGCTAGACCTCATGTGGGTGGAGTGTGTCAGCAGTTCCTGCAAGATGAAGACATTGAAGCTATGGACTGGCCCGTCTGTTCCCCAGACCTGAATCTGATTGAGCACATCTGTGAGATCATGTCTCGCTCCATCCACCAACGTCACGTTGCACCACAGACTGTCCAGGGGTTGGCGGATGCTTTAGTCCAGGTCTGGGAGGAGATCCCTCAGGAGACCATCCGCTGTCTCATCAGGAGCATGCCCAGGCGTTGTAGGGAGGTCACACACAATACTGAGCCTCATTTTGACTTGTTTTAAGGACATTACATCAAAGTTGGATCAGCCTGTAGTGTGTTTTTCCACTTTAATTTTGTGTGTGACTCCAAATCCAGGCCTCCATTGGTTAATAAATTCGATTTCCTTTGATTTTTGTGTGATTTTGTTGTCAGCACATTCAACTTTGTACAGAACAAAGTATTCAATGAGAATATTTCATTCATTCAGATCTAGGATGTGTTATTTTAGTGTTCCCTTTATTTTTTCGAGCAGTGTATATTGAGATGAGAGATTGAGAAATATGACATATATAAAATAGTCAAGTTTTATTTAGCAGCAAACAAATAATTACTTCATTTTAGAGCTACAACAAAACCCAATGAGAGCTGGTACATAATGTAATCCAGAATAACATTAATTTCTAATTAATCAGAATAAGTTCAATTTTTTTGCTAATTTTATTCAGTAAGATGTGACACAGCAAGAAAAAAATGTAAAAAGAGGCTAATTCTGATTATTCTTCCACTACTACTGCAGGTAAAAAGGGGAAGTTTATGGCTAAGGGAATAAAATGTTTTAAATATTGTCAAAGCAGAACAACAAGCTGATCTAAAGTTTATCAAGAGTTTACTGGTCTCTCAGGAGATTAAAGAAAAATGTCTAAGGACTATTTTCAATTCTATTACCTTGTGTAAATCAGTGTGGCAAAGGAACAAAACAAACAATTGTTGGAACATTAGGAAGGCGTATAGTCAAAAACAAGATCAGTCTTCGATCTCATATGAATGGAGCCAAGCTCCTTGCTCAGTTTTCGCATACTGTTTCTCTTGACGGAGTGAGAACACGGCTTTCCTTATTTCTCGGCATAAAGAGCTTCTGGAGAATCACAAGAGCTGATCAGCCTGTCAGAGACTTTGGACAACTTGCAGACTGAGTCACGTTACACAAAGCCAAACAAAAAGGGTTTGATTATTTAATTATCCCAATCTGAGATAATTCTGGCAAATGTCATGCCATCCGCAAGGAAGCTGAAGTTTGGGTCTCATTAGACCAAACAAGTTGCTTGTCAGGAAGAGGATAAATAATTTTGAGAGTGTAATAGTCTTTAAAACTTGTTTTTAATGTGGAGAAATAATGTTTGTACATCAATGAGTTCAGATTTCCTTTTCTCATTTCCCTTTTTGGTAAGTGCCATGGATAATATCTATACTTAGCTTTTTCTTAGGATATACTGTTCAATGGGGGGGAGTAGGGAGTGTCTGAATAGATAAGATAAAAGTAAAATTTCATAAATATGCCCTCTGTCACCCTGTTAAGAAAACAAACTCTGAGTCACCTAGGATTAACCCCTACATGCGCACTCGTACTGCGTGTAGTAAACGTGGTCTCACTGATCAGACTGGAGGATTACAACTGCAGGTTTATTTTAGATCTTTGAGCCTGGGAGTAATGAGACTTTTTTTCCTTCAACTCCGCCCAGGCCATGCACATCTGATGAAGCATGCTGCGGGACGCCCTCTGTGCTACTCGGGTATAAAAAGTCAGGGTGTTTTCATTTTCAGGTAGATGAGAATTGGCTGATCCAAGCAGCAATGCACTAGCTGCTAGCTGACCCCTGCATGGCTGAGGATGCTTCAAGGTCTCCAGGTTTTCTTACAGAACTGATTTCCTCCTTGGCACCCTCTCTCTCTCTCCACCAGCAGTTTAACAGCAAATCTGAGCTTCTGTCTTACTTGCTTCTGTGCGTTGTCAAAATGCCGTTCATTCCACAAGTTTCGATTACACGCTCTGTGTCAGGGCTGACTGGGAAGGAGAGGCCTGGGGATGCATTGTCTAGAAGCAGTGGAGACAGGACAAAAATTACAAGAGATTGCAAAGGAAGATCAGTCAAGGAGAGACTGGCTTCAAATTTGAAGCAGCTGGGGAAAAAGAGTCAGCCAAAGGGTCATCTCATTACAGCCAGAAGAGTTTCTTCAGGAGAGCTGCAGACAAACAAACAAGAGCAATTGTTGCAGTCGTCTCAAACTGACAGCCTCCTTAACTCAAGCTCAGGGGAGTCTCTTTCAAAGATGGAGAAGCACAAACATGTGAGCCACAGCTCCAAAAAGAGTGAATCTGTGGTGAAGACAAGATCAAGGAATAAAGAAGAGGTGCATTTTACTCTGACACTCACACCTGAAGCTGTTCTGCTGCTGCAGCGGAGAAACAGTGAGAGACACCAGCGTTCCGCTGCCAGAAATGCACCGGTTGTACTCGGTGATTCTAGAAGAAGAAGGCAGCAGTCAGTACCTCAGAGGAACAGCAGAGCTGCCGGTAAGAACAACACAGAAGCTCCACTGGGAGACATAAGCTCAATTGTAAAAATCTCCCTCCTGAATGATAAACACAAGTATGACGATGTCGAGTACGAGGACGAGGAAGACTCTGTTGTGGATGAGCGAGTGGTGCTGAAGTGCACCGAATGGCTGCGTGGGTTGGAGAGCACACACCGATGATGGTGGGAAAGAGCCTAAATAGGACTGCGAGCAGTTTGAAAGGTTTCTAAAGGTGAATCTAAATAGTGGTCTTCAGATCTAGAATGAAACTCAGTGTTGTCAAATGTCTGTTAGGTGATCTTATTTTACTTTTTACACTTATATTATTTATGTTTAATTTAATGGATGTATGTTAGAAATTAACATTCTGTGGCAGGGGTCAGCAAACTGTACAATCCAAAGAATCGTTTTTCCACTCACACGTTAGATCCAGAAAATTTCTCTACAGAAACGTAACTAATTGTAATCGTAAAAATACATCCTATTTAAAAATATTTTTGTACAATTATAAAGCAATTCCATTTCTCTTTTTATGTCTTAGAACAAGAAAAAAACATCAACCTTTCAAAACAGTGGAAAAGTTCTTTCCATACTGGAGGCAATTCAAACAAATAAATAGTGCATAATGTTTGTAAATGAGAAAGATAATAAAATGGAATTAATTTACAACTACCATTTTAGATTTTTTTTTTGTTTTAATTAAGGACCCACAGAGTCGGGGGTCCAAATAGGCTCTGGTTGGTTACCCCTGTCTTATTGGTTGCTTGCAAACTGGTTTAAAATAATGTTATAATTTTAAAACTATAGCTCTATTTGTTGCAGAAGGACCTTGGTTTCACTGTCATTGGTTGCAAAAATACCATTTTTAAAATGACGTTATTGCTTTTAAGAAATGTTTTTTGACTTGGGTTAAAAGAAAAAAGCAAGAGATATGGAAATAAGACTAGAAATGACTGTTTGATGATTACCAAATATTTTCCTGTAGACATTCTTTACCTTTTATGCATTTATTTGAGTCTGTTAAACCTACAAGCCACAGTTTTCCAAAAAAATAAATGGGACTAAATGTTTGTATAATTTGTGACCTATAGAACAACATGACATGGTGAGTTTTTCCATTTGTTTTGCTATTTTGTTGTAAAGTGTTATCTAATCAAGATAAACTCTAACCCTCCTAAAAACATCCCTCTGGTGACATCACATAAGGTAGTTGATTTTTTTTTTGACTACATCCATTCATATGTATCTTTTTGCTTTCCTTGTTACTGACATATTTTTATTCAGCTTTACAGGTGTTTGTATTCTGTCCACGACGCTTACTAACGCCAACTGATCCAGTTGATTCATGCACCTCTTGTGATGTCATTTCCCCAAATTATGGAGAGTTAAACGTTTTTTCTTCCGTTTTTTAAATATTTTATGTAGTAAAATTCTGCCATGTACATCCATTCTCCATTACCCCACTGTATTTTTCTGTCATTGTACATTTGCCCCCAAAATAGACTTATTACAAGCTAAAAGGGTTAACAATGGTTTCAAACCAATGGAGCCTAGAGAGCAAATAAAATGTCATGTTTTTGTACAGCTTGGATTAGAAGTCAAAGTGAACATATTTATTAAATTTATTCATAAATCAATACACAAGCGCTTAAGTGTCTATCTGGGGGGTTCTTGGTAAGTTCCAAACAGAGATTTCAAACTGTGCCATATTGGCAAAAGAGAATAAGAAAATAAATTTAATTCTTTAAAGTGAAAATAAAGGAAAATTGGATACTGCAGAATGTTTTTCTACCATGTTATCTTTTTTTTGCTTTCTGCTCTACTTTTACAGCATATAATAACTTCACTTTATGGTTTATATTATAAATCATGCATAGCCTTTGGTCAACTGATGTCAATTTTAAATTCATTATGAAAAAAATATGGATCTCTGTCTACAACCAAAGTTTATGTTTGCTTGTCAAATTCTGCTAGAGACCTCCATATGTTTCACCAGAGGTGATTTGAGTTCATATGAGGCCGTAAGCTCCTTTCATATTCTCCATACTTACATACTTTTCAAAATAAAGGCCTACTCTGTTATGCTGGCTTTTCAAAGTAAAGCTTCAAATTAAACTTCAAAATAAAAGTCTACATATTTCATTGAATAGGTTCTGGAGGCACTTAACTAATAGAACTATACCAATTCTAAAAATTAGCTTATGATGCCCTTTCAAAATAAGGCTACACACACTTTTCAAAATAAGAGGCCTCAGTATTTCATTGTTTAGATTATACAACATGTAGGTCCTACAGTAAAAAGTTAGTTAAGGCAGCGATGAAAAATAAAAAAAACATTCTTTTTAAAATAAACATCTCAAGTTTTAGGACATATTATTGTAAATCAAAGGTCCACATCAACAAAGGACTTCAACCAGGCATATAAAATATTTTCAGCCTGTCTTTCAAAATAAAAGTTCCAGACTCAAAATAGGCTTTAAACATCAAAACAGATTTTTGCTAAGCCCAAACCACACAACAAATATTTGTTAAATTGTTGGGCAGTAAACACACCAAGTGGCAGGCACTGACAACAATTCTGCAGGAATCTTTCTAGTATTTTATTTATGTTACTTACTGATGTATATAAACAAAACAGTGAGCATTAAATGTTTTTTCCAACCCAGAAAAAAAGGCAGCAGCAGGTATTTAATTATATTTATATTTGGACTCTAAACAAAGCATTTAAACTTTTTCAAAAAGCTCTCCATAGTACATGTACAACTTGTTCAGTTTTAAATCTGTTCTGTGTGAATTTGAGTCCCCAGGCCAGGAGGGAGCCCTAAGCAGACCAAAAGTTTGCTTCTACCTTAGACCGACCATGTGTTTCACTAGTATCTACAAACAGCACATCTTCTGTTTCTCCAAAGTATTATTTTAAAGAGCTTTGTGCACTCACAGTTTTCATATACAAAAAAAAAAAGGCAACCGTAACTTACATACATATTTTCTTCCTTGCATCTAATGTTAGCTCACTCAATGTAAGTAGCTTTGTGAGGAATTAGATGCTGGCTCGCCTCTTGTCAGACACTCACTCGTGCCCATATCAAGTGTGCTAAGTAGCAGCTTATCAGCCAGAGAGTCAAATGTTACAACACGTGTTTTTAGTGCGGGTGTGTCACTCTGTGAGATTCCACGTGTGCTGTTCAACAAATATCTAATTTTTATCTGGTAAATGCAAACAGAGAAAAGAAAGAAATATATAATAGTGCAAACTTTTAAAACATTTTTCCCTGTCAAATAAAAAATTATAATATAACATATACGGTTAATAATAAAAGAATGAACAGATTGGTTGACATCACTTCCAACGGTTGATTCGCAGCAGCTGAACGTAGGCCAGCGTCATGCAGACAGCAATGATTCCCAACAGAGCCACCTGGTTCTGCCAGAAGCCCCATACAGAGTAGTCAATGTCCATGCTGTTCAGAAATGCCTCCCCTGGGACACTGCAGGAGACAGAAGAAACTATCATTATCATCGAGTAGATGTTACTGCGGGTTCTAAAGGGGGCATTTCAGTCACACTCACATGGAGTTGTTGCTGTAGAAAATCTGTCCTTTCATCTCATTGATGTATACAGCCTGGGAAACAAAAATGTTTGGGCTGAAGAATTACTTCCAGATATAAAGTCACCATTTTCTCTTAAATACATTTTTAGTTGTGCAATGCGCCTTATATAATAGTGATTTTGCACATTTTTGGACATTACAAAAACAAACATCCATGTATTATTTTGAGATATTATGATCTAGCCCCACAAAAAGTAATGCGCAATTGCAGGGTGGAGAGAAATTGATGCATGGTTTTGAGCATTATATACAAATAAAATATGTGAACTATGGCATGCATCTGTACTTAGCCCCAATTCCCAATTAGGAAATCACCTCTTTAGTAAACAGAGTTCACCTGTGCGTAGTAAAATTTTAGTGCAAATGCAGCTATTTTCTGAAGGCATCATAAGCTGGAATCACCGTGATATCATAGGTCCACAAAGCTCTGACACGCAAAAGAATGCTTCCTCTTTACCCGCAGCTCTTCCAGAGCGGCATCGGTGCGAAACGTGTGTGGATGTCTGACTTCTCTGGCCGAATTAGACTACTTCTTTGAAGAACCTTGGATCTCAGAAAGTTGGACTAAAGTTGGTGAAACCTCGTACTCGTACTCATTGTCTTCCGCTTTATTCGGGACCGAGTCGCAGGGCAGCAGACACAGCAGAGACACCCAGAGGTCCCCAGACACTTCCTCCAGCTCCTCCGGGGGGAGCCCAAGGTGTTCCCAGGCCAGCCGAAAGACATAGTCCCTCCAGCGTGTCCTGGGCCGTCCCCTGGGCCTCCTCCCGGTGGGACGTGCCTGGAACACCTCCCGAGGAAGGCGTCCAGGTATAGATCCGGTATACCTGGACCGGTATAGATGCCCAAGCATCCGGTATAGATGCCCAAGCCACCTCAACTGGCTCCTCTCGATGTAGAGGAGCAGCGGCTCTACTCCGAGCCCCTCCCGGATGGCCGAGCTCCTCTCCCTATCTCTAAGGGAGTGCCCGGCCACCCTACGGCGGAAGCTCATTTCAGCCGCTTGTATCCGAGATCTCGTTATTTCGGTCATGGTCCAAAGTTCATGGCCATAGGTGAGGGTAGGAACGTAGACCGACCGGTAAATCGAGAACTTCACTTTTCGGCTCAGCTCTCTCTTCACCACAACGGACCGGCACAGTGCCCCCATTACTGCGGCAGCCGCACCAACCCATCTGTCGATCTCCCGCTCCATTCTTCCCTTACTCGTGAAGAAGACCCCGAGATACTTAAACTCCTCCACTTGAGGCAGGAACTCCCCTCCATCCTGAAGAGGACAAGCCACCCTTTTCCGGTCGAGAACCATGGCCTTGGACTTAGAGGAGCTGATCTTCATCCCAGCTGCTTCACACTCGGCTGCGAACCCCAGCGCATGCTGTAGGTCTTGGCTAGAGGGGGCCAGGAGGACCACGTCATCTGCAAAAAGAAGAGACGAAATCCACTGGTGCCCAAACCAGACCCCCTCGGGCCCTTGGCTGCACCTAGAAACCTTGTCCATAAAAGTTATGAACAGGACCGGTGACAAAGGGCAGACGTGCCGGAGTCCAACATGCACCGGGAACAGGTCCGACTTAGTGTTGGCAATGCGGACCAAACTCCTGCTCCGCTTGTACAGAGACTGGATGGCCCCTAATAAAGGGCCCCCGATTCCATACTCCTGGAGCACCCCCACAGGGCATCATGAGGGACACAGTCGAAAGCTTTCTCCAGCTCCACAAAACACATGTGAAGTGGTGGGGCAAACTCCCATGAACCCTCGAGTACCCTGTAGAGGGTATAGAGCTGGTCCAGTGTTCCACGGCCGAGACGAAAACCACACTGCTCCTCCTGAAGCTGAGGTTCGACTATCGGCCGGAGTCTCCTCTCCAATACCCTGGCGTAGGCCTTACCAGGGAGGCTGAGGAGTGTGATCCCCCTGTAGTTGGAACACACCCTCCGGTCACCCTTCTTATGAAGGGGGACCACCACTTCAGTCTGCCAGTCCAGAGGCGCTGTCCCCGACCGCCATGCAATGTTGAAGAGGCGTGTCAACCATGACAGCTCCACAACATCCAGAGACTTGAGGTACTCAGGGCGGATCTCATCCACCCCTGAAGCCCTGCCACCGCGTAGCTTTTTAACCACCTCAGTGACTTCAGCATGGGTAATGAAAGAGTCTAACCCCGGGTCCCCAGCCTCTGTTTCCACCAGGGAATGCATGATGGCAGGATTGAGGAGATCCTCGAAGTACTCCTTCCACCGCCCGATAATGTCCCTAGTCGTGGTCAGCAGCCTCCCACCCCCACTGTAAACAGTGTTGGCGAAGCACTGCTTACCCCTCCTGAGGCGCCGGACGGTTTGCCAGAATCGCTTCGAGGCCAAACGCTAGTCCTTCTCCATGGCCTCACCGAACTCCTCCCAGGCCTGAGTTTTTGCCTCTGCCACAGCCCGGGCCATGGCACACTTGGCCTCACGGTACCCGTCAGCCGCCTCAGGAGTCCCACAAGCCAACCACAGGCGATAGGACTCCTTCTTCAGCTTGACAGCGTCCCTTACTGCCGGTGTCCACAACCGGGTTCGGGGATTGCTGCTGCGACAGTCACCGCAGACTACGGGCAGCAGCATCGACAATAGATGCGTAGAACATGGTCCACTCGGATCTATGTCTCCAACATCCCCCGGAATCTGGTCAAAGCTCTCCCGGAGGTGGGAGTTGAATACATCCCTGGCCGAGGGCTCTGCCAGACGTTCCCAGCAGACCCTCACTATGCGCTTGGGCCAGCCAAGTCTGTCCGGCTTTCTCCTCTTCCAGCGGATCCAACTCACCACCAGGTGGTGATCAGTGGACAGCTCAGCCCATCTCTTCACCCGAGTTTCCAAAACATGCGGCCGAAGGTCTGATGATACGACAACAACAATAGATGCTGGCTGGTATGATCATTGACCTCCTGCCTAGGGTGTCCTGGTGCCAAGTGCACTGATGGACACCCTTATGTTTGAACATGGTGTTCATTATGGACAATCCGTGACTAGCACAGAAGCCCAATAACGAAACACCACTCGGATTCAAGATCAGGGAGGCCATTCCCCCCAATCACACCTCTCCAGGTGTCACTGTTGTTTCCCACGAGGGCGTTGAATTCCCCCAGCAGAATAATGGAATCCCCGGGAGGGGCACTATCCAGCACCCCCGACAGGGACGCCAAGGAGGCCAGGTACTCCTCACTACCGCTCGGCCTTTAGGCCGAAACAACAGTCAGAGACTTGTCCCCAACCCGAAGGTGCAGGGATGCGACCCTCTCATCCACTGGGGTAAACCCCAACACGAGACGGCTGAGCTGGGGAGCCACAAGCAAACCCATCCCAGCCCGCCGCCTCTCCCTGTGGGCCACTCCAGAGTAGAAGAGAGTCCAGCCCCTCTAGAGGAAATGGGTTTCAGAGCCCACGCTGTGCGTGGAGGCGAGCCCGACTATTTCTAGTCAATATATCCAAACCTCCCGCACAAGGTAAGGCTCCTACCCCCCAGCGAGGGGACATTCCACGTCCCTAGAGCCAGCCTAAGCATCCGGGTATTGGGCTGCTGAGGTCTCCACCTACGTCCGCCGCCCAATCCTCTTTGCACCAGTCTCTCACGGTAGCAGCCAGTGCTCATACATACGTTATTGCATTAATGATATTTAAAAGTACGTGTGGAACTTAAAGGGTTGCTAAATAAATATTTCCTTTGTGTTAGCTGAATCGCTAATCGAGATGTGACGTCATCACGTCTGTCTGCCCATTAACCAAATTGTGAGTGCATACATATAAATACATGCATGCATAAGAATAACTGAACACTTTGTAACTGCAGTTCATAAATGGCTTCAGGTAGCTGCTGCTGTGTCACACAATGACGTCTTTCCAACTTTCCAAAATTAGCAAAAGGGCTAATTGGCTAAACAACAAAAATTGGTTCGCTATTAGTTGCTATAGCGAAACGATGCCCACCCCTGCAAAATTATTGTTCTTAATTAGTTTTAAAACTAATTTGGCCTCATTCCAAATTCCTCAAGACAAACTTTGGTTCTTAAACAAATATATATATATATATATATATATATATATATATATATATATATATATATATATATATATATATATATATTGCTTCATTTTATTGGTTATTGGTTTCAGTTTTATTCTTCTGTTCCCCTCTTCCCGTAGTTTATTAGTTTTCTTCATTGTTTTAATTTTTCCTTAGTAGTCTAGTTGAATGTTATTAGCCTAGTTAAAAGAATTTGTTGACTAAAGTATTTTAACTTGAAACTAAATTATTTTCCTAATGAATTCTTATGTTTTGGAAAGTCATTTGTGCTTTTTCTAGATGTGTGTGCAGGGCTTGCTGTTTGAGAACGTCAGCGCTCAAATTCACTCCTTCACCTACAATACTGCCGCATTGGGCTGGTATTTACAGTACAATGACTGACAGACCGAAAATTGTTTGGCTGAAATGAAATATTCAAATTTTGTTAATGTTTTTGTTAATTATTAATTATAATTATTAATTGTTGCTAATAGCCAAACTATCACTATTTCACAAAACCCAGAAACCTACAGGGGTTAGACAATGAAACTGAAACACCTGTCATTTTAGTGTGGGAGGTTTCATGGCTAAATTGGACCCGCCTGGTAGCCAGTCTTCATTGATTGCACATTGCACCAGTAAGAGCAGAGTGTGAAGGTTCAATTAGCAGGGTAAGAGCACAGTTTTGCTCAAAATATTGAAATGCACACAACATTATGGGTCACATACCAGAGTTCAAAAGAGGACAAATTGTTGGTGCACGTCTTGCTGGCGCATCTGTGACCAAGACAGCATGTCTTTGTGATGTATCAAGAGCCACGGTATCCAGGGTAATGTCAGCATACCACCAAGAAGGACGAACCACATCCAACAGGATTAACTGAGGATGCAAGAGGAAGCTGTCTGAAAGGGATGTTCGGGTGCTAACCCGGATTGTATCCAAAAAAACATAAAACCACAGCTGCCTAAATCACGGCAGAATTAAATGTGCACCTCAACTCTCCTGTTTCCACCAGAACTGTCCGTCGGGAGCTCCACAGGGTCAATATACACGGCCGGGCTGCTATAGCCAAACCTTTGGTCACTCATGCCAATGCCAAACGTCGGTTTCCATGGTGCAAGGAGCGCAAATCTTGGGCTGTGGACAATGCGAAACATGTATTGTTCTCTGATGAGTCCACCTTTACTGTTTTCCCCACATCCGGGAGAGTTACAGTGTGGAGAAGCCCCAAAGAAGCGTACCACCCAGACTGTTGCATGCCCAGAGGGAAGCATGGGGGTGAATCAGTGATGGTTTGGGCTGCCATATCATGGCATTCCCTTGGCCCAATACTTGTGCTAGATGGGCGCGTCACTGCCAAGGACTACCGAACCATTCTTGAGGACCATGTGCATCCAATGGTTCAAACATTGTACCCTGAAGGCGGTGCCGTGTATCAGGATGACAATGCACCAATACACACAGCAAGACTGGTGAAAGATTGGTTCGATGAACACGAAAGTGAAGTTGAACATCTCCCATGGCCTGCACAGTCACCAGATCTAAATGTTATTGAGCCACTTTGGGGTGTTTTGGAGGAGCGAGTCAGGAAACGTTTTCCTCCACCAGTATCACATAGTGACCTGCCCACTATCCTGCAAGAAGAATGGCTTAAAATCCCTCTGACCACTGTGCAGGACTTGTATATGTCATTCCCAAGACGAATTGAAGCTGTATTGGCCGCAAAAGGAGGCCCTACACCATACCAATAAATTATTGTGGTCTAAAACCAGGTGTTTCAGTTTCATTGTCCAACCCCTGTATGTCTCTGCAAAGCATTAAAAATGAGATGCAGGACAGAGTCAAGGTACCCTCCATCCTTGCAAGGCCCATCATCTGCCACCCCAAATCCCGCAACCATCACCCTGAACAGACAAACTCCATTGTGGTGGCACCATCATGCATTATAATCAGGTATGAAAATCACCCAGTGAAAGTTCAGACCTAAACCCAATTGATAATCTGTGGCAGATTTTTTTAATTGTAAAAACAGCTGTAAACCATATATATTTTAATTATATTTCACAGTTATGCATTGTTTTGTGTTGGTCTAACAAATAAAGTTCAATAAAATACATTGACGTTTGTAGTTGTAAGGAGTATATATACTTTTGGAAAGCATTATATCGTACGTTTAGTCCATAACTGAATATACTGATCCATTTCAACCAAGACAACCAGCTCAGCATGGAGTTGAGATTGACAAGAAAACCACCGAAGACCTACAATAGAAAAGGAAGGGATAAGATCAGTAATGCTAAACAAAAAGAAGAAAAGCCAACTGTATATGTTTAGAAACAAATGTCAGTATGTATCCTGTACATTTCGTCATGTGCCTCATTGAGTCTTACCATCATGAAGACAAACGGTAAGGCAATTAGGATGTTAGCCATTGCAAACGTTGATACGCTGGCGGAGACTAGGAAGGCGAGGGCAACTCCTGCCAGGCTGACCAGAGACATAGTCAGAGCAAAGCAGAGGAAGGCCACAAAGGCAGGCTTCAACGCTGGACACAGAAACACAGGTAAACGGGCAGAGGTTTTGGTACAGTGATGATTTTATACATGACAGCAAAATTGAATAAAAAGGTACAAACAGCAAAGTTCCGGCCAAAATGGTTCGGCAGTCAGATTACTGTTGTGTTTTGAAAACTTTGCAGAATGATTAAATATACATTTATTTTAAAGAACTTTGACTATTCGTTTTATTAAAAAAACTCTTATATTTTGCCCAGGCACAAATTAGCAGTTAATAGCATTTTACTGTAGTCATATTAAAAGCACGGGTGAACCTGTGATAGCGTCCACTAAATCCCACTAAATCAATCAAATTACCAAACCGATTGCAGCCCAGAAGGGGTAGATATGCTTGAGCTCACTATCTTGTTGTGTTAATGGGGGCGACATCCAAAGAAAGGAGCATAGCCAAAATAACTTTAGCTCAAGATGGCCACTTATGAAGGAAACTGCTGTTAGAAATATTAAACATGTAAACATGCCAAACCAATTTTTCTTCCAATGGTGGAAGTCCAATGGTGGAAGTCCATGCTGTGCAAAACAAATGAGAGGTTCAGATGCAGTAAAAAAGGCCTCAAGACATCCAAGAGTGTCCAGCAAGATCCTGGACCACCTCTGCTTTAGAGCTGCCACCAGTGCAGAACCTGTTGTCACCAGTACTGAACTTGCACATTACTGGCGTAAGTAAGTATGTTACCCATCATGTAGTAGGCGATGGCTGAAAATACGAAGATGGGAATGATGCGGTTGGGGATGAGATCAGCAAAGATCTTGGACAGGAAGTAGACAGATGTTCTGTAATAGCCACTGGAGTTCTCGTGACTGAAAAATAAAATAAAATAAAATAAAAGTTTTAATTAAAGTAAATAGGATAACATTTAGCAATATATTTTCATTAATTTTTTTAAAGGCTGTTAATATTTATATATTTTACATAGAATATCTTTTTTTATGTTAGAAAGGTGCTTTTTAATTGAATAAAAGATTTTAGTAATAACAAAATTTTTTTACATTTGTTACGGTACGGGCACATTATACTTAAAAAAAAAACGATTAAATTAATCTTTATTTCGAACATGCAAACAACAAATGTCAGCAGAAAAAAAGTTAACAAAAAAGGATAATAGTCAAACAAAACCTTCATATTCAGTTTGAAAAAGAGCAGAAAGAAGCCAATGCTTATTGAATTCGGCTCCCATTTGATTCATCCAGCATATACATTGTACATTTTAGACCAAAATATTACAGACGCAGTGTTGCAGATGGGAAACCAGAATTGGAAGAAAAAGATGGCCTGAGGTCAATGTACTGAAAGAGCTCACATATAACATTTTATTGCTACTTACATGAAGATTGCCCTTTCATTGATAAAGAGTTCGACAGCAGAAAGATTCCCAAACACCATGTTTATGATGAGGAAGAAGAATGCTCCACTCCTGATGACAGACAGGGGGGAAAAATTACTTCATAACCCTAAACACTGAAGCATCATCTCGGTATAACAGTAATTTTTTTGTTCAAATGTTAATGGGATACTTCAAGTTCATGAACTTTATGATTATTGATGTCCAGTTTAATTCGTTCATGTATCTTTGTGTATTTAACAACCTGCACTTTCACTTCATAAAATGAAAATGTGTGAATCATCATCTTTACATTATGATTTCTTATTTTCTACTTCTATTTATTTAATTTGTTTTGCGTTTTTTTGTGTGTTTAATTTATTGCAACTTTACATAGTCTTTCATTTTTTACATTTATTTATCACTTTTCCATTCTTCTATGGAACCTTTTTCTTTTAAACATTTGTACCACCATTGCAAAGAACTTTTATGGAACAGATTTTATTGTTGCAACAAAGTGAACAAAGTGAAACCCCCCCTGCTATTAATTTTCATAACATGAAAGTTAAAATGGATAATTAAAAAATTCAGACTGCAGGTTATTCATACCTGTTCTGCAACCCCTCTGGCAGCGTCAGAGGCATCTGGTAGTAAATTAGTCCCACCAGAATGGCAAAAAATATATTGAGAGCAAGCTGGGCATAAGAGGTCTGTGGATTCCTTAAAAGGTTCAGGACTGTCCTCCCACACACCACACGCATCTGTCTCACACACATAAGAACGTTATCTTTTTATGGCCATGAGTGAGTTCAATCAGCAGTCAGGCAAGCATAATGACAGGTGGATGGTACTGTGTTGTAACATTGTTTTCATAACATCTGTCAATCGTTAAACTGAGTTCATGGCTCTTACCACTGAAAAATGTATTTCTAGCAAAAGAAACTGACGATTTCTCAACAACAGATCTGCTGACCTGATACAGGAAGGACGTGGCGTAGTTGGCTGCCTCTACTTCTCTGTTGCCCACATCATTAATGCTCTGATACTCATGGTCCAGCTCCTGCATCACGTTCTGGTACAGGCGGGACTCACAATACTTCATTGCCAACCAGTTTTTGCCCTCCTCTAAGAAATTAAAGACATGGGTGGATTGTTAAAGACAAATATATACATATTATTTTTTTATCCTTCACTTAACCAGGAATGTGTTATTTAGAGATGATTTTTGACCGAGCATAATTGGTCTAAGCTTTTTGTCAGTGGATTATCATATGGTTTTCAAAGGTTAAGATGAACGCCATCTACAATGGTGGTAGTAAGGTTAGCAGTTAGTAAGCAAACATACGTGAAAACCACTTTGAGCATAACTTAGTTTTTCTGAAAACACTCCTTTGTTTTAAAGAAATTACCTGGGGTCTGTGATTGTTTTGTGGACGTTGCTTCTCCATTTGTGATGTCCATGAAGAAGTCAGCAGGGTTGTTAAAAGACTCAATTTGATATCCTGTTCAAACACAAGCAGGAATTTTTAGTTACATGACATCCTTCTGCACCTTTTTAATGGTGCTTCTTTTTAAAGATAGTAAAATTTTGAGTATAATATGCAAGCACTGAGAAAGAAATTGCATGAACCATACGGTTATGTAAATTAACCTGACTATCTAGCACATGCATGTCCTTTGCAGCATTCAGTACTACCTTAATGCTCAGTCGGGGTTCTTTGTTTTTGTATAACATACCGAGGTCTGTAAAATATTCCAGGGTGTGATCTGCTGCTCCAGCGTACACAATCTCTCCTTTATGCATCAGGGTCAAGTGGTCAAACTGTTTGAAGATAGAGTAGCGTGGTTGATGGATGGAGAAGATTACAGTTTTACCTCTTCGAGACAGCCTGGAAACAGGTCAGAACATTGCCACAATATTAACAGGAGATGGACAACAAATGCTTATAAAAAAAGCGTATAAACAGCAGAACATGCTGTTTGTGCTTTGACAGCATGTTACAGTGTGATTCAGAGTCTAATTAGGTTTATAGCATGTGAGCAAGCATTGTTAATGGGTTGATGAGTTGTATCTGCGTCATACTTGTGCAGTAGACCAATGATGCAGTTCGCAGTGTTAGAATCCAGTCCTGTTGTTGGCTCATCCAGAAACAACAGCGAGGGAGATGTTATGAGCTCCATCCCAATGCTGCACCTTTTCCTCTCCCCTCCTGATACGCCACGCAGGAACTCAGTTCCTATCTTTGTTCATATGTACACACAAAAATGCATGTAATAAATAGCCTTTACTGTCACCAGAGAATGTGCAACACAAAAAGTATTCACAACCCTTAACCTTCACATTTTGCCACAAATTGTGTTTAATGGAATCACATAGGATGGAACAACACAAAGCATGGCATAATTATTAAGAGAAAAAAAAGTATACATGGTTTTAAACAGTTATTTTTTAACAAATAAAAATCTGGAAAGTGTGGCATGAAATTGTATTCAGCCCCCATAGGTCAATAGTTTGTAGAACCAGCCTTTGCTGCGATTACAGCTGCAAGTGTTTGGGGGTATGTCTGTACCAGCTTAGCACATCTAGAGGGTCAAATTTGACCCATTATTTTTGCAAAATACAGTATCTCATAAAAGTGAGTATACTCCTCACATTTTTGTAAATGTTTTATTGTTTTGTTTTATTATATCTTTTACTCAATTTTGTTGCCAGCAGTATAGATATCAATGGCTGTGTGCTCAGTTATTTTAAAGGGAACAGCAGATTTACACTGTTATACAAGCTATACACTGACTACATTGTATTAAAATGTCATATCTTCAGCATTGTCCCATGAAAAGATATAAGTAAATATTTACAAAACTGTGAGGGGTGTACTCACTTTTGTGAGATACTGTTGCTCAAGCTCAGTCAGATTGGATGGAGACGGTCTTTGATAATCAATTTTCAAGTATTGCCACATATTTTCAGTCATAATTAGACTACTTTGCATTGGTCTATAACATAAAATTCCTATTAAATACATTAAAGTTTGTGATTGTGATGTAACAAAATGTGAAACATTTCAAGATAGTCGAATCAAATTCGATGTACCTCTTTGCAGACAGAAAAGGAAGTCAAATGAACAAATTGATATGGATGTGCAAAGAGGAGCTGGCATAGAATAAAAGTGAGATACTAGATCACTCTTTTTCCACATGCCAAACAATTTTTTTCCTTATGAAAGTTTGAATTTTCTTTGGTGACTGAACAAAGAAAGGGCAAACAGCCAGGCAATGACGGATGACATAAATCCGTGTTTAATATTATCAATGCTTAACACAGGTAGAAGGTTGAATGCAGTGCGACTGTATGGCTCTGTAATCAGGGGTTCTGCAAGTTTTAGGATTTTATTATCTTTTTCTGACTATTATGACCTAAATTCAAGACCTATATACAAAGAAATAATTTACAGCGTTTGGGCTATAAAAATATAGCTTTTGGGCTATGGTCTGTGTACCTATTGTTTTTACACCTAGATTGCCCAACCTCATTGCCTTCAAAGACAGTTTGCAATAAACTTGAGAGTTTTCTTGAGAGGTTTTAGCCAAATACTAAAACCCCGGTTTTCACACCAAACTGTTAAATACTCATTTCTACATCAAAGGACCTGGTAATAGACAAGGTAGCAACTGTAATATGTGTGACAATGGCTAACGGTAAATTTTTTATCAGTTGTTTGTCATTCCTAGGAAGTGTTTCAATGCGACACAAAACTGCAAAGCTGCCACTCGAATCCCCTCAGAATACATTTCAATATGCTAATATTTCAAAATTACCATTATGCTTTTTTGACATCTAAGCATGGAGGTAGTTTTCATTAGGCTAGTGCTGACCAATTGCCAAAACTTCTAGATGGCCTACGGTAAGAAAATATGATGATGTACTACAGATTGTCAGAATATCTGCAATAAACTCAGGAGCATTAAAAGCCATATCAGCAACAACAAAATGTGAATTTCCCAACTAGGACTACAGCATAGGTGACAAATAAGTATTGCCAGCGCATTTCACAAAAATCAAAAAATAAAGGTTACGGCAGAAGCAATTAATGAACAAATGCAGAACTGGCTCAAGACTATATGGCGCCCTACGCAGAATTGTATCTGGGGTCCCACTTCTGGTTAAGCCCATCAACACAGCAATAATAACGTCTCTTAAGAAGTTGTCAAAGCTCAACTGTTGGCATGTTCTCAGTTTATAACACCAAACTTTATTTTTAATTGATAAGCCAGCAATATAATTTTGTTTTGCAACCCTCAAGTTATTTTTTTCAAATTATTTAATAAAAATAAATAAGTGTAAATATGATCTCAATTTATATGAAAAGGAAGGACACAGATCAGCATAATCTGTTTATTTTTAAATGTGAACTAGCAAAATTAAACTATATATGTCATCATAACAACCATCATAACAAACACACAACATATTTTCTTTACTATATTTTACAAAGACAATCTGTGACAATGTCAAAAGAGATCAGGCCTATAATTTTAGACAAACGTAAAGCACAAATCTATTTGGGAAATGTTACCCTCTTTTGTTACAATTGTACCCAAACCCTTCATATACTATTTAAAAATGGCTGTGATATTCATTCATCTGAAATGCAGGGTTAATTCTTTTAGTGGGTTGTGTTAAACACTTTAGTTGACACTAAAGAACAGGTTTGTTGACTTAAATATAGCCTTTTACCCACAAAGAAATTAGCACAAGCTAGTGCTAGCTATGCTCAACATTCACACAATGACCAAAGAAAGACAAATTAAATCGACATGGACAGGCAATATTTCATAAACTAAAACCTTTAACCCAAATGCTGGATTTACATTTTTTGGACAGAATTTAGACATTTTACCCAGAAAAGTCAAAAGTTCTGACCCAGAGTTTTGAGTTAAGAAAAGAGACTAGACAGAGCCTCCTCATTTTTCACAGACTGCTATTTGGTTATCAAAAATGACCTTATCAGACTTTACTGCCCTTCTTCCACAGATTTAAAGGAGAAATAGTAGGTTATGCTTTACAATAATCTTAATGAGAATAGGTTATGTTAACAAGTTTTGCATGTACACACGGAACAGCCATTTTGAAATCTTTCCACTCTGGGACCCGGTTTAAAAAATGATCATTTTTGGTCTCCCAAAACGCCGGATCCGTGTGCACGAAATGCCTAAACGACAAAATACAATTGCGGATACACCTAAGCTCACCTCCATGTGGACAGGGCCTTAGATGTTATGAGTTTGTTTACTTTATATTTTTAACTAGAACAAGAATAATTGATTTCAACCTAAATGCTACCTTTGTAGTAGGGGTTTAACTGCACACAAAAATAATAATGGTTCTGTACATAAAGTCACGGTTTGGCGCATTTTTGGTATGTTTCAATAGAGCAGGGCTGTCAAACTCTAAACCTTGAGGGTTGATGTCCTCCAACTTTTAGATTTGCCTCTGCAAACACACCTGAATCAAATAATTAGATCATTAGCAAGACGTTTTAGAATATGACTGAATGCTGAGGAGGTGATTAAGCCATTTTATTCAGGTGTGCTGGACCAGAGAAACATCTAAAAGCTTCAGGACACCAACCCTCGCGGACCGGAGTTCGAAACCCCTGCAATAGAGAGAAACAAAGAAAAAATTTAAAATATCTTTAAAACAAAGAATTTTAGAACTTTCAAACATTTATTTGATTTTCCAAATATGTTCTAACATTACAAAAGTGGCCAGTGTAGAACTGACTATAGATTTGGATTGATTTTGTCAATGAACAAAGGATAGACGGTCATAGAAAGTAGAAGGATAAATAGATTATACAGCAATAAAACCACTTTAAAAAAGTTGTTGTTGTTTAGAGGCTTTCGAATACGATTGTGCTGACATTTGAGAATAACATTTTTTTATAAATTACTAAACAATCTAATGTCGAGTTGTACTTGAATCCACTATAGGCTTGCTTAGCCAGGAAGCCAGCAAAATTGGGTTGTTTTTACCTCAGCAGTTTTTAGGGTGAATCCATTGTATATGAGAAAAGGAATCAAGGATACTGACACTCATATGTCGGTTTAATCACTCAAAATTATGGTATAAAGAACTGATAAAGAGATTTGTTAAAGACTACTAGATTGCTAGACTATTTTAAAAAGTATTCTTGTTTCATGAACTCATCAAAGATCACAAATCAAAGAAAGATAACAATTTCTTAAGTGCCAAACAACACCAGGGTTGGGAATCACCTCTTTCCAGAGGATTGTTTATCCACTTGTGACTTTTGGCAGTTTGCTTCAGCACAAAGAATTAATTATTTTGTTTCTACAACAGCCTTTAGGGAGCTATATGACGTTGTGGTATTGCTTTAAATGCTTTTTTAAAGTGAGCTACATGCTGCAAGATCTTCTTTGGCATTGAACTCGGTACCTTGGTGTTAGCACAGTCCACAAGGCCCAGGTCTTGTAAGATGGAGTTCACTCTTTTCTGTTTATCAGCAGAGGAGTAATGCTTCGGGTTGAGACGCAAGTTGGCACTGAACAGAAGGTTCTCTCTCACGCTTAGAGTGCCCATCACAATGTCATCCTAGAAAAAACAAAGGGCAAAGTAGATAAACAACTGTTATTGGTTGGAGAATGTTGTTTACGTGTTTTTTTTCATACCTGTACCACATAAGCAGAGCTGAGCCTGAGTTCAGAAGTGACAGGTTTTCCGTTCACTTGTACGGTTCCTTGCCGCAGTCCAGCTGGATCTTTTCTACCTGCTATTACATCCAGGAGTCTGTGCAGGGAACATAAAACTCACTTTTTATGGTTTATGCACAACTGAAATATGTATATAACAGTGTACTTCACTGTAAAGGAATATTTCTTACGATGTTTTACCACTTCCTGTGGCCCCCATTATAGCATTCATCCCTGGTCTCATGATGCCACTACAAACAAACATATGTAAGTTCTATTTTTCTTTATTTACACTTTATTATTATTATTATCACAATTTCACAGACAGCAATAAAAATGTAATTTTGTGGTATAATCTATTTTTTAAAGATTACAGATTAATGTGATCTGTATTTTACCTCTTAGTGTTTCTTGAAAATATTAGACACATCAACCGAATAAAGTAGAATAGATTTTTTTAAACTTATTTTATAAACAACAAAAGAGAAATAAAATGTTCAGTTATAATCTACCATATGTTTAAATATTATATAGTTATGTGATTAGATTACTCCATGGGTTTTAAAAAATATGAATTCCAGGCCAAAAGCATCAATAAAATAGAGCAGAATAGATATTTTATGCTCATTTAACTGATAGCAATAAAATTTTAATGACAGCAATAAAAGAAGTTTACAGATCACATTATTATATAATAATGTGGGCCTCACATTTATCTGTAGTACCTTGAGATGAAACTTGCTGTGATTTAATGCTTGATGAAATGAACTAAATATAGTATAGAATCAGTAAGTAAGGAAAATTGTGTTTATTAAAACAAGCATTAATCAACATATATCAATAACGCTGCTATCAGACTGTAAATTTACACCCTCAAATGGTGGGAAACTGGTCTTACCTTACATCTCGGAGAATATGCTTTTCAGGACCTATCTTGCGACAGAACTTCTTCTCTTGAATGCAGTAATGCAGCCTGGTGAAAGTGACAGTCGGCCCAGGTTCCTGAAAACAGTCTTCAACGTCAGAAACTACCTGCTCGTCCTTGGCCATCTTCAAACACGGCAAACCTATCAGACAAATATGAAGGAAAAAAGCAAAATGTAGACTTAGGTTTGGAAAAGCAGCTGAAAGACAGTCTGAGGTGGAGACCCATGCAGGTTGACAGAGAGACAGTCGAGACAGAATGTTAAAACCTATTACTCAGGGAGACTGTTGGACTTCCTCCTTCCTTGGCCTATAGATTTTAGGCCAAACAGTGATGTAACATTGAACTTTCCCCTCTACATCGCAATACCAACACTAATTACACCCAGAAGGCAATAAAGGCTCTTAGTTAAACAATCATTGATAACAAAATACAATGCATGTAACTGGTTGTTTGGGGTTTAAGTATAATTAGCAGCTAGAAAGCCATTTTATTGATGAGCAGAAATACTGTAGATACATAGTGGATATTTGTAATATTACATTTATACTTGTACACTGTTTAAAAGACTACAACGTGGTGTTACAAATTAGAGCATAAATAAAATAGATGGAAGGAAACACAGCAATGGATACACAAAAATAAAGGAACGAAAACTGAAAACACTGATCAAAAATCTCTTGTATTACAATGTCTTGCAAAGGTATGTTTAACCCTTAAAGTTTTTCTTCTTTTGTCTTATTACAACCAAAGTCTTCTTTGCATTTCTTTGGGATTTCATGTGATAGAAAAACACAAAACACATATGAAGTGGAGGGATGATGACATGGTTTTCAAATTGTTATTTTTTTTAAAGGGAAAGCATGGCATGAATTTGTATTCAGCTTCCTTTACTCTGAAACCTGATTAATTAAATTTTGAAATAATTGTTGATGATTTTTGCAAAATAACAAATTTCATAATGGATATTTAACTGGTTATACAGGAAATTACTTATTAATTCATATCCAATTCTAATACATTTTTGAAACATTGAAAAATTAAAATGTGAGGTCTTGGGGTTAAAAATGTGAGGTCTTGGGGTTAACTCTGATGTAACAGTAGGTCTAAAGTTAAGTTGTTGTGCAAATTAACCAATAAAATGTTTTTGTTGGTATGATGAGCCACAGTGACTGGTAAATTATTTAAATTTTAAACCGATTTTGGAATGATTATCATTTTAACATATTGATTTGAAACTTTAATTAATCCATATTAACTATGTATTAACTATGTATTTACACATCACTGATCTATTTTAAGACACAGATAAATTTATTTTGATTTGTTTTCACTTAATGTATTTATTTTTTTCAATTTTCTTTAAATAAACTATACTTCTGTATTTATTTAATGACTTATTTGTTATTGGATTGAGGCATTTAAGCCGTTTGATAGAAGCTACCTAAAACCTTATGGCCTGAATTTTAATGGTTAGGGTGCCCTCTATCGTACAAAATGCTGAATGGCAAACTAAACAGATTCTCTCGAGTAAGATCAACTTTGTTTTTCTCTGACCTTTTCGCTTTTTGTCAGTACCCAATCATAATTCGTGAATGGCAAAAAGACCCGCCCCTACCAAAGGTTTTAGCCAATCGTGTTTCAGTATAGTGAGAGCATGGAAGGGGCTAATTTCAGAAATTCTAAGGTGTTGTCATCCGCGTTCTTTGGTTAGGTGCTTAACGTTTGGGGGATAATATTGACAATGCGGCTCTAACAGCATTACTATTCCTTCGTTTCTGTATGCGGTGGAGGGGTGTATTACCTATTTCTCTAACATAACACGGAAGAGAGATAGTTAAGTCACCCGTAAGTCCGAGAAAACTCCACTTTGAACACAAAGCTAACCCGTTAGCTATGGAGGAGAGGAAGGAAGAGGGACAAGCTGAAATCCAAGAACACGGCCCCGAGCACTGGTTCTCAAAATGGGAACGACAGTGCCTGGCAGAAGCTGAACAGGACAATCCTAACGAAGAGGAAAGGGAGCAAAGTCCACAGAAACTGTGGCACCTCTTTCAGAACTCAGCTACCGCAGTTGCACAGCTTTACAAAGGTGGGCTTCACACTTACCGAAGTTATGCTTCGGAGCTAATGCTAATAAAAGCTAATCCCAACGGTATCGTTTGTTGGATATACACAAAGGGCACAATTCATGCTAAAGGCGAAATCAAATAGATTTTAACGTAATATGTTTTTATCATTGTTTTTTGGGTAGCGATAGATTATGTTGCCTCTTTTAATAAAGTTTAATGGTGACTATTCTCTGGTAATGTTCTCAATATCGTGACCCTGAAGCTGGCTGTAACAGCTGCTAACGCTGTTAGCCGCTAACAGCCGGTCACCGTGTCAGACTGTCGGACAGCCCCGGTGAATATTGCCCACAGTGGCCTCGGCTGGCAGAGCTCCTACACTTCTAAACCTAACGATACAAACCCAGCTAGTCTTTATTTTTAAACAACGTTTTAAGTCGATAAGGGGCCGTTACATATCCCAAGACGTTCGGTCTCGTTGTTCGGACAAATGTTTTAGTCTTCGCGTCAAGTTATCTAGATTGTCAAAATGGCGATACTCAGGGAGGGTGCTGAAAACAACAGCTGTGTTGACGCTCAAATGTTGAGAAAATTTTTGCAGATTGTGGGGTGCATATTTGTAAGTTGTGACAGAGAGGGGTTTTATTCTTAGCGGCCAGAATGCAAACCTCCAAACTGTGCAATCAGGTTGGCTAATGACTGTATTGTTATTCGGTGCTACCACAAAATGGCGAAAGGATTAACATAAATGTTTCCGTATTTAAGTTTATGTTCAAGTGAACATTTGATGTATTTCACTAAATTTGTGTTTTTGGCTCATTTTAAATGTCCTCTTCGCCACATAAGGGACAAATAAATGGATATATAAAGTTGGTGTGTTAGTTTAATTTTAATTAGGAGATCTTCATATGTTTTTGTGTTGAGGTTAAAAATAGCCGATGTGAGTATATGTTTTGTTTAGCCAGCTAATATAATAATTGTGTTAGTTTAGCATCATCAACACTAATTTCACACAAGGTTTTTGTGATACAGTCTTGTGTAAATTTGTAGTTGCATTTATGTGGAGCTGTGGCCCTTCATTTTGCATCATAATGACACTCTTTATAAAGTGGTGTAATTATTAAACTAAGTTAGATTCACCTTTTATTGTCACTATACAAATTGTTGTAATATGGCAGTGAAATACCAATAACTTCTACCGGCGGGTACAAATTGACAAATGATTGGTACGAAACTTCCTGAGGCAGGCGGCTCCTTTTTATACCTGGAAACATTGGGTACAAAACCCAAAAAATCTGCAAATGTGTTAAATTAACTTTGTTATATCAGTCAGATGCAAAAAAGACAGATTAAGTCTGGCTAGTTGGGGAAACATATTTTTGGAAAGTAGAGGTTTAATTAATTGCATTTAAAGGACTCAAATAATTTGGAATATTTTAATGGTAAATCCACACCCTTATTGGAACGTTGTCTGTTGATATTTTTATCAGCATTCTTCCTAATGAAGAGTATACTTTTTTTTAATTGAATTTCAGAACCCCTCAGTGTTGTGAAGGAAGACAATATTAACAATAACTCACTGTTGGCCTGACTCAACAAATGCATTAAACAAAATAGCCTTTCCTAATCCAGTTTTCTTTTTCAGTATAAAGTAGAGGGATTGGATGTTTACATTGCCAAGATAATGGTAAAATCTGGGTTTGAGACAAGGGAAAAAAGAGAGCTCCGCATCTTTGTAATTTTAAAAGATATCGCCTCATAGTGACTGTCTTTTCAAATCCACTACACAGATCGTGTGTGCCAGCAACAAGGTCTCTCCCTCTGGGCGCCCTTCCAGAATGCAGCCACAGCTGTCACTAACCTGTATAAAGGCAAGTAATGCATTTTATTTTTACCCGCCCCTTAAAAAAACAAACAAAAAAAAACGATAATCCTTTTGTTCCATTAGAGAGTGTAGAAGCCCACCAGCGGAGCTACGACCTGGGTGTTCATTTAGGCCACCAGCGCAGGAATAAGGAGGTGATTGCATGGGTCAAAAAGCGACGAAGAACTATTAGACGAGAAGATCTCATCAGCTTCCTCTGTGGCAAAGTTCCACCTCCGCGGACAGCTCGCGCACCGCCTATAGTTGCTATGGTGTCTGCAAGTCGGCCATCACCACCAGAGACTGACAACTCTGTCGAGGCAGACCTGCAGCCTTTCAGAGAGGCTATAGCCCTGCATGGTGAGCAAAAATGTCACACTTAGGAAGTGTTTCATGTAGAGTTCAGTTTAACATTGCTGTATATATTTATTTTTCCAGGTCTCAGCGGCGCGATGGCCAGCATTTCAGTGCGCTCCGGCCCTCCGGGTTCCCCAACGCACCCTGCCCAGTCTCTCAGTCGACGTAGAAACGGTCTCCACGACATGGACCTTAACACCTTTATAGCCGAAGAGATGGCGCTTCATTTAGATTCTGCTGCCACCCGTAAACGGGGCTCTGCACCCCACAGTGACGTCATCACAGACTCACCCACTCATAAACGGAACAGGATGCTCTGAACTGAACGTCAAATCCTCAGCTGTCCTCTCCTCGGCGGCCGGTCGGACAGACTATGGGGACTGATGCCTTGGCCAATCATAAAACTCTTCCTCTTTAGTTGTAATGTTACAAATAAAGAAAAGCTTGAATATTATCAGTCTGCATATTTATCCCCTTCCTTATTTTCCACCCCGTTTTCTTTTTCAGTAAGAAATGTCTCTCATTCTCTCCATGGTAAAGTTCAGTTTTTTCTTTATAATTAGTTTTCCCCCAGTGTTCTGATGCAAGCACACATTACTCTTTATATCCTTAAATTGCAGAATGTTGCATTTGGATATTGCTTATTGTGCTTCACTTGTTTTAAAATCTGATGAACCCAATATATGCCTACTGTTTTCAGCTTGTGTCCCTCCCCTTCCTGAACATATTCTGCAGTGCAGGGCAACATTTGGGCTCTTCAGGAGGTTGAACTGCTTGACTTGAAAACACCATGTAGATTTTTACTCTACTGCTGTTTTGTGTTAGCTGTTTGACAGCAGAACTGCCACTTTTACTGTATTTACGTGTCTTTGCCTTTTAAGAAAGCTGCTAGAATATCTCTGGTTGTGGCGCAACAGTGAGTGTGTGTGTGTGTGTGTGTGTCCTACACTTCCACCTTTATTGGATACACCCTACTGTTTACTCTTAATTTGCTCTTACTAAAACAAGGGTTTATTGCAGTATAGCAGTCAAATTTACACAAACTTGTTGGCTGATGGGATAGATGTTTTTGACAAAATACTCTCGTTCTGTTGTATTAGCAGTTCTACACATTAACTGCACTACCACCCGTCAACAAAAGAAAACAGACATGCAGAGTATCACATTACAAATGGATGCATCCTGGTTCGTGTTGCATCACAAACAGTTACGGTGGTCAACGGCTTGCATTTGACCTTCTTAATGTTTACATTTAACTCATAAATAGGATCATAGAGTTTTGCATCATCATTATTTTATGTTCCTTGATTTTTCATGATGTGCAACACTTTCACACTCATGATTTCAGCTTTAAACCTAGAAGGGGCCGGTGGCTGTGAGATTATATTTTGTTTAGCCAGCTCATGGAATAATGGGTGTGTTAGTTTGGCAAAAACGCTTGTTTTTTTGCTAATTTCACACACTGTTTTGTGATACAATCTTGTGTAAGCATGTACATAATAATGTAGGTGCAGTTATTATGTGGTACATATTGTAAAAAGAAGTGCTAATCCATTGGGAAGTCCTTGTACAATGATTCGAAAATTAAAGAGAATACAAATGTTTTGCTTGTCTATTTTTTATCAGTGCAGGATAAGCTTTTATTAAATCATATTTTTTCTGTGAAAGGTGCAATAAGGAGAACATGGTTGAAACACTTATTTGCTACTTTTTATCCATTACAGGGCTTACTTTTTAAACTAATACCTTCATTCTAAGCATTGTTACTACCCTGTTACTCTTGGCCATACTATCTTACTTTAATGTATTTTCTGTCATGCGGAGTTGTGCAAAAGCAGTTTACCAACTAAACTTAAAAGTTGCAAACTGTAGTTCAGCTTTTTAAACACATGAGGGCGACACATACATATTGCAAAGGTAGGTATGTTTGTAGCACCATTTATACACATTGTAATTCGAAGCGGTTTACAGGAAAATAAAAGGAACAGAGGTAAAGACACTAAATATGCAGGATTAATCCCAAAAAATCAGCTTGATGTCAAAAAAACGGTAAAATGCAGATTCAAAACAACTCCTACATGGTTTAAAATAAACTGACAAACAAATCTTTGACATTCAAGTAAAAAGCCAGAGTAAATAGCAACATTTTCAGCTGAGGGGCATAAAGACTAAATGCTGCACCCCCTGTTTTACTTCTGATCCTTCAAACACTGACTTGATGGATCTCTGACCATCTGAGGGTGTAGCTGTAGTTCATATGACATGTTGCTCTAAATTATAAACTATATTGCCAAAAGCATTGGGTCATGTTCCAATCACCTCCATGGCTGCAATGTATAAAGTTTGGTGTGGAGAAAGTTGACTGTCCTGCACAGAGTCCCGACCTCAACCTTCTTAAACACCTTTGGGGTGAATTAAGAACAGAGGCTGTAATTCTGGTTTTCTCATCCAACTATGAACATCTAAACCTTGTGGAAGATGTTTACAGAATATACAGAAGGGTGGGTCCATCAACAAAATGGACCTTATAGATTAAGATTAGGAAGTAATCTAAGTTCATGTACATGTAAAAGTAGACCGACAAATACTTTTGTCAATGTTCCCAACTCTGATTCATTGGTTTTCCAGAGTTGCTGTACAGTACAACAAATACTGAACCATGGAAAAAAAATTCATGAAAGGACTTGTTGCTCAGGTAGCATCCTATCATGATCCATTCCTTCATAAATGTTGGTAGAAGCAGACTACATGCCTAGGTGCTGGATGCTTTACATGTGGCCATGGAAGTGTTTGGAAAATCTAAATTCAATGGTTTGAACGGGTTGAGCAAATACTTTTGGGAATATACTCTATTATGATGTGTAAGACTCTTGAGGTACCATGAATGGCTTTAATTTTGCTTCCAAGAAGCAAACCATAATAATTTCAAATTATTTTAAAATTTCTCAAAGTGTTTTCAGTTTAATATTTCACTCAGAACACATACTTATGTCTTTTTATTATGCAATCTTTGTGTTTGTGGAGTCAATTAAACCGCTAAAGACTTACTTATGACTCATTTTGGGCATAAAAAAGACACTCAAAGAATAAAGCATTGTTGTGTCTTTCCACAGCTGACAGTTTTTAACAAAAGTAAAAATTCATTTGTATCCTTACAACACTCAACAGCAACATGTACCGACAATAGAATTTGCTTCTTTATTTGAATCTAGAACAATTATTTTTGACAAACATACCATTCTTGTACCAACGCAGTGATTTCCAAAGAGCTATGAGCTAAAAAGTTGGCATCAACTGAAATGCTCGATTTCTCAGTTCCTTTGTTATGCATTTGCTGCTAGTATTTCTTTTTTTTTAAGATGCCAATTTCAGACAGTTTGATAATGTCCATTTAAAATAATTTTACGTAATGTTAGGATATGCCAGCTTTCTCGTGAAGACTATTGGAACAAAAATGTTTCAAATTAATATTTATAGATAGGAAAAAATGGTTAGGCTGTTAACTACAACAAAGAAAAAAAATTAACAGATTTTTTTAGGTTTTCCATCAGGCCAAGACACCCATTGTTTTCCATTTTATGCTCTAAATATTTCCGGCTTAATATAACCATCATCATCATCATACCCATTTTCCAATTTCCCAACAAAACTGTTAATTAAAGCTAAATTCATAATCGAAACCTTTAATACAAAATTCACAAATAAATGCTTAAAAGGTTTGCCTGTTCTATTTAATATACCAGGCAACTTTTCTTGTTAAACATTAGAAGCATTTTTATTCTTCTTTAGATATTCATGTCCTACTTGTTGTTTTAATTTTTTTCCTAACTAAACCATACAGTCCTTTGGGATTTTTATTTCTCTGTTCCTAATTAGCTAAATAAGTTGTGTGTCCTTGCTCCTGCCTGGCAAATGCATTGGCCAGGATCATTTATACACTCGTTGGCAAATCTGCAAGGACATCGAAACAATACAAGATATCAATTCGAGCTGCAAAAAAAAACAAATATTTCTACAACACTGTTTCATCCCAGATGCCATTTTATGTGACTCAGTTCATTGGTGTGCATGACAGTGATGAACACAGCTCATGAGTAAACGGAGGTAGTTACATGGTTACTTCACCTAGGAAGAGACATCAGTGAACACAAAAAATGGTGATTACTGTAGCAAATACTGTAGAGTCAAAATAATAATTCATCTGGGCTCAGAAAATTACGTTTTTAGCCCTGTTCTGGGTAAATCAGACAATCATAACAGTTAGACTACTTGGTCAGTTTTCTTTACATCGATTGATCCATCGATCAATAGAACTAAGAGAAAGAACATCTTTTAGAAGATGAACTATGGCAAGTTTTCAGCAAATAACTTGTTGAATAACCTTGTTGCAGCTAAAATGCTATTTCATTCACTGTAAACTGAGCTTGTTGATATTTTTAATTACTTACAAACTGTCTCAGTTAAAAGGTTGCTCTTAAGTTTAAGATTTATTCAACAGACTGGCTCAACACAGAAAAATCCATCCATCCATCCATCCATTTTCCCAATACCTTTGGTTTAGGGAACCGGTGGTAATATCCCTCTTGGCCATGTACCAGTTGAGAATTAGACACCCTTATTGTGAGGGGTTTTTGTCTGTCAAGTCCACATGTGTCTTGAGGATCTGAAGAAAGTGTACTTATGTGTGACCTGAGGCATCTTTTGGGGGATGCTGTGACAGTACAGGATACATGGGTTGCTTTTATGTGGCCTCTGATCCCCGCGTAGTGAAAACAAGAGCCATGTCCACATTCTCGGCACAAACTCCAGTTTGTTCCCTGTGAGAAAACAAATCCACTCATCCAATTCTGTTTGTGAAGTTCATGGACTGAATCTCAAATTGTGGTCATGGAGAGGAGGATTTCTATTATGGGAAAGTTCTCATCTGGAAAAAAATGAATTGGCCCCTCCACTTTGGGGGGCATAACTCTGTCTCAAGTGGAGCTCAAGTATCCTTGAGTCTTGTTGACAGGTGTTGGCAGAATAAAATGGATAATTGGACTGTGCTGAAAGGCAAAGCTCTTAAATTACAGGTACATCTCAGATCTGTACAGTGCAGCATGTGAAATGAAAAACAAATGTTTGTGTGATGACAGCTCTGATAGCCACTTGTGCATGTATTCGTGCCGTTTTCTTCATCTGTGGGAAAGAAACGAGAGGTGTATCACTGCCATGTTGCAATCGTACGTTGCAGTTGTAGTCCGTTGTGTTGACCAATCGTTACCCCAACAATGTACTTGGGCCTACATCTAATTACAGTTACCACTATTCCTGTCGGCAGGGAGTCGAACTAATAGACAGTAAGTGCATGCATCTCTGAGAATCCAATGAACAGTATTGGATTGATATTTTCACTCTGGCAAAGTTTCAACTTTAAAGAGATTAAGGCAAAGGAAGTTTAGCCGTCATTGCTCTGCTCAGAGAAAAGATTAGAGATAATAACTTCTTTCCATTGCTGGCCTTGCATTTATCTTATTGCTGATGTTAAATGTTCACAAATCATAATCTCTCTTGTGACTCTACTGACAAGTCGATGAATATCGGCTGGAGCAGAAGTGTTCAAGAGCCCAATTAGGACCCAATAGCCCAATTTTGTAAATAAACCCTAACATCAATTCGGTTGCAGACCAATTACCTTTTCTAAAGTAGTTTTAACCCTGCTGATCAAATACATTCATGATATGCTGGAGCACATGACAACAAAAATGAAATAATGATGAAATTATTACTAATAATTGAAAATTAAAAAATAAAAACACGATGAAGTTCTCAGATGACTCTGCCACTTTGGGCTGCATCACCAGAACCACCTGCAAATCAACATAGTGGACTTATTGGACTACAGGAAGAAGAGTACCCCCAACCCAATCAACATCAAGGGTACTGAGGTGGACATTGTGGACTGTTATATAAGTACCTGGGGGTTCAGATACACAATATATGGTCCTGTTGTCTGCTGGGCCCCAGGCAGCACAGAGCAAGACAGGAACAGACTGAACAAGCTGGTTAGGAGGCCCACTCTGTCCTGGGCTGCCCACTTCACTCTGTGGAGGTGGTGGGTGAGAGGAGGATGTTAGCCAAGCCAATCCATCATAGACATAACCTCTCACCTACTGCACCGAACTTTAGAGGAGCTGATCAGCTCCTTTAGTGGCCGACGGAGACACCCTCAGTGGAGGAAGGAGGGCTACTGCAGGTTCTTATCCCCACCGCTGTCAGACTGTTCAGTTCTATTGTATAATAACTCGTGTAATAACCTGTTTGTTTTAAAATTCCTGCAATCATTGTCACTTTAGCACAATCACCTCCACTACCTATTGTACATACCTTATTTTTTATTTGATTCTATTACTACTACTTGTTTTTGCACATTTGCACTGTTCTTCTTTGATTGCACATTTTCCTATCTGCATCCTGTAGATGTTTTATTACTCAGTGTCTCCAGCATCCTCTCCTATGCTGTGGTGTGCTGGGGCAGCAGGGTGAATACAGCTGACAGCCTAACAGACTCAATACGCTCATCCGGGGAGCTCCAGGACAGAGCTAGCTCTGTCCTGGGAGTGGAACTGCAGTCTCTGACAGAGGTGTCTGAGCAAAGGATGCTGAAAAAACTGCTCCACATCCTGAACAAGTCGCACTGGTCTCCTACCACAGCACCTTCAGTCGTAGACTGAGACCACCAAGGTGTCTTACAGAATGCCACAAGAAGTCCTTCATTCTTGTGGTTATCAAACTTTTCAGCTCCTCCTCTTTTTCCACCAAGGGCAATAACAGTTAATACCGCATTACAAACGTTCTAAGTTTGTGTCTGCACCTTATCCGTTGTATATTTTAAGTGTGCTTAAGTAACGCGTTACTTAGTAACGCATTACTATAATATGACCACTTTTTTCAGTAACGAGTAATCTAACGCATTTCGATTTCAAATCCAGTACTCAGATTAAAGTTACTCATCCAAATCACTGCGAGTTACTATTTTTGTCATTTTCTCTTGTAATTTAATTTTTATTCCTCTATGCGTCTCGGGGAGTGACGTCTGGTCTATGCGACAATTCAGTCACGTTATCATCACCTGTGATACTACGCCGTGACAGAAACGTAAATAATGGAGGCAGGACAGAGAGATACGCATTTTGTAGCTGGAAATACAGGAACTATTTTGAGTTTCTGTCAGCGAAGGATGAAAATATCAAGGTTCGTTGTACCCTCTGTGCTGGCGAGAAAGTGCTGTCTAGCTTCAAAAACACCACATCAAATCTGAAGAAACATTTGGAATCGCAGTATGGGACCGTCAGACTGACAGAACAAGTCCCGCCAGGTGCTTCGAAGCAGAGGGATGCGACGGGCCCTCCACTAACCAAGCAACAAAAGTTGGACTTCGGTGCAAAACCAGCAAGTGGGGAAGAGTTAAAGAAGTTGGTCGGACGGTATGTAGTAGAAGAAATGCTGCCCTTAAACACGATTGACTCGCCCTCATTTCGTGCCATAATAGACAGAATCCCCACTACTGTAAATGCCGAGCTGCCTCACAGAGGAGCTTTTTCTGCATATCTGGAGAAGGAGTATGCAGAGATGGAGAGAAATCTGAAGACACACTTGTGATGTAATTGGTGCAGAAATTGAAAACATTCACTCTTCGTATGGACTACTCAACAAAGTAGTTGCAACAGTGACTGATAATGGATCCAACTTTGTGAAGGCGTTTAAAGTTGTCCAGTCTGTCACAGAGTCCGATGGTGAGACGGAGGAGGAAGAGTCCACCCGCACAGATGATGATGTCACTTTTTTGGATATGTCAGAAATGCTCGCAGCTGAGAATGAACTGTGTCTACCCCCGCACCACAGGTGTGCCTTACACACCATCAAACATCATTTCCACAAGTGATGTGGAGAAATATCTAACTTCCCATGCAGAGAGCAAGGCTGTTTATAGGAGCAGCACAGCAAAATGCACAGCGCTATGGACCAAATCCAGCAGATCGACCCTTCCATCAGAAGCAGTGGAGGAAGTCAGCAAAAGAAAGCTCCTGGTACCAACATCCACAAGGTGGAATTCATTTTTTGATGCTGTAAAGAGAATTGCAGAAATTCCCATGAGTGAGCCGAATACTCTATGCACCAAGCTGGGAGTTAAGTGCTTCATAGACCGAGAGTACCAGTTCCTTCATGAGTACTGCACCTTCATGAAGCCCCTCACTGCAGCTCTGGACAGTTTACAAGGTGACTGTCATGGGACTTTACTACCCAAACTTGAAGTTCTGATGCAGAAGACCTTGGCTGTGAAAGATTCGCTCTCCAGGATGACTGCAGGCCTTCCAGATGCTATAGTGCAGGTAAGTTCCACCTGTAAGCTACTTAACATTTCTTACATCACAGGATTTTTGTACATTGAACATTATTTTCAATATTGTGGCAAAAAAGATTAAAACAAATGGAAATGTCAAGAATCCCAAAACAAAAAAAAATCCATAACATTGATCCCACATTAGGCATGGTTTGGAGGTAATTCAATTACATAATAAACAATAGGCCTTGTAGACATATCAAAACATATACATTATATTTTTCAGGCTATCCAGACTCGTTTTGCTGGTGTGCTGGACGACAAAGATGCCCTTCTCACAGCTGTTAGTGTTAGTTGTCCTAAATTCAAACTTCGATGGATGAGAGAAGCAGGTAGGAGGGAGCGAGTGAAATAGCTCCTGATAACAGAGTGCCGCACAACTGCTCCTGCACCACAGGCCCGCACTACAACTGCTAGCCAAGGTGAGATGGACTTTTTCACTTTTGAGGCAGAGCAAGAGGAGACCTACTCTGCAGAACAGGACGTCATGGACTACCTTCAAATTCTGCATCGATTTTCAAACATAAAGACAATTTTCTTAAAGTATAACACTCCAACCCCATCAAGTGCTTCTTTGGAGCGGCTTTTTAGTCTGGGAGGTTTGGTGCTCACACCTAGAAGAAAGACTTTCTGACAGGGGGTTTGAAAAGCTTCTGTGAATGAGATACAACCACTGGTTTACTTGTAAAATGGGATTATAACATAAGATTAAGCCAAAGTAACAAAAGCAGACATTTCAGCCTATATGTGGTTATACACTACTGTAAACTGTTAAAGCCACTCCTTGCTGCTCCAATGCTGTGAACAGGTTTCATATTTAGTTTTGTCATTACAGTGTTAATATTTAAACATGTCTGGTCAAGAAAGACTGTCCTCATTATATTTTTTTTATTTAAAAAAGTATTTATGTTCAAAGAGGTGAAGAAAGACTATTCAAGACTATTCAAAGACTCCAAAAGTATTTGTTTAGTGAAGTCAAGAAAGTCACTGTATTTTTTTATGTACAGCAAGTTTTTTATGTTACTAAAGTCAAGAAATACTATTTCATTTTTTATAAAAAGTATTTATGTTTAATGAAGTCAAGAAAGACTTTTTAAACATGTATTTTTTCCTGAAATAGTTTTTAAGTTCAGCTTTATATGTTGGGAGATACATTGTTGATGTTACCAATAAAATGCACTTTCAAAAAAGTAAGTATTGGCAAAGCTCATAATTTTTGTCAGCAGCTGTTGAAAGTAACTAATAAAGTAACTTGTAATCTAACTTAATTACTTTCAAAATCAAGTAATCAGTAAAGTAACTAAGTTACTTTTTCAAGGAGTAATCAGTAATCAGATTAAAGTTACTATTTCAAAGTAACTATGCCATCACTGAGTACGGAAACCCTGGCACAACAATTTCCCAAGGGATCAATAGTTCTTATCTTATAATAATTTCCATATTTATTCTTTAAGTCAAAGGGAGATAAATGTATGATGGTTAAATGTTTGATGGTTGCAGCTCCAGTTTTATTGAAATTGTATTATGTATAAATATTTATTTGCAACTGTTTAATTTATTGAATTGTGGCATCTTTGAAATGCTGGGTGGATGAAATTGTTCGTATTCTAGTCTTCTGCTGGTTGACATGTTTAGATTTGAGCTCCAAATGCAATGTGCCAAACCTTCCTTGTGCAGTCTTTAATGTCTAGTTTCTTGGCATGTTAAGCCTCTGTGTAGAGCAGTATCTTTGTTTTATTGACTGGTTCCTAACCTCAAGCCTGAGACAGAGATTAGGAAATTTGCAGCCTGAACCTGTCCCTCTGTTTCAGATTAGGCAGCCACTCCATCACTTTATTACAAAGAAACAAAGCCTCCTCCTCCTCTCCGTTACTGTGGCTGTCCCCTGAGCAACACGACTCTAACCCTTCTGTCACCTGCAGATTACAGCTGGATCTTTCTCATTTCTGTGTCTGCTCTGACGGCGCTAACAGACCGAGAAGTTTCTGTCTTTTAACTAAAGGACATTTTAATTAGAGCAGTTCGTTTTGGTAAAGTTTGGAGTCTGGTGAATATTAATGACTGCGCTGTTTCTTACTTTGCTGTAGATTATTGTTAATACCAAGTGCCGCTTCTGCGCACAGGATTAAAACTTGATTTGATAGTTGATGGGCCAATTTAAAATTTAAAAACGAGACCCAGACCAAACGTGACTTCACTGAGCTTCATCTCTTTGGTGGTTGGCCTAATTCATATGTCCCAGCCCACTCTACTGTACGCCTGACCGCAAAACCTGCAAAGAATTGCCCACTAGAATCCGCTAGGACTCTGTGGATGTTGCATGCAGCCAAGAATTATGATCGCGCTGGCTGTGCGTGCCAACAAAGCAGATCAGGCCTAATTCAAGTCTTCAAGTCCCCTCTACTGTCTGCTTGACTGTAAAGACTGTGTAATTTCTACCGCCCAATAGTCCATGTGCAACCCAGATTTCTGTGACTGTGCTAACTGTGGGTGCAAACATACTCCCAGTCAGATGGTGGCACCAAAAACAGTTAAAAATAATAAAAAATAAATGGGTCAGTTAGGTACAGTTAGGGGAGATCTGTTTTTTTTCCCAGTGTGGGTAATTTATTTCTCAGGGGCAACAAGGATAAAAAGATGCATTGATATTGTGGAGAGAAATCTTTTTATTCTTTCATTTCAGTTCTCTTCTTCTCCTCTTCTGAGTAGACAGTGTAAAATCAGTGTAATATCTCCCCCTAAGAGACTGTAGTGAAAACTCTATATCTCTGAGTGCCTGAATATGGGTGAATGCTTGTCTGCGAGATCTATAGATGCCGAGGTGTAAGTCAAGGCACACAGATAGGTAAAAGGGTTATTTTATTTGAGAGGAGGTAGGAGTACAGCTGCTGCTTTTCCATCTGAAAAGGAATCAGCTGAGATGGTTTGGACATCTGGTCAGGAGGTCTCTTGGATGCTTCCATTTTGAGGTTTTATAAGCCATGTTTCATAAGGGAGAGGTCACAGGACAGACCCACAAGCTGCTAAAGCAACCGTACACTAGCCAGACATTAACTTTATGACCACATGTTATGCCTGATTGCTTTATATTGCATTTGCCAGAAGGAGTTCCCAAAACAAGGTGAAGAGTCTCTTTTGACGAGTCTGTTTGACAAGAGAGAAGTCTAGATTTCACTCCAGGACCTGTTACCTTTGTGACTCAAACTCAAATGAAAGGAAGAGGATGGATGGTTGGTTCTTGATTTTGAAAAATACAGATTGAGGTACAGAGCGAACCTTTTTTAGGCAACACTGAGAATTTTCTCCGAGAAAAAACATTACTTGGAAGTAGGTAATTTATCCTTGGTTAGAGTATCAGATGGGGTGATGAGTCTGAAGCTGGAAACTGAAGGTGTGATGTTCAATGTTGTTAGTGGTTATGCCCCACAGCTAGGATGTGAGTTAGAGGAGAAGGACAAATGCAGAATATCCCCAGAGGTGAGAGAGTGATGATTGGTGCAGATCTCAATGAACATTTTGAAGCAGGGAACATAGGTGATGAGGAAGTGATGGGCAGGTTTGGTATCCAGAACAGGAATGCAGAAGGACAAATGGTAGTAGACTTTGCAAATAGAAAGGAAACAGCTGTAATGAATACTTTATTCAAGAAGAGGCAGGAACACAGAGTGACTTATAAGAGTGAGGTAGAAGCACACAGGTGGATTACAGTGCCTTGCGAAAGTATTCGCCCCCCTTGAACTTTTCAACCTCTTGCCACATTTCAGGCTTCAAACATAAAGATATAAAATTCTAATTTTTTGTGAAGAATCAACAACAAGTGGGACACAAGCATGAAGTGGAATGAAATTTATTGGATGTGTCAAACGTGTTTAACAAATAAAAAACTGAAAAGTGGGCCGTTAATACTTTGTAGCGCCACCCTTTGCTGCAATTACAGCTGCAAGTCGCTAGGGGCATGTCTCTATGAGTCTCTATCAGTTTTGCACATCGAGAGACTGGAATTCTTGCCCATTCTTCCTTGCAAAACAGCTCGAGCTCAGTGAGGTTGGATGGAGAGCGTTCGTGAACAGCAGTCTTCAGCTCTTTCCACAGATTCTCGATTGGATTCAGGTCTGGACTTTGACTTGGCCATTCCAACACCTGGATACGTTTATTTGTGAACCATTCCATTGTAGATTTGGCTTTATGTTTTGGATCATTGTCTTGTTGGAAGATAAATCTCCGTCCCAGTCTCAGATCTCTTGCAGACTCCAACAGGTTGTCTTCCAGAATGGCCTGTATTTGGCCCCATCCATCTTCCCATCAGTTTTGACCATCTTCCCTGTGCCTGCAGACAAAAAGCAGGCCCAAACCTTGATGCTGCCACCACCATGTTTGACAGTGGGGATGGTGTGTTCAGGGTGATGAGCTGTGTTGCTTTTACGCCAAACATATCGTTTTGCATTGTGGCCAAACAGTTCGATTTTGGTTTCATCTGACCAGAGCACCTTCTTCCACATTTTTGATGTGTCTCCCAGGTGACTTGTGGCAAACTTTAAACGAGACCTTTTATGGATATCTTTGAGAAATGGCTTTCTTCTTGCCACTCTTCCATAAAGGCCAATTTTGTGTAGTGTACGACTGATTGTTGTCCTATGGACAGACTCTCCCACCTCAGCTGTAGATCTCTGCAGTTCATCCAGAGTGATCATGGGCCTCTTGGCTGCATCTCTGATCAGTCTTCCCCTTGTTCGAGATGAAAGTTTAGAGGGACGGCCGGGTCTTGGTAGATTTGCAGCGGTCTGATACTCCTTCCATTTCAATATAATTGCTTGCACAGTGCTCCTTGGGATGTTTGAAGCTTGGGAAATCTTTTTGTATCCAAATCCGGCTTTAAACTTCTCCACAACAGTATCTCAGACCTGCCTGGTGTGTTCCTTGGTCTTCATGATGCTCTCTGCGCTTTGAACAGAACCCTGAGACTATCACAGAGCAGGTGCATTTATACGGAGACTTACACACAGGTGGATTCTATTTATCATCATCAATCATTTGGGACAACATTGGATCATTCAGAGATCCTCACTGAACTTCCTGAGTGAGTTTGCTGCACTGAAAGTAAAGGGGCTGAATAATATTGCACACCCCACTTTTCAGTTTTGTATTTGTTAATAAAGTTTGACACATCCAATAAATTTCATTCCACTTCACGATTGTGTCCCACTTGTTGTTGATTCTTCACAAAAAAATTGAATTTTATATCTTTATGTTTGAAGCCTGAAATCTGGCAAGAGGCTGAAAAGTTCAAGGGGGCCGAATACTTTCGCAAGGCACTGTACATCTTGTGTATAATATAATCTTAAGGAACTCAGTGACTGTAATATACTGGTAGGTGAGAGTGTTGCCAGACAGCACAGGATGGCGGTTTGTAAAATGACGCTAAGGGTGAGGAAGATGAGGAGGACAAAGACAGAGCAGAGGAAAAAGTAGTGTAAGCGGAAAAAGGAAGAAAGTTGTGTAGCTTTTCAGGAAGTTAAGATTCTGCCTTGCCAGGAGGTGCTTTCAAATGACTGGACAACTACAGCTAATGCCACCATGGACAGGAAGGAGAGTACTTGGTATGTTTTCTGACAGGAAAGTTGATAAGGAGACTTGGTGGTTGAATGAGGAAGTACAGGAGTGTGTACGGAGAAAGAAATCAGCTAACAAGAAGTGGGACACTGTGAGGACTGAAGAGAGTCACCAGTAGTACAGGGAGACTGTAAAGTAAACGTAGAGGAAGCTAAGGCCGAACAAAGGGAATATAGTCACTTGTATGATAGGTTGTACAGTAAGGAAGGAGAGAAGGATGTATACAAGTTGGTGAGGCAGAGAGACAGAGATGAAAAGGATGTTCAAGTTAATGTGATTAAGGATTGAGATGGAAATGTACTGACAGGTGCAACAAGTGTGATAGCACGTTGGAAGGAGTACTTTGAAGAGTTGATGAATTAGGAAAATGAGAGAGCACAAAGGGCAGAAGAAGCAATCATTGTGGATCAGAAAGTAGCAAAGATCAGTAAGGATCAAGTGAGACAGATGGGCAGATGTTCCACAGCGGGGATACAGTGCCTGTAATAGGTGTCCTGGAGGCTGATTTGTCCCCCAACGTAGAGCAGCAGGTCCTCAAACTGGGTCCTGGATAGGCGGAAGTCCCGCTGAAAGCGACCGTCATCCAGACGCTGCTCCTGGAGTAGGTGGTGGTACTGTCCAAACTGGTTCTGTCTCTGGAGAATCTGGTGCACCCAGAGATGTCGATGATGGCGGCGTTGTTCGGCATTCCATAAGTAAAGCTCTGTGACTCGCTCCATAAAATTCAGATCTGCCATGTTGAGTTGAAACCAAAAAGCAGCAGTTAGAAGCTCCTCCTATTTGATGATGTGGTCAAGGGAATGCAGCGAGTGAAGCGTTGTCGGCCGTTGGCCACGTGAATTTCTGGTGACATGTCAGGCGAGCGACTGCACATGAATGAGGCAAAAAATTTGCTGAAATCGCGGTCAGTCTGAACGTGAGAGCGACAAGATGCCAATGGAATGGAGAAGTGTGCTGCTACTAAGTTTTAAAAACACTGAGATGTGCAGAGTTGTGGCAACTACAGAGGAATAAAGTTGACGAGTCATACAATGAAGTTATGGGAAAGAGTAGTGAACGTTAGACTGAGATCAAATGTGAGCATCTGTGAGCAGAAGTATGATTTTGTGTCAAAAAAAGGTAACATAGATGCAATAAAATGGGAAGACAACAGTGTTGTAGATTTATAGAAAGCATATAACAGGGTGCCAAGAGAGGAGCTGTGGTATTGTATGAGGAAGTCTGAAGTAGTAGAGAAGTGTGTTAAGAGTGGTGTAGGACATGTATGAGAGCTATAAGACAGTGGTAAGGTGGGCTGTAGATAGATCATTTCAATGTGGAAGAGGGACTGCATCAAGGATGAGCTTTAAGCCCCTTCTTGTTTGTTGTGGTGATGGACAGGTTGATAGATGAGCTTAGACAGAATTTTCTCCATTACTTATGATGTTTGCAGTGATCTGTGGTGAGAGTACATAACTGGTGGAAGACAATCTACAGAGATGGAGGTTTGCCCTGGAAAGGAAAGGAATAAAGGTTAGCTCGAGCAAGATAGAATACATATACAGAGAGGAAAATAAGTTTTTGAACACCCTGCGACTTTGCAAGTTCTCCCACTTAGAAATCATGGAGGGGTCTGAAATTTTCATCTTAGGTGTATGTCTACTGTGAGAGACATAATGTAAAAAAAAAAAAATCCAGAAATCACAATGTATGATTTTTTATTTGTGTTACTGCTGCAAATATTTGAACACCTTTGAAAATCAATGTTAATATTTGGTACAGTAGCCTTTGTTTGCAATCACAGAGATCAAACATTTCCTGTAGTTTTTCACCAGGTTTGCACTGCAGCAGGGATTTTGGCCCATTCCTCCACACAGATCTTCTCCAGATCAGCCAGGTTTCTGGGCTGTTGCTGAGAAACACAGAGTTTGAACTCCCTCCAAAGATTTTCTATAGGGTTTAGGTCTGGAGACTGGCTAAGCCACTCCAGAACCTAGATATGCTTCATTCGGAGCCCCTCCTTGGTTATCCTGGCTGTGTGCTTCGGGTCATTGTCATGTTGGAAGACCCAGCCACGACCCATCTTCAGTGCTCTAACTGAGGAAAGAAGGTTGTTCCCCAAAATCTCGCAATACATGGCCCCGGTCATCCTCTCCTTAATAGAGTGCAGTCATCCTGTCCCATGTGCAGAAAAACACACCCAAAGCATGATGCTTCCACCCCCATGCTTCACAGTAGGGATGTTGTTTTTGGGATGGTACTCATCATTCTTCGTCCTCCAAACATGACAAGTGGAATTAAGACCAAAAAGTTCTATTTTGGTCTCATCTGACCACAGAACTTTCTCCCATGACTCATCTGGATCATCCAAATGGTCATGGGGAAACTTAAGACGGGCCTGGACGTGTGCTGATATAAGCAGGGGAACCTTCCGTGCCATGCATGACTTTAAACTATGACGTCTTAGTGTATTACCCACAGTAACCTTTGAAACAGTGGTGCCAGCTCTCTTCAGGTCATTGACCAGCTCCTCCCATGTAGTTCTGGGCTGATTCCTCACCTTTCTTAGGATGATTGATAGGCCACGAGGTGAGATCTTGCATGGTGCCCCAGTCCGAGGGAGATTGACAGTCATGTTTAGCTTCTTCCATTTTCTAATAATTGCTCCAACAGTTGATCTTTTTTCACCAAGCTGCTTGGCAATTGCTCCGTAGCCCTTTCCAGCCTTGTGGAGGTCTACAATTTTGTCTCTGGTGTCTTTGGACAGCTCTTTGGTCTTAGTCATGTTAGTAGTTAGCGTCTTACTGATTGTGTGGGGTGGACAGGTGTCTTTATGCAGCTAACGACCTCAAACAGGTGCTTCTAATTTAGAATAATAAGTGGAGTGGAGGTGGACTTTTCAGAGACGGACGAACAGGTCTTTGAGGGCCAGAATTGTTGCTGATTGGCAAATGTTCAAATACTTATTTGCAGCAGAAACACACAAATAAATTATTAAAAAATCATACATTGTGATTTCCGGATTTTTTTAAAATTATGTCTCTCACAGTGGACATGCACCTAAGATAAAAATTTCGGGGCCCTCCATGATTTCTAAGTGGGAGAACTTGCAAAGACGTAGGGTGTTCAAATACTTATTTTCCTCACTGTATGTGAATGAGATGGACCCAAGTCGTGAGGTTACAAGAAACAGAGATAAAGGTGGAGGATTTTTAAGTAATTAGGGTCAACAGTCCAGGGCACAGGTGAAAGAATGAAGAATGAAAGGAAAAGTGTACAAGATGGCAGTGAGACCAGCGATGTTGTATGGTTTAGAGACAGTGGCACGGAGAAGGACACAGGAGGCAGAGCTGGAGAGGTAGCAGAGATGAAGATGTTGAGGTTCTCTTTGGGAGTGACAAGGATGGATAGGATCAGGAATGAGTACATCAGAGGGACAGCTCAGGTTAGATGTGTTGGAGATAAAGCCAGAGAAGCCAGACTGAGATGTTTGGACATGTAAAGAGAAGAGATACTGAGTACACCAGTAGCAGGATGCTAAGGCTGGAGCTGCCAGGCAGGATGCCTAGTGGAAGACCAAATAGAGGAGATTTATGTATGGAGTGAAAGAGGGCATGAAAGTAGTGGGTGTGAGAGAAGACGATGCAGAAGATAGGGTTAAATGGAGACAGATAACTTACTGTGGCGACCTCTGAAAGGGAAAAGCCGAAAGAAAAAGAAAAATCACTATAAATGACACTACTACCCCACTACTAACCATAAGAGAAAAAGACAATGTTTCCTATTTTTTTTGTCAGCCTTTGTAGGTATTTCCTAACAAATCTCTGTCTGATCTAATAGCGGGTTTTACTTCAGTCCCAGCAATGCACTCCCTTTATAAGCCCCACTCCTGGAAACTAACTGTGGTCTGACACTAAATCAAAAAGAGCAACCAGCAGGAACCCTCAGTCAAGAAGCAGGTGCAACACGCTTGAAATGTCAGAGCAAAGAGCTTTCAGGTCAATAGCAACACTTGACTCCGCAGATTTTGGGTCTATCCAAGTAAAAGACACAGTTTGATCTCCTCTACCAGTCCATCACCACAGAGTCGAATCAAGAGCAGCAACATCTTACAAGAGTATTTGCTCTGTCTTTCGGCTGCTAACACTTTACGATTGTTTCTGTTTCATCATTTATTTGAAGGCTCTAAAGGTTCCTGTTTGACAGAACGATGGAAGAGGAAAAGAGATGACTGCAAGCTGCTTCACACTTCAAAAGAAGCACTGCATTTTTATGTGCATGTGTGTGTGTGAGGGAGGGAGAATGTGGGATAGAGTGAAAGAAAGAAGGAGACATGATGAGAAGCAACAAGTGTCTGAATGTTCCAGAAAACCCCTCGAAGATGGCCATCTGGACTGCATTCACACACACTCATAAACACACGCACATATAGGTGTCTCCAAGGATGCCGTCTGGTCTGAGGGAGAGAGCTGGTGGTGCAGTTTGTCGACCATTGCAAACAAACACGCACGCCTGTATTTCTATTCTTTTTAGGACCTTGTATTTACTTTCATTCATTTGAGTAAACTCTTTTGTGCCTGACCCTAATAACTATCAAAACATGCAGTGATGTGAATTATTTGCCACTTGAAGAGCTGTTCTGCTTTTTAGTAACATTTAAATGTTTTAGATCAAACTTATTTTAACATCAAAGATAACCTGAAAATACAAAAAGTAGTTTAGAAATGATGGTACATTTGATAATGGTTTGTGCCACCCAGGGCTGCAACAACTGCTGTTAAGCATTTGCCATAACTTACAACAATACTTCCTACACATTGCCACGCTTTGCAGAATTGATTTAATTTAAAAGAAACTTAAAATTTTTGAACAATTTCAATTTAGTTCATTTTGGTCTCACCGGGTTCTCTGGCTTCCTCCCACAGTCCAAAAACATGACTGTTAGGTAAATTGGTCCCTAAATTGCCCTTAGGTGTGAATGAGTGTGTGCATGGTTGTTTGTCCTGTGTGTCTCTGTGTTGCCCTGCGATGGATTGGCGACCTGTCCAGGATGTACCCTGCCTCTCACCCGTAGACTGCTGGAAATAGGCACCAGCTCCTCCGTGACCCATTATGGAAGAAGTGGTATAGAAGATAAATGAATGAATGAACAATAACCATCTGTTTATTATCATAACACAGCATCTTAACATGATTTCATTCCATACTTTGACTTGGTCACTAAAAAACCTCAAATTTTTTTTTAGCTATTTAGACATGGATTCACTATGGGCTTCGGATCCTTGTCCTAGTGCAAAACCCAATAACAGTTGAGCCCAAGGTCATGAAATGATAGCCAGACATTCTCCTTCAGGATTCTCTGCTAGAGATGAGAATTCCTGGTTTCATCAATTACAGCTAATTGGCCGCGGCCTCAAGTAGCAAAGCAACTCCAGGACATCACACTACCACCATCATGCTTGACTGCTGGATTTGAGATTTTTTTCTAAAATGTTGTCAGTTTTACACCAGATGAGGCAGAACACAAAATTTCCCTAAGGTTTAAGGTCTCTACACTGAGAGAGTGATGCCTATAGTGCTTCAGACCTCCTGAATGAGTTGCTGACAAGCTCTTGCAGTGATTTTTGATAGGCTGACCACTCCTGGGAAGGTTCACCACTGTTCCACCTTTTTTCCATTTGTGGATAATGGCTCTTACTGTAGTTAATTGAAGTTCTCAGCATTAGCAATGGCTATTTAACCATTTCCAGACTGATAGATGTCAAGGACATGTTGCTTTTGGAAATTCATGTTGTCAGACAGGTTCTATTTGTGATATTTTTATTGTACAGGCCTGAGTTTGTTCCCCTAACCAAAGAAAAAATCATTAAAACACTGCTTTTTAAATTAATTCAGGTTTTCTTTGTCTGATATTGAAATTAGTTTGATGATCCTTGAGCTTGATGAACATTAAGGTGCGAGAAAAAAAAAAAACTGAAGAAATTTGTAAGTAATTAAACACAATTTTCACAACACAGTACCAACCATAAATTTATTTCACCTTCACCCTAGCCATAACTTCTAACCACAAAAATGATGTTCCACCACATTAGTGCAGTCCCCATAATCCATATTAGTCTTGAGAAGGCAGGTAACTGTACCAGGAAAGGTCCTAAAGAGCATTACATGAACAAGCACTCACACACACACACACACAAATGTGTGTTCCATCCTTGCAATTGGGTGTCTGTATGGGCTTGACCGTCAGGGAGTCTTCAATGTTAGACAGCTGCCGTTCAGTGATGCACTAGTTATCTTCGGTGTGCATGTGCGTCCACAAAAACAGCGTAAACACAATGGGCAAAGGTAATTGCTTCACCAGCTTGTGCTAATTGATTGAGGACAGCATGCTTATGCACTTACACGCAGATTAACGCATTAGCACATGCACATACGCAGGTGTCAATCAGGCCGCCTGATAATGTGTCCCTGGAGAGAGAAATAGAGAGAAACAGAGCAGCCATAGATCAGGGGTGGAGATGGGGGACGAAGAGGTGCTGGAGGAAATTGGAAAGGAGGAGAAGAGGAACAAGAGAGGCGAAAGACTCCCAGGAGAAGGCTGCTGGTTCGGGGCTCTTAGTTTTGTGCACATATGCCACAGTAGGTGAGCGGTGCATGGCATGCCTAAAAACAGGGTCTGACGGATTGTCTCTTATTTTTAGGTCTGATGTGTTTTTGTGACTGTTTCTCCTCCTCAGAAAGAGCTCACCCATCTCCTTTCTCTCAAACACACACACACACAGAGCAGATCTTCAGAGCTCCCTGTGCACCATCATGTCCCCGTCTTCCACCAAAAAAAAAGAAACTCACAAGCTGATCACCATAGCAACACGTTATGTATCTTCCAGCAGTGTTTAACCCACCCAGAGAGGAGGGGTTATGTTGGTAGTGTAGATGGAGAAAGGAAGCAGAGGTGTTGTGTGTGTGATGAGATGTGTGTGATGCAACACTTTCTCCTCAAAAATAAAAATAAAAAATTCATATGGTCATCAAATGAGAGGTGGCCTGCAGCTCACGGCGATGGCCACAAGGAGGCAGCAGCAGTGTTTAGCACAAATCAATCAAGAGCCACACAACTATTTCAACCTAATTACAACCTGTGTGCGCTTATTCTCCTCTAGAAGGTGTTCAGATGAAGGAGTTTTGCAATGTTTGCTTGCATGGATTTCTGTGGCAAATGACTGACAACTCTTGGACTAGATGCAAAAGGCTCAAATGATGCATCCTCCAAAGCAACACTGACCAGAGGGATGCTGGGTATGCCTTAAAAGGATGGAGGAAAAAAATGATTGAAGAGGGGAAGAGATAAAAAAATGAATGGAAGGGCAGAAAAAGCACAGGAATGATTGCAAGGTCCCCCTCCTCCCCAAGCATAAGGATTTGATGTTGTGCTGCTGGCTGCAGATGGGTTTGGGCTTGATTCTGTGTGCTTGTGCACAGTGTGTAATACAGTTACTGTGTATGTGTGCTTTTTTGGAGGGGGGCTCTGGAAGCAGGTTAAGCGAGGAGTGAGAGGAAAAACGAGAGAAGTAAAGGAAGAGGAGGAAATGGGATGGAAGTATGTAGGTGAGACTAGGAGGAGAGAAGGGCCTAAATCCTCTGAGCTCCTGGGAGAGAACAAGGAGAAGCACAAAGAGTCTAATGATGTAGGAAAGGGGGGAAATGTAGTGGAGGAAAAACAGGAAGAGGCTGTTGGCTGTGTAAGAGAGATATAGATTGGAAGGAAGGCAAAAATTGTAAATGAAGCACAAGTCAGCTGGTTATACCGAGGAGTCAAACAGAAGCGAGTAGAATCTGAAAACTCAGTCAGCTCCTCTACATTATTCTCCCTCACTCCGCACACACCTACACACTCGGCCTCACACACTCTTACAGTCCCACTTGACCCTCTCTTCTGCACCGCTTCGTTTGTCGAATATTCTCCAGCTGAAGTGATTTTTGGTTTTGGCACATTATAAAATTTTCAGTAGGCTTTACCTGGCGTGACTCTGTGAACTATTAGGTTTCAACAGTGGCTGACCTGTGCAGTACCGTTGTGTCTTATTTAGCCTCTGCATGGCACTTTGCATAACTAGAACACATAAAGTGAACAAGTCAAGGAGGCCAAACAAAAAGCAATCTGAAAGTGTAAATCTGTGACATGCCTTTCCATCTCAATGGCTTAAAGAAGCCATGTTTTTAAGAAGACTGGAAAATAGTAAATGTTTTTTTCAGAATTGATAAAACATTTATCTCCCATTTACATGCCTACAGGTGCAGAACTATTTTTACTATGTCTTGTTTGAACAAGTGTTTATATTATATTTTGTTCGTGATTTTGTTTTAAAAATGTCAGTGTTTTAAAGGTTATGTGTAAAGATTACTATATTTCCAACATAAAAAACAACATTTGATTAGATTTCAAACTTTTATCCACAAAGTAAAATAATTAGGCATTGAACACATGTCTGTGAAAGTTATTTACTCTTATTTTTGATCAATTATTTTATTTTTGTCTGATTTATACACTGTATTGGCAAAAGTAGGTAGGTCTGCAATTAGTTCGCCTGCCTTCAGAAACACATAAACTTTATTGACATCTCATTTTTAATCCAAAGGCGTATGGTGTTCAACCACCCTTTGCATCTACAGCAGCTTTAACTCTCCTGGAAAGGCTATCTACAAGGTTCAGAAGAGTGTTTATGGGAATGCCTTCCCATTCCTCCTAGAAAGCATTTGTGAGGTCAGGCTCTGATGTTGGACGAGATGGCCTGTCTCAAGTTTTCCCACTCTAATTCATCTCAAATTTTGAGGTCAGGACCCTGTGCAGGCCAGTCAATTTCCTTCACACAAAACTCACTCATCCATATCTTTATGGACATTGCTTTGTTTACTGTTGGTCAGTCAGGTTGAAACAGGAAGGTGTCAACTTCAACAGTCCCATAAAAGATGCCAGAGCATGAAACTGTCCAAAATTTCCTGGTAAGTTGCAGTGTTAAGAGCTGTTTCCACTGGACCTATGGCCCTGTTCCTGAAAAACAGCACCATACCACAATCCCCCCTCCACCAAGCCCATTTACTGAATTGCAAGATGGAGAGGGATGATTAATCTCTCCAAAGAACAGGTTTCCTCTGCTGTAGAGTCCAATGGGAGCTTTACATCACTGCATTCAATGCTTTGCATTGCACTTGGTAATGCCAGGTTGAATGCCGCTGGCCGGCCATGAAAACCTATTCTATTAAGCTCTCTACTACGCTCTGTTCTTGAGCTAATCTGAAGGCCACATGATGTGTGGAGGTCTGTGGCTACTGACTTTGAAGAACGTTGGTGACCTCTGGACACTATGAGCCCCAGCATCTGCTGACTCCACTCTGTGACGTTGTGGCTGAGTTGCTATGGTTCCAAATCGTTTCCACTTTGGTATAATACCACCCACAGTTTCCTGAGTAATTTTTAGTAGCGACACTTCACGACTGAACTTATTGAACCGGAGGCATCCTATCATGATCCTACACTGGAAGTGACTGGAACAGCTATATTCAATGATTTGGATGGGTGACTGAATACTTTTGGTAAAATATATTTAAAATACATTAAAGCAAAACTGTTTCTCTTCAAAAATACAATGAACCTTATTAATTGATAGTTAATCAGCCTTAGGAAATAAAAGTTCACTTTAAATAAACCTCTATAAATTACAGGACTTGTTACAAAGAGTTGCAATTTTTATTGACTTATATACACTAGATTATCATTTTTTTATCTAGTGAGCTCCCATCTAGTCACCCCTTCAAAGACTTTCTCAAGGTTTCTGCCTTGACTCATGCACAAAAAAGTTTTACACTTAATTTTACTTTTCAGAATGCATTAGCAATCTTACTTGCTAAAATGTATGGACTGTCAAGCCACTGAACTGCAAAGCTAAGAAATAAAAAAGCCTAAACAGCAACTTTAACCACAACACGGAGAGAACCTAGAGACAGATATAAATCTGCTGCTGCAATCTGGATAACCAGTACCCCTAATGAAGACCCTCCTCTCATTGAATATGTAAAAAAATGACGTTCCTCAATCCTTTCTGCCAGCTTGTGTAGTTTTCCACCAGATGCAAAACTGCTCCATTAAAGAGGGATAGTTTGGATTATTTTGAAGCTGGTTCGGTCAGAAACAGTTCCCTTACCTTTAGTAGAAAGATGAATCCATAAAGCGGGGGAAGGCCAAGAGCTGGTTAAACAGACCCTGCTTTTAGCAACTCAAACCGTTGATATCGATGGGATTAAACACTATAATTGCAGATATTAAATGTCTCCACTGTTAAAAGGAGACCACGGTTTACAGTAGATCAGGTGGACTGATGTGGCCTTTGTTCATGTCCCTCTGTCTACCACTGTAATTTCAAAAATTCCTGAGACACTCTAAAATTTTAATCTGAAATAATTTTCATCCTTGGATTAATAAAGAATCAATGTAATCTTTATCTCATTACAGCCTCCAAAAGTTTAGTTATCTTTAAATACAAAGATGCCCAACCTTATGTATAGAATCATCTGAAGAGATTTCAGCTTTTAGATGAATTAAATATTGAAACAGAGTACAAGTTGAAAATAACATTCTACAGCTGACCAGAAACACGTCCGAAAAATGTTACAGTCGACATTCTACTCAGCATCAGCAATGTGGTGTATAACAGCTTCTCAAAACCGAACAAATAATGTACTTATACCTCCTTCAGTCACAGACAGAGGTGAGACACAATAATTACTTAAATGTGCTTCAATATGGGGGTTCTGTTGCTGTGGGAGGTGTTTTTTCACTCGTTTGTCAAAACTTAATAAGCTGATAATATGTCAGCCTTGTGTTTTTTTTGCTCCACTACCCCCAAAGAATAAATTAAATCTGCAGCAGCCCAAGAACTGGCTGGTGGACATGAATGTTCAGTAAGGCTGTCCAGCTGGGATGGGAGGTATTTTAAGCCTGTTTGAGATGATGAGAATTCAGAAGAGAGGTGTGAGCCGTAAAGGTCCTGTAAAGAGGGACCCTAGGGACCTGTACTGGAAAGCCTCAAAGGACTACCTAAATAACCTATTGGTGATTCAGACAGAGGAGCAAGATCATTGACCTGGCTGGGCTGTGCAGGTACAGGGACACATTAATCTTGACCCAGATTACTTACTGAAGGAGGGGATGGTACAAATTTTAAAGAAATGTCATGCCTGCAAGACATGTAAACTTGGAGATACTACTTAAATAGTTAGGAAGCTCCATTTTTCTCAGCAGAGGTCAGTAAGTAGACCTATTAACAGAGGGAGCCCTTTTTTATCTGGAGCTTACCTTGAAATACAGATAACACAGCTGCTGAAATCAAAGTGAAATCTTGTGTTTGAAATTACAATTTTCTTTTTTGGTTTGAAAAAATAAATCAATTAAACACAACTTTAATGAATGCTTCTGTAAGTCCTGAATAATCAGGACTGCAGAGAGAATCATCAGGGCTGACCTTCCCTCCATCCAGGACTTATACAGGTCAAGGGTCAGGAAAAGAGCTGTTAAGATCTCTGCAGATCCCCCACACCCTGCACATAAACTGTTTAGAGTTCTGCCTTCAGGCCGACCCTACAGAGCGCTGTTCACTAAAACCAGCCGCCACAGAGACAGTTTCTTCCCCCAGGCTGTTTCTCTGTTGAACATTCAATAGAGTACAAAACAACAGCATACAGATGTTGCAAATGCACCTTTTTATTTATTTATATATATTGTATATTGTACATTGTAGATATGTATATTCTGTAGTGCAAAAACAAAAACCAAAGAGCAAAGTGTACCGGAGTCAAATTCCTTGTTTGTATGTACAAACTTGGCAATAAAGCTGATTCTGATTCTGATTCTGTAACCCTGTCACTGTAAAAGACTGTTTTAAGTTTTGTTTCTCCACATGTAAAATGTTGTTTTTTATTTAAAGTGGTAATATTTAATTTATTTTAGGGAAAAGTATAGCTAAATTAATTTTCTAATGTAAAAATGTATTTCCATAGATTGAGAGGAAGTTTTGCAGTTTCTGAATGTTCAGTGAAGTGTACACAGACAAGGTAAAAGGCGGAAAGGGGAGTTTTTTTTCTTTTACCAAGAAGTGTGTGTTCGTGATTCTAGGGGATCAAGTGCTTCCAATGAGAAGGACAACAGGCTTTTGTTTAAGGGTTTACCCTTGTGTGTTGCTGGATTTTTTTTGTTTCTTTTCGGTAAGTGTTGTAGCCGTTTGAAAAAATCTTTAAAACGAGATGCTAACGGATGTAACGTCTACCGCCATCAGCTAAGCTAGCACATCTTTTATTTTTTTACTTTAGGTGCCATTTTGTTTCCCATGGCAACTCTTTATGAAGCTGCACCAGAGGTAAAGCATTTTTGATCCAGGTTAAGAGATTTCTACATATGTTTCATATTCAGAACATGGATATATGTACTGTGAAAATATAGCGTTCTCATAGAAGTTTCTTAGCTGTAGTTTCTTCGTGGTGCCAAGCCATTGCTGTTCAGAGGTCTGCAAGGAGTGGTGTATTCTGTTGCCCTTGGTAAGGGAGCTTATAAGTTGATAAATGTATTGTTTGGATGATATTACATTGTATTGGTTGTAGGTAAAACTAATACTCGAGCAGGGTCTGTTCCTGTAATGTATTTTTACTAGAGATGCAAGAATGTAAGATGTTATTTTAAATATCCTGCTGTTTTGTGGTGGTCAGGTTTTTTTCTTCCCCCCTCTTCTTTGTACGTGTTTTTAAAGAAGAGCGTTTCGACGTTGAATTCCATCCAGGGGTGGCGAGCCCCCAGGATACACGAAGCCCATTCAGGATGCAAGGAGATTCTGATCTGCCCTGGATGGTCTAGGAACTATGGTCACTGCCATTTGGTAGGACAAACTTTGATCGAATTTATGTCATTGCATAGCAGGCATTGAAGAGGGGAACTAGAACTGAGGAACTCTTCTAATGTGGATTTATGCCACACTACCTGAATAATATTTGGTTTTAGAATAAAGAATATTTGGTTTTATTGTGTACTTTTCTTTCACAAACAAGACTTATGTTATGGGCCCTTTTTTTTATTTCTATGTAGTTTTTATTTGATCTAAAGTGTTCCCAAACATTTCACGTTTGTTCAATACATGTTTTTCCAACCCCTTATTTGTCTGTGTCATCAGTCACACACTGCTCCAGTAAAAAGATCATGGAATTGGCCGAATATCAGTATAAATTTATTTCTTTAAATTCTGTAGTCTAAGGAAAGTGTTACACATCCATATGTTCTTTTAGTGATGTTCTGTGTTGTTGTGCCAATCTTACATTCTTAAAATTTGCCCAAAAGTCCCATTTATATTTTCAGACTTTAACACAATCTTCAGCAATGTTTTTGAGGATTTTAGCCTAGCCAACATGTTTTTTTTACCTAGAAGAAAGGGATTCTGTCTTTCAAACCTGCTCCTTCGTGCAGACATATGGAGAACACAGGAAGCACATGTAGAACATAATCAGAACCAACCAGAATTCTTGCAGCTCTCCTCCCCGAACAGTTTCTTTTCTTCGCATCAGTTATGAAGTCCAGTTTTTTGTCCAATAGTAATGCTGATTATTTTGCAGCCTTTCCCTGACCGATACCTTTGTACAGTGAGATTGTTTTGATCTTTCATAACCTCTGCAAACTACTGCTTTAGTTAAATGATGCAAATGTCAGGAAAGTCCTACAAGGAGAGCAAAACTTTATTTATGGTTAATCAGATTCTCTGTGGTCTCTGTGGGACCGGTGCAAAGAGGATTGGGTGGCGGACGAAGGTGGAGACCTCAGCGGCCCGATCCCCTGATGCTTAGGCTGGCTCTAGGGACGTGGAATGTTACCTCGCTGGGGGGGAAGGAGCCTGAGCTTGTGCGGGAGGTCGAGAGATATCGACTAGAAATAGTCGGGCTCGCCTCCACGCACAGCGTGGGCTCTGGAACCCATCTCCTTGAGAGGGGCTGGACTCTCTTCTACTCTGGAGTGGCCCACGGAGAGAGGCGGCGGGCTGGGGTGGGTTTGCTTGTTGCCCCCCAGCTCAGCCGTCTCGTTTTGGGGTTTACCCTGGTGGATGAGAGGGTCGCATCCCTGCGCCTTCGGGTCGGGGAGAGGTCTCTGACTGTCGTTTCGGCCTACGGGCCGAGCGGTAGTGCGGAGTACCCGGCCTTCTTGGTGTCCCTGTCGGGGGTGCTGGATAGTGCCCCTCCCGGGGATTCCATTATTCTGCTGGGGGATTCAACGCCCACGTGGGAAACGACAGTGACACCTGGAGAGGCGTGATCGGGAGGAATGGCCTCCCCGATCTGAATCCGAGTGGTGTTTTGTTATTGGACTTCTGTGCTAGTCACGGATTGTCCATAATGAACACCATGTTCAAGCATAAGGGTGTCCATCAGTGTACTTGGCACCAGGACACCCTAGGCAGGAGGTCGATGATTGACTTTGTTGTCGTATCATCAGACCTTCGGCCGCATGTTTTGGACACTCGGGTGAAGAGAGGGGCTGAGCTGTCCACTGATCACCACCTGGTGGTGAGTTGGATCCACTGGAAGAGGAGAAAGCCGGACAGACTTGGCAGGCCCAAGCGCATAGTGAGGGTCTGCTGGGAACGCCTGGCGGAGCCCTCGGCCAGGGATGTATTCAACTCCGACCTCCGGGAGAACTTTGACCAGATTCCGGGGGATGTTGGAGACATAGAGTCTGAGTGGACCATGTTCTCCGCATCTATTGTCGATGCTGCTGCCCGTAGCTGCGGCCGTAAGGTCTGCGGTGCCTGTCGCGGCGGCAATCCCAGAACCCGGTGGTGGACACCGGCAGTAAGGGATGCTGTCAAGCTGAAGAAGGAGTCCTATCGGCTGTGGTTGGCTTGTGTGACTCCCGAGGCGGCTGACGGGTACCGTGAGGCCAAGCGTGCTGCGGCCCGGGCTCTGGCAGAGGCAAAAACTCGGGCCTGGGAGGAGTTCGGTGAGGCCATGGAGAAGGACTACCGGACGGCCTCGAAGCGATTCTGGCAAACCGTCCGGCGCCTCAGGAGGGGGAAGCAGTGCTTCGTCAACACTGTTTATAGTGGGGGTGGGAGGCTGCTGACCTCGACTGGGGACATTATCGGGCGGTGGAAGGAGTACTTCGAGGATCTCCTCAATCCTGCCATCACACATTCCCTGGTGGAAACAGAGGCTGGGGACTTGGGATTGGACTCTTTCATCACCCAGGCTGAAGTTACCGAGGTGGTTAAAATGCTCCACGGTGGCAAGGCTTCGGGGGTGTGTTCCAACTACAGGGGGATCGCACTCCTCAGGCTCCCTGGTAAGACCTACGCCAGGGTATTGGAGAGGAGAGTCCGGCCAATAGTCGAACCTCGGCTTCAGGAGGAGCAGTGTGGTTTTCGTCTCGGCCGTGGAACACTGGACCAGCTCTATACCCTCTACAGGGTACTCGAGGGCTCATGGGAGTTTGCCCAACCGGTTCACATGTGTTTTGTGGACCTGGAGAAGGCATTCGACTGTGTCCCTCGTGATGCCTTGTGGGGGTGCTCCAGGAGTATGGAATCGGGGGCCCTTTATTAGGGGCCATCCGGTCCCTGTACGAGCGGAGCAGGAGTTTGGTCCGCATTGCCGGCACTAAGTCGGACCTGTTCCCGGTGCATGTTGGACTCCGGCAGGGCTGCCCTTTGTCACCGGTCCTGTTCATAACTTTTATGGGCAGGATTTCTAGACGCAGCCAAGGGCCGGAGGGGGTCTGGTTTGGGGAGCAGTGGATTTCGTCTCTCCTTTTTGCAGATGACGTGGTCCTGCTGGCCCCCTCTAGCCAAGACCTACAGCATGCGCTGGGGCGGTTCGCAGCCGAGTGTGAAGCGGCTGGGATGAAGATCAGCTCCTCCAAGTCAGAGGCCATGGTACTCAACCGGAAAAGGGTGGCTTGTCCTCTTCAGGTTGGAGGGGAGTTCCTGCCTCAAGTGGGGGAGTTCAAGTATCTCGGGGTCTTGTTCACGAGTGAGGGAAGAATGGAGCGGGAGATCGACAGACGGATCGGTGCGGCTGCCGCAGTAATGGGGGCGCTGTGCCGGTCCGTTGTGGAGGCCCAGGGGACGGCCCAGGACACGCTGGAGGGACTATGTCTCTTGGCTGGCCTGGGAACGCCTTGGGCTCCCCCCGGAGGAGCTGGAGGAGGTGTCTGGGGAGAGGGACGTCTGGGTGTCTCTGCTGAGTCTGCTGACCCCGCGACCCGGTTCCGGATAAGCGGAAGACGACGAGTACGAGTACGAGTACAGATTCTCTGTCATTGAAGGCAGGTCTATACACATTAAATCTAAATGCTGGAATAGAATCAAATGGTACTTCCGTAGAGCAATAGTTTAGTTAATGTGTGTGTACTCTTATGCAATAAGTTTATTGCATTTTTTAATTTTTATATTTGTTCTTTAGTTGATTTGCACGGGAAGAATTTCACACTGAAGACACAATAACCTCTGAAATGATCTTGGTATAATTTATTACATCACAAAAAACAGACATTTGAACAGGGTTTTGAGAGCCACTGAAAGCATTGTGAGAATACAACAATAAAATAAAATGGAAAAGTTTGCTTATTTTGTTTTCTTATTCTGGGCTGCTTCATTGCAGTGTGAACAGATACACTTCAACATCAGTCCTTTATTTCTCCCTGCGTCTGTTCCTCTCTCTCGCACACTGTATGTTTGAGTATAGGTGTGATAGAAAAGGAAGCTCAGTGCTGTTGTGGAGAGGAAATAAGTCTATATGATTGAAAAGGAAACTGTTGGGCCTTGAACGTTACCCTTTTTGTTCATTAAACAGTTTGTGCTTAGCTAAGAATGCAGGGAACAGGGAATATTTATATATATTAAAGAACCCAATGACTTTTATCAGTACTTATGTGAAAAGAAAAGAGTAAATCTTCTAAACTTCTTTAAAAAGGGAAGATGATGCATATGCCTTCACCCAGAGCTAATTTGAGGCTTAAGCAGTTGACCTTTGGAGGACAAGATTTGTTTTTAAAGCCAGTTGAAAAAAATGCAAATCTATAATTTAGATTTAACTCTTCTTAGGACTAATTTGTTATTGATCCTGTTTAATGTCTCATTCCTTTTCTGGACATTGAGCCAACATTAATGTTTATAAATGTGTTAATCAATAGATGCTCTGGTTTGCATGTTCGGTCATAAATCTTAGTCTAGGGGGTTTAACAATGCTTATAGCTGTCTGAAGAAGTACTTACATACAATAATAAATTAAAACAACTGAATAAGTTTAATGTAGCCCCTTTGATTCATTCATTAATGTGTCTGAAAGTTTTTATGACTGAAACAAAACATATGTTGTTGGAGACCAAAGAGTAAGACTTTTTGGGTTTTTTAAGGATTATGTGTTTTTAAATGTGAACAAAGATTTGAAAGAAAATCCTCATACAAAGCCTCCATCTTGGAAGAAATTTAAAGAAATAGCTGCCTCATAAATGCAGAGAAGTGTGGCATGCAGTTGATAAAGTTAATAAAATATATTCCAACCAACTGCTATCAGAAGTCTCCTAATTATTATGCACTAATTAAAGGTGTTCTGTAAAGGTCTCAGAGGTTTGTTAGGTAACATTAGAGCACAAACACCATCACTGTTCTATTCTTAATAACTGCAAAACAACCAGGTTATGGCCGTCCACCTAAACTGGTCAGGTCAAGGAAGCAGCCAAGAGGCCCACGGCTGACTCTGGAGGATCTACAGAGCCACCATTCAGCAATCAGTTCTCTACTCAACACATTTGGACTTTATGGAAGAGTAATAAATTGAAAGAAAGCCATTAAAGCTAGAGGACAAACTGTTAGAGGCTGTAAGACAATAAAAACTAAGGGAGGGGTTCTCCTTCCAAAAACGACCCTAACAAACACAGAGCTACAACGGAAGGATTTATGATCAAAGGATTTTCATGTGTTAGAATGGCCTAGTCAAAGTCCAGGCATAAGTCCTAACAAGAATCTGTGGCAAAACCTGAAAACAGATGTCCAAATTTCAGTCTGTAAATGTAAAAAGCTGGTTCCACACTGTACTGACTCAGGGATACTGAACAGGAACGAACCCCATATTTTTCATGTTTTTTAATTGCATAAAAATGTTGGACCATTTGTTTGCTACTATACCTCCCAGTGTCATCTACTACTATATACCCCAGTATGGTCTGCTACCACAACTCCCAGCAGGCATTGCAGGTGATAGGAAGGGGCATCACAGCTCTGATGTCATAGTGGGGTATATAAGGACACGGGAGACGTCCCACCTTTGCTTTTCTCTGCTGGAAACTGAGACGCGGTTACCATGTAACGGAGGCGGATCATTCTGGAGAAGAAACCACACGTGGGTTTTCATTAATTGTCCTCACTGGCCAAACTCATGAGAAGCTCAACGAGCTAAGTTTTCTGGGATAAGAAGACCAGTAGACTTTACTTTACCGATCGAAGGCGTGGATTTAACACGTAACCCAAAAAAAACCCACGGAGGTTTTCCAAGGAGACAAAATTTTCCTCTCTGTTTTTTGTTCTAATCGACTGCTGACGGTCCGTCATATTTTCCCCTTTTGCCAAAGGAGGAAGACTGGCCGTCTTTGAGTTTGTTACGAACGCGTAACAAACTCCCCCCCTCTCCCCCTGCACCAGAGAAGACGATACAAGGTAATCCCGTTTTGTTTTTATTTCTATTAGAAATAGCTTGGGCAGGATAGAGTAGGATTTTAGGGCGATTTAGAATGGCCACTTATAGTCCAATGTGGTCTGTTGTATGTGTATGCAATGTCTTATTGAAACTTTGATTGCTGATGGACTCTGAAAACCGTCGCGCTTTGAAGCTGTGCGTGTCTCACTGGTTTTGAACACCTGAGCGCAGACTCAGGTGAACTTAAAGTTGGACTGCTAGAACCTCATGGTGGAATACTCACTATTCCTTTGTCTTCCCTCTTTGTGTTTTTCCACTGGTTGCCGCCTAAATGTTTTATGACCCTTTGTGTTTCACTGAGCTCCAACTTTTGGGGTTTTATGACTGCAGCCTGGTGGAGGCCGCTCCCAAAGCTTCGCCCAGTACCATATTTTCCCTTGTTTTTGCCATAACTGCTGGTTTGACTTTCATACACACTCAATGCTGTTTTATCTTGTTTAGTTAGTTATTTTACCCCTTTTGTGTAGAATTTTTGCATGCTTGTTTGGTGAAGATTATTGAATCAGAATAGCGAGGGGTATTAGGGCTGTTGATTTAATAAATATTCACGTAGATAAAGAGAAAGCGTTTGTGTTTATTTTTAGCAAGAGTGATTTGTCTGTCAAAATAAGGCCAAAGTTCCCCCACCTTCGATGAAGTGGTTGATTAAACAGTGACATCTAGTAATAGTTATCAATTATTACTGAGAATGTAATAATTGTAATTATCAAGGGCCTTGAGCCATAATTACAACACCAGAGGACATCTCTGATTTCGATTTGTAAGTAATGAAAGTAATGATTTTTGGTTAAGAAATTAATTTTTTCAAATTATGATTTTAAATTATAATTCTTGATAAATATTAATTAATCAATAATCATAATTCTTACAAAAACAAATGCAAATTTTAAAATCTAACAGAGTTTTCAATCTCTTTCAAAGTAAACAGCTTCGGTCTTACGCTTTCCTTTGGATAAACTTTAGCATTCAGCCTGTGTTGCTGTAGTTGACTGCTCCTCTCCAAATTCACTAAACCTCCTCTGACCACAGTACGTTTTCTCCACACCAAACATCAGAGGAGTTGGGGGAATTTGTTAATCCAGTGTAAATGTGTTTTGTGGATTTATAACAGCTTATCCCCATTTTCCCTGAGGTACCCCGTCAGAGGTGCTGAAGGGAATGTGAGGAACCAGGGTCACTGCTTCAAGCTGTTTACCCTCACTAAAGCTGTGTTCTCTCGCCCGAAATTGAATCAACCCGAATCCCATGGGAAGATCTGGAGGAAGTTGAAAGAAGTTTTCAGAGGAAGTAACTGGGAGATGTCATCTGGTCTGTGGTGGTTTTCATAAATGTCAGAAAAGTGGAAGGGAAATTAAAAATTACTTTACAGGTTTTTTTCAGGCAGCTCTCTCTTCAGCCGAGTCAGACTTCCTACTGGAGTAATTCTGAAACTCTTCCTTTTTCTTACATTTATCTCTTTAGCAATGTGCATTTTTTTATATTTCAGCTTGATATATCGTACTCATAGTTATAGTTCTGATAATAAAACTGATCCTTTCTTTCATGGTATAAATTGTGCAGCAGTTGGCAATAATTCTAACCCACCACAGATCACATTTCCAAAAAGCCATAATGACTTGTAATCCTCCTTCAAAAGTTTTCACACCCATGAAACATTTCTACGTTTGGTTACATGACAGCAAAAAAAAAACAACTTTCAAATAAGTTGAAAGGTAAAATGATACATGTTCTCAATTTTTTTAACCAATAGAAGTTTGAAGTGTGACATGTACTGAGCCCGCATCTGCAGGTTTCAGCAAGCCAAATTTCAGACTTTTTTAAGACCTTTTTAATGCCACCTTGAATGAAATTTAAGACCCCCGCCAAAAAACTTTTCAGCCCTTTAACCGACATCTGGGCTCCCTTTCCATGTAGGCTTTATGTTGGCTATTGCGCAATGCGCATGCGCTGATTCTCTTCCCGTTTCCTTTGACCCTGTGACCTTGTGCAACCGCCAACGGTTTATAAGCTTTATAAACTCATGTCAGCTTCGAAGGGTGGGTATAAACGGCGTTCTTCCCGGTAGCTGCTAAGCACAAATTGGGTGACAGTCATTCCACTAATGGCGAGGATCAAAATGACAGGCCTGCAGCCAGTGGTAGCACTGCATCAGTCATAGACAAGGATGATATTTCTGCCGTTGAAGAGCTTAACAAGTAGAAGAAACAGAGGTCTGGCATCAATCCAGGATGGAAAGAAGCCTTCCAATGGCTGGAGATAACTGGCGATGAAACTGGTAGGCCTTCACATTGGGTTATTTGCACTCACTTTTGAACCTTTGATTTTACTTTTATGCTAGCCGTGCTATTTTTGCCAGCCACATCCAGAATTTCAGCCTAAAATTGACACATATTAATAGTAATAAATGTCATTATTAGCCATTTATAATGTGCTTTTTCCATGAAAATGCCTACATTACATAGAACATAACATAAATGCACATTATATGAAAACATACAAAATGCACATTACATAAAATGTAACCATCTGATATTCAATATTCAGCTTTACAGATGTTCATATATGAATGTGTTAAAAACTACTACCTGGAAAAAAAGTCGTCTGGCTGAGCTTCTGCTGTGACTCACTCTTTTATACTCTCTCTTTTACACTCTAGACTTGAAAACTGGCTCAGAGTTTATCTGCTTAGCTGTCTTGCTCTCCTAGATGAAGCCACTAAAGCCACTGTTACCCTTAATGCATTACTTTTCTTTCTACCTCTTCTTTTCTACAACTAGATCAGTGCTTCTTTGTTCTCTTTGTGTCTCTGCTCTGTTCTCTCAAACCCCCAGTCGGTCGTGGCAGATGGCCGCTCACACTGAGCCTGGTTCTGCTGGGGGTTTATTCCTGTTAAAAGGGAGTTTTTCCTCTCCACTGTCGCTACATGCATGCTCAGTATGAGGGATTGCTGCAAAGTCAACGCCAGTGACTGTCCACTGTCTCTACATGCTCATCCGGGAGGAGTGAATGCTGCAAGTCACTGACTGGATGCAATCTGCTGGGTTTCCTTAGACAGAAAAACTTTTAAACAATTTGAATAGTAAACTGAATCCAACTGCACTGTTTAAAAATCAGGATTAAATGGAATCTATGTACCTGACTTGAAATCTGTATGATTCAATTGAATTGACATGACGTGTTGTAAATTTGGTGCTACATAAATAAACTGCCTTATCAAATAAAGCAACACACCTCAAGAAAATATGGAACAAAAACCTCAGTCGGCTCAGGAGTGAGATTGTGTTCACAGTAAAATTACGAGTCATGCACTTCACAAATCTGTATTTTATGGAAGAGTGGCAAGAAGAAAACCATTGTTAAAAAAAGCTATACAAGTGGTCTAGGGGACACAGCAAACATGTAGGAGAAGGTGCCCTGGTTAGATGGGCCAAAATGGAATTTTTTGGCCTGCATGGCAGAAAAACTAACACTGCACACCATGGTGGGAGCATTACGCTGTGGAGACGTTTTCCTTTGCCACAGACAAAATGGATAGAGCTTAATACAGGGCAGTCTAAATTTCCCTTTCACTTCAAAACTATGCTATAGTTTGTGTTGTTTAATCGCAGAAAATCCTATTTTAAATGCAAGTTTGTGGCAAGTAAGTTTGTGGTTGTAAAGAGACAAAATCTCAAAAGGTTCAATGGATGTGAATACCTTTACAAGGCCCTGTATAAGTTAAACCAGTGTTTTGTCAACAATCATGGGGTGTACTTTCCCATATCAACTTTATTTTTGTTTAATAAACAATAACAGTGTGGTTTTATACCCAAGCGATTCAACTTTAATATTTTATCTGGCGAAAAACTGATTTTTATAAAAAAATAGCAGTGTACTTTCATTTTAACCACAACTTCAATTAAATTCATAACAAGCATTTACAGTCTCATAACAGTAGGCCATCTACCCCGATGTTATTGGATCATTACAGATTCTTAGCAGTAACTCTTCAAAATCTAATATATGTGAAGCACAGCCGAGCATGCATATAGTATGTTTTAAGTAGCACCCTGGGGCATCCTCGGTGAAAGACCCGTTAATAGGTTGTTGACCAGGAACAACAAGAAGTTACTGAACCCTTTATGAATGTAAAATAGTAATGTGGATACCAAAGAAGATGTCTGAGATCATTGTGTTGTTGGTTTAAGCCCACCTTTAATGACTCGGTGGGGTTGGTCTCTAATGGTAAAACAAAGCAGTTTTTGAGCTGCTTGAATTATGAATTCAGAATACATTTGCAAGCATAACAATGAGTACATTACTGTGACGTTTGCCTTATTTTTAACTCGAGTATCTCCTGACCTCAAAACTCTACTGCCCTCCAAAGGAAGGCTAACTGAAAGAGATTGGTCTCTCAGTGGCTGTCGTGCTCTGATGAAAATGATCCGTAACGTAATGCAACACTTTAATATAAGTGTTCGTGACTTATCTGTAATTCATGCATTAATAAATGCAAGACTCTGCATGAATTAATGCATGAATAAATGCATGACATATGAAGTCATGAGGGCCCATGCTAATGAAGGAGCACGATGTGTTGACTTTATACTTAGCACATAAAAAAATCTTAGTTAAGATCATTAAACACAAGGGCGATACATTAATTAGCTTGTTAGGTCAAGAGAGCTCCAAGCCTTCTTTCATCATGACACAGATCAGAGGAAATAACAGAAGTCAAGGATTTAGTTCAGTTTAAATGATCGTTTCTTTGGTCAGCTTTAGGTCCGTTTTGATTTGTACTGTTTGAAGTGGATATTTCTCAGCAGGTTAAATCTTTTCTAAGATGTTCTTCTCTTATGGGCCTGCGATGTCCTCTACTGTCAAACACCTGTCCACGTAGTGATCTCAAAAGATTTCATAATGTAATATAATGTAGAATATAAAGCTTAAAGGATTATTATAGAGATTGCCTGAAGGATAGGGTTCATTTTCAACAAGTTCTACCCCAAACCTGCTCCTTAAATGTTTTAATTTTTAAAGTACTATTTTAAAAGGTAATCTACACTGTTGGTCATTTATCATGCCTCTGTTTCATTCAGCATGTCTCTGGATACAGTCCTATGGTCCCAAAGGTAGTGTACATTTTTGGAGTGGAAGGAAATAAAAAGAAAATCTGAAAAGTATAGTATGCATTCGTATTCAGTTACATTGGCAGTGGTCTGGACTTTGACCGGGCCATTATGAGGGTTAATATTTTGATCTAAACCATTCCACTGTAGCTCTGGCAGGGTTGTCCTGCTGGAGGGTGCACCTCACCTCTACTTTCAGATGATGTGTTGAACAGTGCTCATTAAGATGTACAAGGCCTTGGGTATTGTTTTATACCCTAAACCTGCTTTAAACGTCGTAACTTTACCCCTGACCTGTCTAATGTGCTCCTCGAGCTTCATGATGCACACCGCACCGCTTTTCAGATTTATATTTGTAGAAAATTGTGAAAAATCATCCTCGTTTCACATCACAGTTTAACACTACTTTGTGTCTGTATGTGACATTAAATACATTAAAGTGTGTAGTTGTAACATATAAAAAAGTTAAAGGACATAAATACATTTTCAAATATACACCTGATTACTGTTTGGAAGCATTTTGTGGAAGAGTGTTTCTTCATCCCACCTTAAACTAGTTTTGTATAGTTACTATCCATAAACCACTAACAAAATATAATGAAACCACTACTTAGCAAAGTATGTAAAAGAACAGCGTAGTAAGGTGAGCGCTGTACTCAAAGGCCAAGCTGGAGGATGATAAGTACATACGTTTTTATCAAACTCAAATTTACTGATTACAAAATTAATAACTATACAAAATTAAATTAGGCAGCTCAATTCATTAAATAGAAATAAACAAAGCATAAATAGTTAACCTTTACAAGTAAAAGAAAATAATATTAAGTGTGACTTTAAGACTTTAAAATTCACTGATACATGTTTTTCTATCAAAATAAAGTTCACTTAAGTTAATGTGTCTATTCAACACGTTAGTTCATTAGGTCTGTCAGCTTAGTCAAATGCGGATATCAGCTGTTTTCAGTTCATGTAAGCTTATCTGGTGTCCAAAGGGAGAATTCAGCGTAACCAGCCTCTCCCTGGCGCCCCCGACTTCAGTCCGAATCACAAAGATGGCGGCCAGACCCTGATGGAAGCTTACCTCACTGGTCGCTCACTTGCAGAAATCAGCAGTACAAAATACCCAACCTGTGTATAGAGCATACAACTCTAATTATAGTACATTCAATAAATAATTTAATGGCAGTCAGCAAGACATTCCAACTGCCTAAACCCCACTTAAAGGGATTCACTTTCATAAACTGTAATGGTTGCAAAAGGTCTTAATAAACAAACACTGAGCAAATTTAGCTTTAGCTATCACCCTTCCATTTAAGCTAAAAGAAGAAAAACACATAAAACAGACTTACCGAAGAAATTACTCGAAAGAAATAATAAACAGGCTTTTCGGGGATGCAACACTACTTATTTTTATGCAGTTTTAACTAGCAAACCAACTTGCTTCATCGAGACAAGTTCCTCGCTTCAGATCTCCTCCTTCCATCTCACAACGGCGCCGCAGATTTGTGAGGAATTAACAGATTAAGGAAAAAGTCAAATTAAAGGTCAGGCAAATGTATATGGGTTGCTCTAAAAATGCGCAAAAAAGTAGTAGTAGTAGTAAGAAAGGCTACCGTTACAATAGTGTCAGAATCTGCAATTTTGGGTTCTGGTTTGTGTTTTTGTTCTGTGGGGTTTTGTTAGTTTTATTTTCTTAATTATTCCTGAAGTCTTGTGTTGTTCTGTGTGCTTTATCTCAGCAATCATTAGTTTGGGTTTTGTTTACCTTTTCTGTCAGGGTTTCTTTTATGTCTTCAGGTTACGTTGTTAGTTCTTATTTTCCAGATTCTTATATTGTTATAGTTTTCACCCTTCCCCCATGGTTTAGTTTAGTAATCAGTTTCACCTGTTCCTCAGCCTCCCTGTTTACCCGGTCCACACCTAATTCTATTCCCACTGATGCCTGCCTCTCCTTCCTATTTTTCAAACTCACTTCCCTCTGTTTAAAAGCTCATTGTTTCCCATTTCCAGTTGCTGGTTCCTCCCGTTCACTACCCTCTTGTGTTTTCTGCTGGCTTTATGTTTCCTCGTGGGAAATCTCATGTAAGTTTTGGGATTGACTCATGTAAAGCTTTAAGAAACCTTTTGATTAAAGAAAGAAGCTTACTGTCATCATGCTGCTGCCCAGTGCTTGTCTGCATTTTGGTCCTCTTCAGCCACAGACTGTGACAAATAGCATTTTATGTCATGATTTAATGTTCCTCTCCTTCTTTTGATGTAGATAAATCTGGGAAGGCTCCTGCAAATCCACAGTTTTGTAAAATAGATAGTTTTAAAAATTTGATCTGCCAGTGTTGTGGATCATTCGCTCTCACAAGCCTGTTTTGTTGATGCAGCCAAAACCCACTGAAACATCTGCTTATGGGAATCAAATATTTATGAGTGGGTCTTTTAGCATGCATTCAGATTTAGTTTTCTTCCAAAAAGCCAAAATTATGGCGGGCAGAAAACAAGAATAACTCATGAGTGAAGTGATGATTTTACTTTGTGAGCGATGATGTAAGCTGATTTTCAGTCTAAATATATAGATGGAGTCATGGAGTAAATTCATTACTGGGCAACCCAAAATGCCAACAGGTAATTGAACAAAAATATCACTGGTAATGTTTCTATTTGGTTAGTGGAACAACAACTTGAAATAGGCCACAAAGCATTTTGTTGCAAATCATATCTTTGATTATAATTTCTCAAACAAATCAAATGAAAAAATGGGAAAGAGGGGTTTTAGCTTTGGAATTGTAGCTTGTTTTAGACAACATAGCTTAAAAGCTAGATGAATCTTTGAGGTAAATCATAATTATCTGAACCTAAAGACTGACATTTAGGTATATATTTCACCCTGTCAACTAGATGTAGCGTGTATGAAGATAATGAATGTGTAGAATGACTAGTAATACAAGTCACAGACTAATTTGTATTTATATTTGTTTTTTTGAAATTTATCACTATAGTGGTAATAAAAAAAAAATCTCATTCTCATTTAGGACTTGTTAGTAAAAATAAATAAAATGTATAAAGTGTGCATAAGCGTATCAGCATGATGGAGCTAATGTGTTATTTAAGATTTTGTGAGTAGTTTTGTGAGTAGGTCCAAGCCTCAACCACACTCCAGTCTGTTGACAGCACTTTTTGTTATATTTGTTCGCCTCTTAAGTCGCTCAGCCTTATTAATTCACTCACCCCTTCATACTTCCTTTCTTCATCCCTTGACTGCTTCATCCTTTATCCTTTCCTCTTCCGTCCTTCATCCCTCATACCTTCTCCATCATCTCTAATCCCTACCTCCTTCAACCCTCATCCCTACAATATTCCTCCATCATCCCCACCACTGTCATTCTTCATCCTACTTCCTTCATTTCTAATCCATCCCTCATTTCTACCTCATTCATTTCTCATTCCTACTTCATTTATCCATCTACCTATTCTCTTTCAAGTTCTTGAACTCTGTTTTGTAGCTTAAGCCATGGTACTTTTAACGTTGTAATCATTTTTAGGAGAAGTGCCAGTATTTTTTTATAGTGCTTTTAGCTTTTTGCTGCAGGTAAGATACTAAGCATATGATTTAAACACATGGGGTCCAGATGTTTATCATAGGTGAGCTCTGTTAAAGGCTGCAGCAATACCTAGAGGAAGAGATGCAAAATAAAATAAAACAAGTAGTTTTACTTTGTGATCTCAACCAGTAACTGAGAGGTTCCTATTATTTTCATCAGCAACTAAAAGACTAAAGAACAGTAATAATGCTCATAGTAAGCTCCACTTTATTAGATGCTAACAGTTTGTAGCTAACAATTAGTCAATGTTCTTCCAGTAATTATAAATCATTCAGATCTTGTCTGTCAGTGTTTTTTTCCACCAAATATCTAAGATTGTTCCAATGCAGGAACATTCCTCAAAGATTTTTGTCCATGTTACATAATAGCATAGCAGGTTGGCTGTGGTGTTTAAATTATGCTCAGTTGGTGGTTGGTGGTAAATTAACAGTTGTTACAAGGCACCTTTCCATCATCTCAACCCAGTCTGGCCATTCTCTTCTGACCTCTGCATTTTCATACATGCAACAGATGCTTAATGCATATTTTGCCATTTCACAGACCATTCTGTTAACTTCAGAGGTGGAAGTGTGCGAAAGGCCAGTAGATCAGCAGTTTCTGAAATACTCAGTGCAGCCTATCTTGCACCGGCAGCCATGCCACATTTAAAGTCCTCTCTCTTCCTCATTCTGATGCTCGTTTTGAACTTCAGGAGGCGATTTACCCCAAGTCTAGATGCCTAAAGGCTGTTATCAGATGTGCCTAATAAAGTGAGTGTAGATACGGTCAGTCAAGCACTGTTATATCCATTGCCCAAAACAATAGCTGCCAATTGTAACACTTCTTGAGACAGACTATACTTTGATGAGAAACATCATAGTGTATTAATGTGGTGAAAGTTCGTGACAAAATGTTTTACAACTAAATTATATCATTAAAGTTTAGTGGACATTTATCACAATTTGCAAAAAAAAATCAGAGTGGAGAATGTAAATTTGTATTACAATTTCTGGTAGACAAGAGCTAGTGTTAATAATCTTTTATTAGGTAAAAATATTCACAGTTTACTCATAAATACTGAGGTAGTGCTGAGTGTTAGAAGACTTCTGCATTTACATGTTGTATGAACTTACTCATGTGAAGCTAATATAACCTAACATTAGGTTCATTTTTTGTCCCCTTTTGCTTAAGGCCAAAGAGATGTGTGTGTTCTCATAGTGATATCACCTTATCTTACTTCCTGTGAGTGTGTGTTTATGAAGTTGTGTGTGTGTGAGAGTGCACAAGGATTATGATGCAGAGTTCAGGATGCTTACCTTTTTATTTTGGCTTTCTTTAGGAGCTGTATTATGCTCTTTCTCTTACACACACACACACACACGCACACACACACACACACACACACACACACACACACACACACACCACACCACTCTTGTTTTGCTATATGTAGTAAGGACCATGTGTTGACTCCCATTGACTTCCATTGATTTTCAGTCGTTTTCAACCCTTTCTATGCCCTAACCCTGACAATAACCCTAAACCTAACCATTACCAGTGCATGCCTAACCCTAACCTTAACCTAAACTCAATTCACACCTTAGTCCTAAACCTAAGCGTTAGCAAAATAGGTCGTGAGGACCAGCAAAATCTCCTCACTTTGGTACAAATGGTCCTCAATTTGATGGTGAAATCGGAAAAATGGTTCTCACTGTGATGCCAAGACAGGAACACACCCACCCACCCACACAAGAGATCCACACAGCATGATTACACTTCAGTGGATAGAGAATCCTTTTAAGCAGTGTCTCCCTGTCTGTTTCCCTGCTGTAGATCACTAAGATGGCAGTCGTCAGTGTCAGCAACATGAGCTTAGTGCATGTGGGCTGATGACAGTGTTTCTGCAGCTCTTACAGGTATGATGGTATGACTCGTCTGTGATGAAACAAAACTTGACAGGTCTGAAAAAAAGGAGGTGGACAGCCATGGAGCCGAGAGGGCACTAATGTCTGGTAGAAGTCAAATCTTTGTTCCTGCTGTCACACCTTTCCCCAATTATACTCTTACTATTCTAATTTGACGACTGCCACTGTTCACTCTCCTCTTCCTCTTGTTCCTTTCCTTACTTTCCTTCTCTCTGTTCGGCAGCCTCTCTTTGCCTTTCTTCTGCTCTCTGTATCTCTTTTTCTGTGTCCTCCTCCTCCTATGTTCATCCCTCACCTTTTTTCTCCTGCAGTTTCATCAGAGACAACAACATCTAAGCAGTAATATTTAAGGAAAGAGAAGACTCTCATGTTATTTTCCTTTTTTTTACCCAATTGTTTCACATTTCTCAGTGCTCTGATTTCTTCCTCTCTCCCTTATTCCCCTCTCACCTTATTATTCCTTCTTAATTTCTCCTTCTAACACTTTCATGTGTTTTTCATGGAAAATTCCTCACAGTGTGGAGTTTTTACTCAGCAACCACCATACATGTACGCACGTCTACGAGGAGAACTGAACGTGTTTGAGCAGAGACCGTACAGTAGTACTGCTCACTTACACACCGGGAGAGTTGCTTCTGAGTCACTCAGACTAATCTGGCCTGAAGGTGCAGCTCCAGAGACCAACCACGTCTGTGTGTGTAATGTTTGTGCATTTCCTCAGGCAAATCTGTATTTGCAACTGAAAATAAATACAGAAAGTAATTATTATCTGTATTTTTTCGGTTATTTGACATCAAATGCATTGAGCTGATTTTAATTACAGTGCCTTGCAAAATAATTCACCCCCTTGGCTTTTTACCCATTTGTTACATTTCAATTTGTAATTTAAATGTTTCTTAGATCTTATTTTATGTGATGGATCTGCACAAAATATTCTAATTTGGTAAAGTAAAATGAGAAAAACCTACCAAGAGAGGGTTGGCCACCAAAACTAACAGACTGGGCAAGGAGGTCATTAATCAGAGAGGCAGTAAGGGACCAAAGGTAACCCTGAAGGCGTTGCAGAGTTCTACAGCAGAGACTGGAGTATCTGTCCATAGGACCACAATTAGCCATATGCTCCACAGAGCTGGGCATTATGGAGGAGTGGTCAGAAAAAAAGCCATTACTGAGTGTTAAAAATAAGAAGGCACGTTTTGAGTTTGCCAAAAGGCATGTGAGCGAATTCCTAAATGTATGGAGGAAGGTGCTCTGCTCAGATGAGAATAAAATTTAACTTTTTGGCCACCAAGGAAAAGGTTCCATCACTCCAAGAACACCATCCCCACAATGAAACATGGTGGTAGACTTGAAGATGTTCACTTGTGAAAACCATTTAACATGAGGGTGCTGGAGTAGTTTTGCCCTGAGGAATGGGCAAAAATCCTGGTGGCGAGATATGACAAGCTCATAGAGACTTATGTAGAGTGACTTACACCTGTAATTGGAAAAAGTGGCTCTACAAAGTACTGACCTCAATTGCACACTTAAGTTTTGTTATTTTGTCCTATTTGTTGTTTGCTTCACAATAAAAAAATAAATAAACATCTTCAAAGCTGTAGGCATATTCTGTTAATGAAATGGTGCAAACTCTCAAACAATCCATTTTAATTCCCGGTTATGAGACAACAAAACTTGTAAAATGACAATACTTTTGCAAAATCCCTGTCCCTGCTAAAGAAAAGCATGCCCACATGATCATGCTGCCACAGGTAATCTTTGCAGTTGCATTGTGAACTGCAACAACTGTATTAGGGATCTAAGGGAAGCTTCAGTGGAAAATGAGATTCAGAAGGGTACAGCATTATAGGGTACAGAGAATCAATATTCAGTCTTCCAGGATTGCCCTGTGTTTAGCTCATTTTCACTTCAACCCTAATCAACTTTTATTTACCTGCTGAAGAAAATACCCACAGAATGATGCTACCTCCACCATGTTTTTCAGGTTTTTGGTTAAGTTGTTCAAGGTGTGGTATTAGTTTTCTGCCACATAAAGCCATGTAGGGCAAAATGTAAAATGTTGGTCTCATCTGACAAGAGCACCTTCGTCCACATGTTTACAATGTGTGTTTGTAACATTAGACTTTCAGATATATGATTTTATGCTTATATATGTGAGAACAGGTGTATATATATGCTTCTCTTTCACTCTTCTGACCAAAACAGTTGAAAAGACCATAATCATTACATTAGATTGAGCTGAAAAAAAATGTTGATCCTGCAAGACATAAAAAAAGTTCTTTAAAGTTTATGCTCTTAATCTGCTAGTTTAGAACTTAGTAAGTTTTTGAGACGAATGCAAACTCATCTTTTCCTGCTTAAAATATTTTAGCGTGTGTCGAAGACCTTGACATCTGCTTCCAGTCAGTGATATCTTGTCAAGTTTGCTTGGGAAGAGTATTTTTCTTTGAAAATAAAAAACATAAAAAGATAAATAGGACAGTTTATCTTTCTTAATGACTATCGAATGAGATTTGGTAAACACTCATTCGTTGGTCAGCTCCTGATGACATCACAGGGGGCAACTTCTGTGGGGTGGTTGATGCTGAGTCAGCCTGAATTAGACTAGGAATCAGAATCAGAATCAGAATCAGAATCAGCTTTATTGCCAAGTTTGTACATACAAACAAGGAATTTGACTCCGGTACACTTTGCTCTTTGGTTTTTGTTTTTGCACTACAGAATATACATATTTACAATGTACAATATACACATATATAAATAAAAAAGGTGCATTTGCAACTCTGTATGCTGTTGTTTTTTGTATTTTATTGAATGTTCAACAGAGAAACAGCCTGGGGGAAGAAACTGTCTCTGTGGCGGCTGGTTTTTGTGAACAGCGCTCTGTAGCGTCGCCTGAAGGTAAAACTCTAAACAGGTTTATGTGCAGGGTGTGTGGGATCTGCAGAGATTTTAGCAGCTCTTTTCCTGACCCTAGACCTGTATAAGTCCTGGATGGAGGGAAGGTCAGCCCTGATGATTCTCTCTGCAGTCCTGATTATTCGGTTGCAGTCTGGACCTGTCCTGTTTTGTGGATGAAACCGAACCACACGGAGATGGATGAAGACAGGACAGACTGAATGATGGCAGTGTAGAAGATGACCAGCAGCTCCTGTGGAAGGGTTTGTACTTTTTTGAGTTTCCCTCAGGAAGTACAGTCTCTGCTGGGGCCTTTTTTTGGGGAACAGTGTTTTATGGGGTGAAGACCATCTCAGGTCCTCAGAGATGGTGGTTCCTAAAAACCTGAAGTGATCCCCGGGCCGACACGGTGTTGTTGAGGATGGTGAGGGGGTGTAATGGGGTGGTGTTTTCCGAAAGTTCCACCACCATCTCCACAGTCTTGAGTGGGTTTAGCTCCAGGCAGTTCTGACTACACCAGTGTACCAGCCGATCCACCTCCTGGGTTTTTAATCAGACTCATCACCGTCCTGGATCGCCCCAATGACATGGTGTCCTCTGCCAAATTTCAGGAGTTTTCCACGGACGAGTCCCGCTGAGGTGCAGTCATTTGGGGTACAGGGAAAAGGGGAGTGGGGGATAGAAAACACCCCCCGGGGGGGCACCAGTACTTATTGATCTGGTTCGGGAGAAGATGCTCCCCAGTCTCACCTGCTGCTGTCGGCCCGTCAGGAAGCTTTGTTTCCACTGACAGGTGGAGGCTGGGAGGGTTACGGGGTGAGCTTTCTGGTGGAGGATGTCTGGTATGATGGTTTTTGAAGGCCGAGCTGAAGTCTACAAACAGGATCCTGGCGTAGGTCCCTGGGTGGTCGAGGTGTTGCAGGATGAAGTGTAGCCCTAAGTTAACAGCATCATCTGCCGACCTGTTTGCTCGGTACGCAAACTGCAGGGCGTCCAGTAGAGGGCCTGTGATGTCTTTTCAGGTGCTTCAACACCCCCCGGGCCCAAAGGGTTTTCATGACCACAAGACGTCAGGGCTACAGGCCTGTAGTCATTTAATCCTAGGATGGTGGGTTTCTTGGGCACTGGGATGATGGGGGATCGTTTGGGGAAGCAGGAGGGGACCTCACACTTCTCCATGACTTTTTGAAGAAAACCCGGGTGAAGATTGGAGCGAGTTGATTTGCACAAGGCTTTCAGGCATGATGGGGAGAAGTTATCAGGTCCTCCAGCTTTTTTTTTGTTTTTCATGCGCTGAAAAAGCCTGTTTTAACATCTTCCTCAGAGATCTTTAGTGAGGGCAGAGGATCTGAAGGTAGGGGGTTGGTTGCTTTGCTGGTCGAACCTGTTCCTGAAGGGAATGTGGAGGAGTTTTTTTTGAGGTGTGAATGGCTTCTTGTCATGTCTGCAGTAGAAGCCATTCAGACGGTTGGCCAGGCGAGGACTTTGTTCAGGAAGGTTTGTTGGGCTTCTGTAGGCAGTCAGGTTTCTCAGACCAGTCCATACAGCCGAAGTGTCACCAGTAGAAAGGCTGTTTTTCAGCTTCTCACTATAGCAGAGAGAGTGATGGAGTCAGAAGAAGAGAGTCAGAGAGTGATGGTCTGACATACCAAGAAATACTCAGAATTACCAAGAAAAGAGCCCTCCTTCTGAGGTCCAAATTAAATTCCCAAAGAGAGATGACATCACAGTCTGATTTCAGACCAAAGTAAGGCACTTCTGAGCTGGTGAAGTGATTCAGGGGCCCCCGGCAGACGGACCAATGTGGATCGCTTAGAGTTCATTGCTCCTTTTACTTTTTAAACCTTTCCTTCAAAGTGAGAACATGTCTTTAGAACTTAGTGATGAGAAACCATAACATTGTAATTGGGAGAGTGCGAGAGACATCGACAATATATCTGATCAAGTTCTCTTTATCAAAGTCCTCTTTTCTAGCTAATTATATAAACGGTCATTCTCTGTTCCCTTCATAATTTCCATTACAGTAGTCAGATTTAATTCATTTGAACATGTTTTATTTCTTTACTGAATTATTCATCGACTATGTTAATAAGATTAGTAATAGGTTAATTAACGATTATGTTGTAATTATGAATATGAATATATTATTTAATTTTAATACTTTAATATTTTATTAAATAATTTTTCGGTCTGTTAAGGGTTGTCCTGTGAATACCAGCCCAATAAGGCGATGGTATTAGGACAAAATCGAAAGGGATGAGCCAAGCTCTGATATTATTGAACAGCAAAACTCTGCACACACATGGAATGAATTCACACAATTTCTTAAAATACAAGAATTTATTAACAAAAAATAAGTCATCTCAAAGTCAAACATATTTCAATCAACAAACTATTCACCATGCTAAAACAATCCAACTAAACTACCAAGCAGAATTAAAGAATAAGAAAGACTAATGGGCTATGTACAATATGAACAAGTTGATCAAAGATTGTTGAAAACCCTGACCAAAAGAGTGATACAACATTACCATGCAATGTTTATGTTTGAGAACCAAGGATTATCTTGAAGAATCTGGAGGTGAAGTGAGGTTAGTCTTGGAACTAACTTAGGCAATAATTGGCATACCTTTAAACAACCATTCACAATGCAAGATCAGATAAAATATTATTTTAATAAAATAATATTTAAAGAATGATATGCTGAATAAAACCAACCTTCTGGATGACCAATTCTCAATGGTGTTTAATTAGCTGCCTTTATTTAATAAAACAAATATCATTAAGGAAATAATAAAATAATACTTAAGGAAATATTATTTTGACAAAAAACCAAATCTTTCTGGAGAAATTGGCTTAATTGTGTTACCTAGTTATGTTTAGTAAAATAATATTTAGGGAAATATTATTTTACTGGATTGAAAACTCACAACCTTTTTGGGTAAATGATCTTAGCAGGCGAGCACGTGTTCTTAGCTGTTAACAGTTAAAGCTAACAAAAAAGCGTATAGCTTATTAGAATCACACATATACCTTTAAAATACAATTAATACAAGGGGTTAAAATGCATGGACGGCACGTTATGGCCGATCTTCTGTGTTTTAAAATCACCCTGTAAATAAAGTTTTCTTAACTTTGAAAACAAACACAAACACAGAACACAAACTGAGCACATGTGCTTACAGCTAATCTGCTAGCACTAAGATAGCTGAGTTTCACACAAACAAAACCACACTTCATAAAACGAAAAAATGTTTAGATTATTTCATTCTACACTACTTCTCTCTCTCTGCCCAAACCTAACCTCTCAGGTGAACCGTGCTGAGGAAAAGTTATCCTGGGCAACGAAGTTTGAAGAAAGCATCCACAGTGAACAAAGGGTTAACTCCAGCTAACCTCCGTAGCTGTGGGGAGGGGCGGTTCGCTCTGTCAGCCGGCCAAACTGCACGTTACTGCCGTAACCACGGTGATGCGGTCCCGTTGTCCTTCCTTCAGACCGGGAAAACTGCTCCACTCGGCGTCGTAGAGACAGGGTCTCTGCTGGGAAGTCTCTGGAACACAGTTTGATTCTGTAGACCTCAGAAAGAAAGTCAAGCAATGCTTGTACCTCAATTACCCCTGTTCATGAATGAATACTGGATACACAACCAGCAATTCATTCGTAATTAACTTAGTGCATATGATCGCGTGATCGTATGACACTGTTGGATCCAGTTTGAAGAGTTATGTCTGTTTGCCAGCAAAGAGACATTAGCGCGCTGTGTCTCTCTGTCCAGACCCCTGGGGACCCACGTAGAAGAGACGTATGTAGCAAGAGCGGCCATTTTATTTGGACAGTGACGTCACGGGAAGTCCGCTGTTTTCCCCTTTCCTGGCTGTGCTGGAAGTAGGTTAATGTGATTTATTTTGAAAGTTCCAGAAAACTTTGTACTGGACTTTCATGTTGTAACCATGGCTGGGTCCCAACAATTATCTAATTGATTAGTTCCAGTACAACCAATCAGTCTCAATTATTTCATCTTCCTTTTATAAATGATGCCACTAATCCTCCCTAATTAAGGAAAAATACTCCTTTAGTGTGATTTTTAATAGATTTAATAGATAGACTGAGGAGAATTTTTTTTTATAATCCTGATGAGGAGTTTTGATTCCTCATCTGTTTTTAACCAGTGGAGTATACTACACTGATTGCAGGAATAATCCTGTTTCACTTTGGGTGCATGTTACATGCTGTGTGCTGAAACCACAAGTTAAACCGCTTTACTGCAGCTGCCACTGTCATACCAGTTGCTAATACAATCATTCACACAGCAGCAACACCAGCAGTAAGGCTGACAACAGAAAGTCACCTAAAAAAATCCTGGAATATCTCTGCAAAAAGCAGTTTGGGAGCCAAAAGAGGTAATTTTTGCTGAGCTGAGTCAAATGATCTGGATCCGGATCCATGCTGCTGACTGCTGATCAGTCAGTCCCATGTACTTTGACCACAAGTACAGGGGTTGGACAATGAAACTGAAACACCTGGTTTTAGACCACAATAATTTATTAGTATGGTGTAGGGCCTCCTTTTGCGGCCAATACAGCGTCAATTCGTCTTGGAATGACATATACAAGTCCTGCACAGTGGTCAGAGGGATTTTAAGCCATTCTTCTTGCAGGATAGTGGCCAGGTCACTACGTGATACTGGTGGAGGAAAACGTTTCCTGACTCGCTCCTCCAAAACACCCCAAAGTGGCTCAACAATATTTAGATCTGGTGACTGTGCAGGCCATGGGAGATGTTCAACTTCACTTTCATGTTCATCAAACCAATCTTTCACCAGTCTTGCTGTGTGTATTGGTGCATTGTCATCCTGATACACGGCAGCGCCTTCAGGATACAATGTTTGAACCGTTGGATGCACATGGTCCTCAAGAATGGTTCTGTAGTCCTTGGCAGTGATGCGCCCATCTAGCACAAGTATTGGGCCAAGGGAATGCCATGAAATGGCAGCCCAAACCATCACTGATCAACCCCATGCTTCACTCTGGGCATGCAACAGTCTGGGTGGTACGCTTCTTTGGGGCTTCTCCACACTGTAACTCTCCCGGATGTGGGGAAAACAGTAAAGGTGGACTCATCAGAGAACAATACATGTTTCCCATTGTCCACAGCCCAAGATTTGCGCTCCTTGCACCATGGAAACCGACGTTTGGCATTGGCATGAGTGACCAAAGGTTTGGCTATAGCAGCCCGGCCGTGTATATTGACCCTGTGGAGCTCCCGACGGACAGTTCTGGTGGAAACAGCAGAGTTGAGGTGCACATTTAATTCTGCCGTGATTTGGGCAGCCGTGGTTTTATGTTTTTTGGATACAATCCGGGTTAACACCCGAACATCCCTTTCAGACAGCTTCCTCTTGCGTCCACAGTTAATCCTGTTGGATGTGGTTCGTCCTTCTTGGTGGTATGCTGACATTACCCTGGATACCGTGGCTCTTGATACATCACAAAGACTTGCTGTCTTGGTCACAGATGCGCCAACAAGACGTGCACCAACAATTTGTCCTCTTTTGAACTCTGGTATGTCACCCATAATGTTGTGTGCATTTCAATATTTTGAGCAAAACTGTGCTCTTACCCTGCTAATTGAACCTTCACACTCTGCTCTTACTGGTGCAATGTGTAATCAATGAAGACTGGCTACCAGGCTGGTCCAATTTAGCCATGAAACCTCCCACACTAAAATGACAGGTGTTTCAGTTTCATTGTCCAACCCCTGTACATAATGATGTAAAACCTATTTAGTCTGAGAAAGAAGGATCAAAAGTTATGGAGGGGGAATCCTGCTCTTTCTGTTTACTTGCTGTTCGACTGGTTCTACACAGATGGTGACCTCAACTCATCTCTGGTCTTATTCTTGTAAGTTCCCATTACTTTCTTAATAGTTTTCATATTCAGATGTGAAGAAAGCTATGTTTGGGGGAATGACAAGCTTGACAGACATGACTTGTTCAGAGTGATTGACAAGCTAGTTAAACTGTCCAGAAAAAAACATTCATAGGGGACTTTTAGTCAAAAGCACATTTGATCTGGCTTTTTTTTTAATCAACATTATAGTGTAGGTGAAGCATTTTTCACAGTTTTGCTATATTCGTCTGTCTGTTGTTGACCGTCTGTGGTTAGACTTACCGCTCTAAAAAAAAAATTCAGTTGGTTAAAATATGTTTTATTTCTGCTTGTTTTTACCCTTTAGTTTCTTTGTTTTGTGAACAGTTTTTTATTTCAGTTCACATACTTTGTAATAACTATCAGAATGTAACTGTTCATGCTGACTGCTTAAAACATATCAATGATGGGCTGATGCAATAAGTAGCAAACTAGTTTGTGTTGCCAGGCTGCTTCATCCAGCTCAGCCAGTGGATTATCATAACAAAATGGAAAAGAAATTTGAAATTGTCTTGGTTCTCTGTAAAATGGGGGTGAAACTGTATCTGCAAATTTAGAGATTTCTTCAGTTTTTACTTACTTTCCCATATTTAATCATTTCAGATGACCAAACAAACTTTATATCAGACAAAGATAACTTGTGTAAATGGAAATTTTTGAAAGCCTGCTTGTATTTGATAAGGATAAAAATCTCTCAAAACTAACCTGGCCCACTGTGAAAAGACCTAATAACCAGCTGAGCCACCCTTGTCGGCAAGAACTGCCTTGAAGTGGTTGATGGCAATAAGTCTTTTACATCACTTTGGTCTTTTTTTTTCTTTGGTCTTTTAACATGAATGGACTGTTTAAGGTCATGCCACAACATCTAAATTAGACTGAAGTCTAGACTTTGACTACATCACTCCAAAATCTTCATTTATTTTTTTTTATTTAGCAAAATAACTAATTTTTATAGAAACATAATGACTATATTCAGTAATTTTACAATACTTACAAGATATGAACAGGGCATATTTGCAGTTTTAAAAGATAACAATTGAGTATTGAGTAGCATTTGTTTTGCTACCCTACATCTTCAAAGACAGCCAACTAATTGTCAACCATTGTGAAAAAACTGAAGGAAATGAAAATAGCTTTGACGTGCTGAAACCTGTGGTCATTTGAATGGTTAGTAGAGGATCATTGTTGATGCACAAGGTGATTAAAAAGTTCTTCAGAGTACTAGCTTATTAAAACCTTAAATCATTTACAGTGGTGTCTTCTTAAGGGCTGCACAATGTAAGGAAATATTCTATCACCATATCACTATTGAATCTACATTTGACTAACTGGTCTGCTAACTCTCCAGTTAGCAGATCAGTTAGTCAAATATATATCAGGTGAGGGGGTCAGTGGCAGGAAGGTCCATTCAACTGGCCGAATATATATTTGGTAGGCAGGGGATGAATGCATGATCTTTGAAATTTGAAGGATACCAACAGTTTACTATTAGGATTTTACTATAATGATCATATTGTATATTAAGTATACTATATTTACATATGGTTTATTGTGCCACTCTAGGCAACTAAAATTAATTTCTTGACAACTTTAGAGCCTGGCTCCAGCTACTAAAGGAACATTGATCCTAAAACCTATGTCAAAGCTTTCATTAAGTTTTCATGGAAACCGGAGGGTGATGCATCAAACTACATCAATCTTGACATGCAGTCTGTGATCCAGCTTGAATCTGATAACGTCGTTATCTGGACCACAGAGTTTCCCAGTTCTAAGAACTGACCAAAACACAGTTTCTGCAGTTTTAAATATTTATAATACACAGTACCATTGCTGGAAACCCTTACATGAGCAATACATGTGCAATAAAAAAGTCAAGATTAAGTCCATAGTTTTGCCCTGTTTTCCCCACCAGTTCCAGGTTTTTGACAATGAAACTATAAAGTGACAAACATTTATCTATTAAGGCTGATGGCAATCGTAGGACATCGTAGGGCAGTCTAAATCTGTTGTGAAGGGGATTTTATGGTGCATTCCAATAAAGTGGAACGAAACCCCATGTAAAAGAACAACTCCGCCCCCAGACAAATTTTGAAAAATGCCACCAAACTGGGCACGGCCGGGTGTGGGGATGAGCAAAGGGGGTTAAGCAGGGGTGTGGTCAGCAGGACGAGGGAAAGTGGCAACTAGCTTAACTTGATATACTGAAACATGGAGAGTGAGCAGAGCGATGCTGGTAGTTTCGCCACGGATAGATCTTTGAGGTGGAGGATTTTTCACCCCCTTGTCACAAGAGGTTAAGAGAGGCTTTATGGACCCCAGCGGTCCTGAACCTTATCAGTTCGAGCTCCTGGCTCAAGGTGCTGACTCTGTGAATCCTGAAGACGGTGCTGCCGAGGCAGTGGAGGAAAAACTCCAACTCCTGACTCGCCACTTAGGTGTGTGTCTGAGTGAAATGGCTTTATACTCCATTTTATTTTAAAATTGCGAATGGAATGCATTCTTTTGTGTTCCACTGAGACATGGTTGCAGGATCATATCCTCGACTCCAGCCTCTCTCTGGCAGGCTTTCTGACTATACGAGCAGACAGAGATTTAAAGGGGAGCGGCAAACCCAAAGGAGATCGACTAGTAGTACTTGTGAACAACTGATGGTGTAATCCAGGACATGTTACTGTGAAGTGTCACCTCTGCAATCCAGACATTGAACTGTTAGCAGTAAGGTTTCATCCATATTATTTACCCAGAGAGTTCACCAGTGTTATTTTGGCAACAGTTTACGTTCTACCATCAGCTGTTGCCGACACTGCATGTGATGCCAACAGCTCAGTTGCTGCTAAGCTACAGACACAACACCCCAATGAGTTTGTGGCAATATCTGGTGATTTTAACCATGCTTCACTCTCTGATACACTTCCAACATTTCAACAGTTTGTCTGCTGCTCTACCAGAGAAAAATGTTGGATTTGTTTTATGCAAATGTCAAGGACTTTTACATCTCTAAAGCAAGGCCTCCTCTAGTCAAATCAGATCATAATCTTTTTTCTCATCTTCCACCTCAGCCATGGACCCTTCTGCTTCTACATGTTTGGCTTTAACAAAATCAGAAGATGCTGATGCTCCCTTTGCCTCCCTCTTCCACCTGTGTGCCTCAGGAAGTCCGGTGAAGAGACAACTCACCCATCAGTCCTCAATGACTATAGACCTGTTGCCCTAACATCCCACATTATGAAGGTCCTAGAAAGACTCCCGTTGGCCCATCTGAGTAAGCAAACAATAAACTATCAGGACCCCCTGTAGTTTGCTTATCACTGTGGAATTGGAGGTGAAGATGCCATCATACACCTGCTTCAACAAATCCACTGTCATCTGGACAAAGCCATTAGCACTGTGAAGATTATGTTCTTTGATTTCTCCAGTGCATTTAACACAATTCTGATTTGCTCTGTCAGAAACTCCAGAAGACTCAGGCAGAGGCCTCGACGATCTCCTGGATCAAACACTACCTGACAAACAGACCACAGTTTGTGAGACTGAAGGTTGTGTGTCTAATCCAGTAGTCAGTAGCACAGGAGCCCCACAGGGGACTGTACTCTCATCATTTCTTTTCACTCTGTACACCTCAGACTTCCAGTACAAGACAGACTCCTGTCATCTGCAGAAATACTCAGATGATTCTACAGTCATGGTGTGGATCAGAGATGGACAAGAAGATGAGGACAGGGAGCTGGTGGACCGCTTTGTGGCATGGTATGGAAACAATCATCTCATCTTCAATGTGAATAAAACAAAGAAGATGATTGTAGATTTTAGGAGAAACAGGAATAGTTCAGACACTATTTCCATCACTGGAGAAGAAGTGGAGATGGTGGACGAGTATAAATACCTCGGGGTTCACCTGGACAACAGATTGGAGTGGAGGTGCAAATGTGAAGCCATCTACAAGAAGGGACAGGAAAGCCTGTCCTTCTTGAGGAAGCTTAGGACCTTTGGTGTTTGCAGCGAGATGCCTCATGTCTGTTGTGGAGAGTGTGATCTCTTCTGCCATCATCTGCTGGGGAAGCAGCATCAGAGCCAGGGACTTAAAGAAGCTTGGCTCTGTTCTGGGAACCCTTCTGAAACCTCTGGAGATCATTATGGAACAAAGGATTCTTCATAAAATCAAGAACATTATGGAGAACCCTGAGCATCCTCTTCATGAGACTGTTGTACAACAACAGAGTGTCTTTAGTCAGAGGCTTCTTCAGATCTGCTGCAAGACAGACCACTACAGGAGATCCTTCTGGCCCACAGCCATCAGCATCTACAACAGCTCTTTAAAGAAACCTGCATAATATGAGATACAACAACATTTAATTTATCTTTGGGATTAATAAAGTATTTTTCAATTGAACTAAATACCAAGCTGTACCGTTTGAACCAATAGGAAAATTCAACTGCTGTAACCACCGTACAACCCTAAGAGGGCAGCACTAAGATGCTTTTAGGAGAAATATTGCAAAATTAAACAAGTTTACATGAAATTTAAAAAATAGCACATTAATATAAAGATAGCACCCTTAAGGTCGAATTTATATAATTTATCTGCAAAAAAAAGTTGATCTGGGGTTCAGTTCCTCTTTTACCTTGGAAGTCGGAACTGGGAAGTTGAACTCTACATAATCTCCGAGTTATAGTTTACCAAGTTATTTTTTTGTTCGTATTGCTAGCAACTGTAACAGCAGTCTTACAACAACAATAAACACTGTTCTACGCAGTATTTCAAGTCTTATATACACTGAAAAGTATGACGACTGACTACATGTTACATCAAAAATACAGAACTACTAAAAATAGTCACAGTAAGAAAGTTTTACACAGTTAATGTAAGTAGTAGCTCCGGCTTTCTGACTTTGGGGGGGTGTTCCTATTGTTTCCAAGTTATAAGATTTTTCAGCAAAACCACATTAATATTCTAACCAAAACCACTTTTGATATTGTTACAATGATGGGAAATATCATTGAAAGTTTAAATAAGGATACAAATAATAACATTTTGCCCACTAAATAACATTATTCAGTGCAGCAAAAGCCTTTCTTGGGATACATTTTTAAATATCTGCACCCTAATGCTGTAAAAAAAAAACAGATAAATACTAGGATGCTGCGAGTGAGGGTATGAGGTGAGAATGTTGGTGGTTTCAGAGAGCATGGATGGAGAAGTTGGAGTGTGTGGGTGTAAACACAGGCCAAACTTCAGCCGCAGGCCTGTTTACTTAGTCCTGTTTATTTCTCATGCCATTTACAGCAAGCAAACAATCAGGTTTTTCTAAAATTTATTGGATCTGTTTTTCTTTAAGTTTAACATATTGCGTAACATACCATCTATTCTGCTTCTAGATGCTCTGAAATATTTCTAGTGATAACATAGTTTGGTACATGTCATAGTAGTCTGAACATTATTTTATGTAAGCAGATTGTTGGGATCGAGGGCCGATTCCCTACATTGAGGCTCAGGAGACATTACACAAGACAAAATTGCTCATTGGATGTGACAAGTGTTCTCACCGAGCTGCAGAACAACGCCTGACAGCCTCACACACCTCATCAAGTATTTAATGCAAACTATATTTCATGCATGGCTGTCTGTGTGCGCTGTACATCTATGAGTCTGCGGCTGTGTGTAAGTGCAAATGAACAGCTCTTGATGAAAGCAGCGCAATGACAGAAAACAGCCGTGCATCCTCTCACTCATACACACAGATGAGGCCTCTAGAGTTCAGTTGGCTCTGTTGCCAAGGGCACTGAGCCTTTGTGGGGCAGTGCATTGTGGGAATACGGAAGACCATAAAGAACACAGAATAGTGAGTAAATGGATAAAAGGCAGAAACTGCATGAACTGCATTTTTGGACAGAAAGAAAATATGCTGTAATTTCTCAACAGATGAATTTAATCTAAAGAATCTATGTTGTTGTAGCTAAAATTGCTTAATTTATATCAGTAATCTTTCAAAACATTGCTTTAAACAAGGTGACTCAGACTTTAACTGTCTTCTGTTTTCATCAGAGGACATCTGAACCTATGTGGAAACCGCTGCCTTGAGTGACAGGCTTGATACTTGGAGACCTTATGCTGAAGGACAGGAGAGGGTCGCAGCAGAAAGGTGACTAAACTCCAAATGACCTGCTGAAGCAAATGTCTTGAATCATCCACAGGTTCCACATTTATGTAAAGAAGCTAGTTAAAATTGAATCAGCAGTCTATGACATTGAGCTGGCCTTGTTAATACCTCATTAATGAAACCCAGACGTTTCGAGTTTCAATGGGAAGAAGGAAGTGAAATGTCACAATGAGGCGAGCTTGATATTGCTTTATATTGATTGAAAACATACAGTGCTTAGAGAACAGCATGCTTTAATTGTGAAATAGATTTTGGATAACAATCAAAATGCATTTATTTTGCATGTTTAATAAACAAAATAATCTAGAAACTGAAGGAAAAATCTCCAGTTAGAAAGAAATTTAAGCCGCTGCCATGCTGGGGTTTTTTGGGTTTTATGTGATGAAAATGAAACACATTTTGTGGAACATCACTTCCTGCCATGCGTTTGTGAAGTGCCCCACGTTTGTGGATTGAATGTGTATTGACATGAAGGTTGTAAAGTACATTGCATAGTGTGCTACATTACCAATTAGATTAAGTTACTTTAGCTGTCATGTCACGTCTCTTTTTTCTTTTATTTTTCTTAACTTGACCGGCTTGGGCTGAATTTTTAGTGCTCTATGCATGAACAGTCTATGAGTGCCCCCTGGTGGTGAAAAATGTTTTAGCTGAAACGAAGAAAAATTAAGCCAGAGCATCTGTATCGTGTATCAGTCAACAATTTCTTTGACATGTCCAAAAAATCAGTGGTAGCCTGGCTTAATTGGAGATCAATTGTGTATGTTAACATTTCAGATGCATAGAAAGGTGCTCCAGCAATAAGCATTAAAAGAGCAAGTTTTTGCCTTCCACTGAAAAACAAGGCGGGATCAAGTGTCCGAAACTGGACATGTAACTCTCGATATTAATGTAAATACAGTCATAATTTGTGTGTGAATAACTCAAAGGGAGGAAAAAGCAGACACCAGACAGGAAGGATGGAAAATAAATGGGCTTTGATTATTAAGACAGAACCTACAACAAAGGGTATAAAAACAAAGTCAAAACCAGATAAACAGAGGGATTGAATCAAAACTGATAAACACAAGAGGATCTTAATAAAGTAGAATATCATTTAAAATGAATATATTTCAGCAGTTAAATTAAAAAACTATAACTCATAAATTACATTGACTCATTACACACCAAGTGACACATTTAAGTAAATGAAAATCCACACTCAGTTTCTCAAAAAGTTAGGGTATTACGTGAAACAAATAAAAAACACAGAAATGTTACTCGCCAGAAACTGGTGAACGATCACTTATAAACTGGAGCTGTATGGGAGCAGAAGATCAGAGGTAACTGAGGACAAAAGACTGAACAGAATGAAAACACAGAGCAGAACACTGATATCAGGTAAAGGACAAGAATATTCTTAAAAACCTAACAAACAATAAAACAATTAAAAAAAACTAATGAGAAATGTAGGAAACCACAACACAATAAAACACAAACCAAGAGAGGAATCTGACCATGCGCAAAAACAAGGAACTTGACTTCGTTTTCACAAGGTCACAGCGTAGACATTAAATGTAAATACATAAACTTCAGAGGAGATCAAAAATAAAAGAACAAATATGTACAGTACACAGATGTGTACTGTATTGTACAAAGCTGACAAAAACATAACCAAAATTCTTGAAATTGTGACATATACTCATTTGTGACCGGTTCTGAGAATTTGTGGTGACGCGACCATTTTTTCTGATTTGTCTGATTTCAAAAAGCACACAATCGTTAGAACAACTCTCAGATGAACAATGATAATAATATATTTGAATGTGATCTATGGTCTGAAAAATATAAAAAAAACATGTTTTAGCCTTCAGGGGAAATATTTCAAATCTTTTCTCTAATATGTAGCAAAGATTTGTCATAAAGATCTCTCAGCTAGCAGGATGATTCAGTTCATTTTCCTGATGTTGATAAATATTAGTGTATCTTTGGCTTTGTTGGCATGCTAATCTGCTAAAATGAACCAGTGTAAATGGTTTCTATTCTAATGCTAGCTTTAAGCAACCATTTGGAGTTGCAGTCACATAAAATTTATATAGGTAGCTTTCTGAGTAAAAAGTAATGCTTTCAGCTGTTGTTGCACAGTTTGGAGGTTATAGGCAAACACCAGACCTCTCAGGTATAAAGAGACAAAATATTTTTCAGGGTAAGCAGCATTTCTGGGTTTTGTTTTGACTAAATGTTGCACTTTCATGTTGAGTTAAAATGAACAACAATAGAGATATAATCTGGGTCCAAATTGGCCCGCATTCCTTATTTACATTTTGTTTCCAGTTTTGGCTGTGTTTCTTATGCTGCTGTTCTTGTGGGAGTCACATTAGTTTCCTTATATTGTGTATATTCAGTCAAAAACATTCAGGCCCAGTGGTAGGTAGAAGTAGGGATAAAATTAAATCTCATCAAGCAACGACACCTTTCGATGCCATTTTCAGCAGGGAGAAGGGTTGTCTGTGAATTGTAGGGTTGATGGTTTGGAACCCGTATTCCTAAATGTCAGTGCCCTGGAAAGAATATGAAGCCCACAGGGCTGTAGATGCATTTGTCAGTGTGAGATTGTATGCATCTGATAGAGGAAATGCATAAAGGCAGACAGGTGTATTATTGAAGACAGACTACGAGATGGAAGTGACTGTGTGAAAAAAGTTATTGTGGGTTTTATATGGGTGTTTTTTCCTCCCAGAACTGCCAATTAGTAAACGCCATAAGATGATAAAATGATTGACTGCTAATGTTCAAAGATCTTCAGATTGCAACAGACAGTTGTTTCCTCATCGATGCATCTGTTATCATCTTATCAATAGGTTTTGTTGGTTATGTTGTAGTTTATATTGGGTGCTGTTTATTTTGTCCGTTCTCTGTTGCCATTTTGGCCGTTTCATACTTGACTTTTCATATTCGGGAAATAATGGAGATGTTTCTTACCAAATATGCAGAACCGCTTTGACATCCAATGATTTAAAGTAACTTTCTATAATCTACTCACACTCTGCTGTGAGGAAGTGACTCCATTAAATAATATTAAGCAGCAGGAGGTTACTGCCACAAATGTGATCAGAATTACGATCAAAGGACATAGGGTATAGAATAAAACATTGAGAAAATAAATGTTTAATTGCATCTAATTACAGCTTTTTTGTGATTTTTATTTTATAAAGGGCTATGGGTTTTGTGCAATAGATTCTGTGTTTCTTAAATGCTTTTCCTTCAGATACTTTTACTTTTATGTTTCAGATTCTTTCACAATATGCATTATCTGTCTCCGTGTCTCTGTTACCTTTCATCGTCCCCTCTTTAGTTTGTCCTGCATGTTCCTTTAAGTTTAGCCTTGTTTGTCTACACCTTACCCTACTATCACCACAAACAAAGGTTGTTAATTCATGTAAACAATTTTGTGCATTAAGCTGTGGCTGATCTATCAGTTCTCTACCAGTCGTGTCACAAACATGACGTGGTGGTTAAGTCTGGGTCTTTGATACTAGGGACCTGGGTTTGAATCCCGGTTGCAAGATGAAAGACATCTGGCATAAAAACTCTATTTGCAAGTTGTAATGACTTGCTGTGGTGACCCCTTCCTAGAAAGATAAGTGGCAACAATAGCTTGTCTGATGTAATTGCTGATATCTTTCCTCCCTGGAGTTGCAGTAATACACACTTGTGTGCTTCATATCACCAAATTGCTAAAGCTTCTGCTTTTATTGAGGTGGATACACCTGCTGACGATCAGTTAATAAAGCGCATTTAATTAGCTACACCTGATTGATACTTTCTCTCTTAAATAGTATAGGACCACCATGGGTGTACTTAGCTTTTGCTCACAGATTCACTATTTTGGCTTCATTTCTTGTTGACTAAATAATGACAGTGTGGAATCTGCTGTGTGAACACTTGGATTTCAATATTAAAAAACTGGGCTCTTGCACATCCCCGCCAGAACCTCAATTTTAACGCACTTCAGACATACTAATCTGCATTCATCGCAACATTTCACATTACTACAGACTTTCATGCAAACACAGTGGGTGGAGGGGGGAGATATTCTGAACAAATCTGATCTGGAACATATAGGTAACCAGGTCCTCTGTATGATATGACTAAAATGATGTGACAGGAGACTTGGGGAAAAAAAAACTCAAAACTTCTTTGAAGCAAAACAGAATCATGTTGTATGAGCAAAGATTTGGTTTCATCTCACTTATGCTGACTGAATAAAATTAGGTCTACCTGAAACAGCCAGACAGAAATTCTTAGATGGCTGGGCCTAATTAAAAATTGCATTAATTTTAGTAGCTTAGTTAACAACAAACATAATAGTTTTAAACTCTAACAAACTATGTTGACCCTCACCTCTTTTAGTCTTAATCCACAGCCCAACTGTGACAAGCATTTCTGATTGAACAAGCCTTAATTCAAGATAACTCTATTTTATAAACATGTTTTTTAATGGTCAAAAAATAGCCCTTTTCCACAAATAAATAAACACTAAAATTGATTTCTGTTTAGAAAGAGTTTAGAACCAGACATTAATATCATGTTCCTGGGGTGTTTGTGGATTTTCCCATACAGTCTTTTCCTCCTTTCTCCCGGTTCCCTGCCTAGGCTGTAAGGATCTCATATAAACAACATCTTAAAGGAATAGTTTGGATAGTTTTAAATGAGATTCTTTGAAGTTATTGTCAGTAATAGTAATGATAACTTTAAGTTCAGGTTATCATTTGTGCAGTGGTGTTGGAGATGATTAGTTTCTGTTTGTTTCTAGATCTCAAAGTTGTTCAGAGGTTATTCCAGAGGACTCCCGAACAGCTGATTGGGTACATCATCTATAAAACTATTACTGATTTTAAATTCACAGAACTTTATAAAAGTTATGAGGAACATAGCTTTTTTTTGTCAAATGAGATAATGATTTAAAAACAACAATAAAACTACATCTTACCCTGAATAAACCACAAAAAAGACCGGTGGGACATGGTGGTGGCAGTGCCATGCTGTTGGGGTTTTCTTTAGCAGGGAAGCAGATCAGTTTTCAGTTTAAGTTGTTTTAAAGGGCTATAATTAGCTAAATGAGAGTGGGGATTGATTGGGTGTATCTTGCTATCTGCTAGCCTAACTGTCACCACATTTAGGGTTTCTTCCCTTTCCCCATGGCAATATGACATCTTTCTACTACAGGTAATTGGGCTATTAGTTATAATAACTTTACAGAGCCATACTCTTACATATCCAAACTGTCTCATTTAGAGAACCAGTACAGATCTGCTAATTGGTATGGTCCTACTAAACCTCAAGTCTATTTGTACCCAATAATACCCTCTTGAGTCTCGTCCAAATCCTCCACCGGAGCATGCTTTAGATCCTCAGCTCAGTTCCTGGTTCAGACATGAGCTGCAATCTTCACCTAGGAAACTCACCTTATTCCATAGGAGTCCACCTCCATCCATCTTACTGTAGGTCACCTGCCTGGTAATCCTTGTTAACACACAACTACCATTTATCAGCAAACCTGTATAAGGAAGCACGAATAAGGTAGTTACCACAACTCATCTGTCTACTGCCTGCCTCGCAGCCCTTCCCCTGCAGCGGTAACCATCAAGGCACAAGTACATTAAAATGAGAATACTTACCATCAAAATGCAATTCCCCAGAGTTGTTCTAAGCGCATTCTCCTCCCCCTCAGATCATTACTCAAGCATTTTTATTCAAGCATTTTTCATTTGCACAAAAAACCTTACCTTAAACTTCCTACATGTCTTTGAGTGTGTTCCTGCATATGAATCACAAAACAAAAACTTCCACAATGGCAATTAAAATGACTGTTTAAATGCAGGGTTGTCTCCTAGCTGAAGTGTAGAATTTCCTCTGGCCTGAATGTTTCCAACTGAGCTGGATGTCAGCTTAAATGGCAAACATAATCAACCTCTCTAGGTGGTCTTATGAGTCACATGTCAGACACTTCCTTTCGCTTTAATTCAGTCCTCATCAATGCTGCTGATTCCTCCTGATTTTGTACTACAAGGTTTTGTTAATGAATTATTTAAATGATGGTTCTTTATTTTACCCTTTGCATTTTTATAACTTATTGGAAGCATATGTTTCCTAACTTTTAGGCTCTCATATCTGGAATAAACTCTCCTGTCATTACGACAGCTGACAACAGTGAGAAACACATTGAGGAAAAAGGTGGTGACATTTTGACTCGTTTTTTGGATCGATGACCCAACATTGTTCAACAGTGACGCTGAAGCAGAGAGCAGGGTAGGAGGACCTGGAGCCCGTTCATTTATCATTATCAGTTACATCGGTGCTTTTCATGCGGTGACAAGCCAAAATATCTGCTGTGAATGGATCTATTGAATCTGGCAAGCAGCTGCTGAACCTTGTTGTTAAACTCTCATATATTTTCCTCTGTTGCTGGAACACTCTCGGCCTCTCCGACAGATGTCAGTGTGGGAGGCTGATGCTTCTCAGCAAGTCGACCCTTGTTATTTATGCAAATGAAGCAAAGACAAAGGCTTGAAAACTGTTTGTATAAAGGATTAGTTTAAAGACTCAGACAACTAAAATCCTGTCATCCTCTTTACTGGATATTGGAGATGGTAGAAGCCACCCAGTTATGGCATAATGCTGACAGTATAACACAGACACAAACTGATTTCACTCATCAAAGCTGTTAATGCTGAAAAGTTAAGTAGTTTCATATCTACACATTGGGTAAGAGGACATTTTGTAGATCAAATCAAAAGAAAATCAAATGAGACACCTTTTGATAGAAAAAAATGTGCATTTAACAGGTTAGATTAGGTTTTTTGATGTGTATTCACTGCTAAAAGAAGCTCGTAGAAACAAAAGTTCTTACTTGCGAGGTAGGCAAACAGCTAGGTAGAGAGGGAGAAGAGGTGATTCTTGACATCTTAAAACTCCAAATCCCACAAGGTTTGAGAGGAAAAAAGTCTCTGCTCTGAAGCTGAAAGCATTAAGCTCACTTGAAACCTACCACTGCCCAAGTGAACAAGCCAAAAATGTCAGTCGAGATAAAGATATAGCTTTGCCCATGATGGTACTGGCAGCATCATGCGGTGGGGCTGTTTCAGTGCCAATTGCTCTGGTGGATAACACAAAATTGATAGAATAATGAAGAATGGCTAAATTCTTCACCAAGATCCTAAAACACACATCACAGGTTATGGATAAAGCAGGCTAAATGGATGAAGAAGGTTAAAAGTAAGCTTTGAAAAGCAGCGGCCCTAACCCTAAAGAACATTTGTGGACAGTACAAAAAAGTCAGGTCTGTCTCAGGAACTCGATAAAATTAAATTAATTCTACTAATTCTGTCAAGAAGAGCAGTCAAATATTCACTCAGAATTTAGAAAACATTTATTGATGGTGTTAAAGGCCCAACCTTTAACCCTTAAGGAATAGAGGCCAGTAGTGAGTAATACTTTGTGTGTTCATGTAGAGGAAGAAGAGTTCATGCTTAGTTAGAGTCTCAGATTGAGTTTAATGGTGGTTGTGACCAGAGAGCAAACGTTCAGCTCCCAGCCAGCGTAGAAAATAACCAAAAGTCTCTCAACTACTGTTAAGACACAGCAGTTTTGTTAGACAAGGTAATCATGGCTACAAAAGCATGTGGCTTAGATGCAATGTGCTCAGGAACATCAAGGAATATATTAACAGTGAATGTTCGTACAGTATGTATATATTCAAGCCTGTGTGTATAATTTTGAAAAGTGTCCGATTCCGTTGACCAGCCGATTTCTCTGTGTATCTCTATTTCGGACCTGAGTGGATAAGAAGAAACGGCAAAATAAATTCAAGCTTGTGGACCCAATTCTTGTTCTTAAAAAAAATCATTGAACTTGAATGCTGTAAAAATGTTTCGCTCTGGAAAAAGAACAGTTCAAATACGTAAGTCATCAAAAGTCCAAAATTTGTATGTGACAAAGTAAGAACCTCTTGGTAAGAACCACAACTCACAAATTCTCCATACCTTGGCAAGGAAACGGTACAATATTGTCTCTATGATAACGTGAGAAGGATCTGACACAGACTGAGAGCTCCCCACCATTAGCAGACATTACAGTCAGCATGAAGAGCCTCAAACCCCTTGGACAGTTCCTGCACTGCTGGCAGCCCCACAATCAGCACCGCGGACAGAGACATGGAGCTACAAATGCGCAAAGTGAAGAAAAATCAAAAAGATCTGCAGCCTTTAAGCTTTCCCAGCAACATTAAAGTAAGAAACTTGTTTTTGAAAAATTAGAGTGGGTGTTGGGAAGTTGGAAACCTCAATTGGAAATTCATACCCAGCTCCAGGAGCCAGTGGGAAACATGTATCAGGCCCAGTGGTAAATTTCCTTTTCTACAAAAAAGAAATGCTTTGTGCTCCTTGCCTCCTGTTGGGCTGCCCAGTTTGCCTTTTTCTCCTAGTGTGAAACTAATTCAATACAATTTTGTACAAGGAATTTTCTTGTACACTGAACTTACAGACTTTTTCCTGGCCATGTCACGCTCTAAAAAGCGAGGCAGTGATGGTTAAAAAGCAGCAAAGCTCACCCCAACAGAAAACATGACTCCACTTTGGAACATCTTTGTGGTCACAGCTCCATAATTCATGGCTCGGGTAATATTGCTAAATGTTTGAAGCATGTTTACTCAGCTGAAAAACCTGTTTTACACTGACAAGGGTTTAAATGAATGACTATCTCAACTGTATGTTCAAACTAAGGAAAAATGACTTAAAAAGGGAGTTTTGGATGCATTTCTTTAAAAACAAAATAACTCAAACGACTTTCCTAAGTGGATCATGCTGGTTTTTATTCATTATTTGTGTTATCTTGCTAAAACACATTTTACACATTGTTTTTATCTGTTGTCTTTAATATATAAGGTTTCTTAAATATAAAACAACATAAAAGTACAAGATTACTATCTACATTGCAAAAAAGGCATTTTAGATGTAAGAAAAATCAAAGCTCATCTTGTGAGAGTGCAGAACAGAGACCTCTGACATCCGATATAAATAAAATTTCAGAACCCATTTTAACATTTCAATTACGAGCATTGTGTTATGAAAATAAAAACTAATAATCAAACTAATAATACAAAATTCAGCCAGGTCTTCAATTATTTTGACACAAAAAATTAAACGGCTGAAAGAACAGGAAGACCTAACTAAAACTGGGAGCCTCAGTCTCAACCATGTAATTTAGCTACTTCCATCTTCCCATTAAATTCCTCCAGTTTCCCCACAGCATCATTCTGCCATTACCATGTTTTTTCCAATAAAGAGAAGTATTAAACTTTCCAGTGAACAAAGGTTAATACTATCAGTTTAAATATTTGCCACTTGCTGATGAAACCCATCACTGCTCTGGACAAGTTGACTCCAGCTGGCTCCATTGGGTAAAAAAGACCAGAAACTACAAATAATGTTGAACTCAACATTTAAACATTAACAAATATTGTTAATTGCAGACGTTAATAACTTTATGAAGACCCATTCTCTTGCAGAATATCAACTTTTTTCCCTGCTTCATAAACGCTGAAATTGAACAACTGCGGAAAAATACATCTTCATGGACCAGATCCTCGTTTTCTGTAAAGAAACCTGTTTTCCAGTGACTTGCACAACTGATTAGGGTGTACAGGGATAGAACATCAACATGTCTAGCCAGTGTTATTATGTTGACTGTATTAGAAAGAACCCGATGCCTTAAAACAATTCTACAGAAATCGTATCATGTATGGATTTTTTTTTTCTTGGTAACAGTATCAAGTTTAAAAATGTAATCACACTAATACGAAGTCCATGAGCTCCCCCAGTTAGTCTGGTAATTATAAACTGAATAAATCCTAACACATATAAACCTCTCCTGCCGCGGCAGCCACTTCAACCATTCTGCATACTGAGGTGAGTGAATCCTCATTATTGCACACAGAGTGTCTGCATAGAGTTGCATGAAATATGAAAATGTAGAACTTAAAAAATATAGCAATAGTTCTGTATAGTAATAGTGGTGACTACACACAGTATATCTGGCCACAGCTTTCCTATGCCACAGGATTATTTGAAATGTCCAAAAAAGCTATGGCAACCTGTCTTAGCTAGAGGTCACAGCAGACATCGGTATCAGATGTGAAAGAAGTGTCAGGTACATACATATTATTATGATGGGGTGATAAAGGTCACAGCAACCATACCAGTAATGTTTAGCAAACCTATACAGGATGTTGCTCTGACCTTCACAAAGCCCGTCTAACTTCCTTGTCTTTCTAACTGGTTACAGGCTCGCCTAGGCTGGTTATTTATGCAAAAATGCATAACATGACATGCTTTTACTAAAGCATAATATATTGATGATTTATTTCTTATAATAAGAATACGTTTAAGGATGTTTCAGGTTTGTTGAACAAATGCACATCAGGACAACATCCTACACATCTGACTGACAGCTCACACCATTAGCAACCAATAACTTAACCTTATAGAATCTTCCTAAATCTACCTTTTATTCCAATTTACCAATAAATAATAGAAGTCATTATTAGAAGCACACAACACCATAGAAAAATAAGTTAAATTAAAACACACCAATAAAAACCACCAAAAGATGATGCAACTGGCACAAATACACTCAAACAAGAATTATAAACAGAAATGAGACATGAAACAACTATAAAGAGATGCAAATTGGCTCAAATGAGACACAAACAGCATTAATTACATCCAAAACATATAATGAGGCATAAAATGACCTAAATGAGACTCAGAACTATAATAGGACACAAAAAGAGACTTGAATTTAGAGAAACGATACAGACAGATGTAAAACATTCAAAAAGTGACACATGGAGCATAAAAAAAGCAGATTCGGATGGTCTGAAGCCTGGTTTGTGGCTATTTTGTGTCACAGCGGGTTGGGGTGTCTTGTTTGTGTGTGGGTATAAATGTGCCTGAAGGTTTGCTGTTTAATAATCTACCCTTGACTCCAGGATGGATAAATTAAGTAAGCTTTGAAGAGGCAACAACTGAGCCCAGTTTAATCAGTCTCTTGGGTCTTGCTTTAAAAGAAGGTCAATCCCCATAGACCCGTTTGTTAAAAGACCCAACTTTACAGCATAAATAAAAGTGTTTACATGCTGGTTGCAAACCCGTTTCAATCTCTAAAAACACCTTTTTTGTTCCTATCATTTTAATTTCTATCTGATCAATATAAACTGTTATAAATCTTTAAGTTGTTCAAAAGTGAAAGTGTAGCATCTTTTAGAGACAGGTTAGTGCATGGTATTGATGGAGTGGACTTTTTAGTGAAGCCATCTTAGTATGCTGTTAAGTCACTCCAAGATTCACAGTGACCATTTCGTCCTAGCACTTTTCCTAAGTTATGCCTCATCAATACCTCTACAACGTTACAGTGGGAAAAACTGTTTTGTGGAAAGAGTGTTTTGTAAACAGTCCAACAAATGGTTTGCATGATGATCCAGATGAGCAAATACCCACAAGTCTGTCTTCCTTAAGTAGCTTTGTTATTGAATGTGAAGCCTGGTAGTAGCATCATGTTATAGGGATACTTTTTTTTAGTAAAGACAGGGACGAAGTGCAGGTAGCAGTTAGAAATGCATAAGCCCAGAGTGAAGGTTCACCTTCCAGCAGGACAACATTCCTAAACTTATAGCCAGAGCTACAACAGAATGGTTGGGATCAAACCTTAGTCAGGTGTTAGAATAGCCCAGTTAAAGTCCAGAACCAAATCCAATTGAGAATTTGTGGTGAAACTTGAAAAATCACTTTTAACAGAAGCTCTCCATCCAATCTGACTGAGCTTGGGCTATTTTTCAAAGAAGAATGGGCAAAAGTTTAGTCTCTAGTTTCACAAAATTGGTACATACAGAATCTAAAAGGGTGCAACAAAATGGGGCTCTAAAAATGACTGATTTAAAGGGTCTGAGCATCGATGCACAGCACATTTCTTAGATTTTTATTTAATAAGATCATTTCATTCCTCTTTAACTGTTATTAACTTCTTCAAAACTTTGTGTTGGTCCGTCACCTAAAATCTTAATGCAATACACTAAAGTTTATGGTAGTAACAAAATACAGAAAGATTCAAGAAATTTGTTGACAACTAAAAGTTGTGCAGGCTTGTTAAACCCAGAGTTAATCTTTAATATTTTGGATTTTGGTTTAAGGACCCTTAAAAACAAAATTAATCTCAGGTGTTTCTCCTCTTTCCTCTCTTACTCTGGAAAGATGGCCTTAAAATTAGTTTTTTTTGGACTATAACTTATTTTGAAGACTTTCTTACAGTGCGAGCAGATGACAAAAACATTTCTCAGGGCAATAATGCGAATCGAGCTAAGAAGTGATTAAACTGTTCGTAATTCACAGGCTCCTGATAAGTTCCATCAAATTTATGTCCATTTGAAGCAATATTTACAGCAATAAACAATGACATGACTTTCCACAATAAATAAAGCACTAACAGAATACCTTTTTTATTGGATGCTTCTTTCCATAAATAACACATCAGCAGCACAGAACACACTGAAGCCTCTAGAATGCCAGGACATGTAATCGCTCATTTCAGTCACACACACTTGCAGGAGCTGGCCTAGTTAGTCTGGCATGGTACATCTATGGTTGAGGGGGAGGTGGCGGGTGGCAAAAGGACGTTGCCCGGCGGCGAGCACTTCCCTCCTGGGTAGGGCTGAGTGGTTCCCTCTCTCCTGCCTGGAGCTTCATTATTAATAGACGAGACAAAATAAAACAAACACAACAAAACGGCGTGAAGTCTGAGTGCTGCGGTTCTCACATATACGGGTGCTCACACACAGAGAGGCCAACAGAGATGAATACCGAGCAGAGTTTGTCTAAGTCCTTGTTTCTGCCTCTCAGCATCCCTCAGTAAGCAGCAGTCAGGTGGAAAGCCTCTATTAGAAAAAATAATGCTGCACCACAATTTGTAAACGGCTAGACGGGACATTAATGTTGTGATTAGCAAAGTTATTAAAGCTAAATTCACCCTAAATGTTTGGCATCCATTCTCACACCCGGAAGTACTCTGATTATCATACAGCTATTAGCATAACTGTGGCTTGGTGAAGCTGTTTATGTGTGCAAGTGAGAGACAGGGACTAGTTGTCATCAATCAAACGATAGCTTTCCACTCAGTGCTCATATATGATTTATAGCTGACTATCAGAGAGGCCATGATGCTTTTGTTGCTCAAACTGAGCTGAGTGACAGATTGCAGTGTCAAACATCATCTGTCAGCATTTACTAAAGCCAGCAGAAAGCCCACCATCAAAGCAGGGAAAACGGTGGATCTTCTGGGCAGTTAAAGGGATGTAAGGCAAGACTTTGCAAGACAGTTAAGGAAATATGGGCTAAAATATGGTGCTTGAGATAACAAATTATCTTAAAACCTCACCTTGTAAATCAAGGTGGCAATCACAGTCCCTCTAAAGATACCCTTTCAACATTATTAAAGCACAGCCATGAGCTTCAATGTGTTTTACTGGGATGTTATGGGAGAAACCAACATGAATTATTGTGCAGTTGTAAAGTTCAAGTAAAATGATACATTGCTTTTTATTTTTTAACAAGTAAAAATCTGCTCTGTGTTGCATTCATATGTATTTAGCCCCTCTGACTTAATACTAACACTATTATTTGCAAGTCCTTTCGTGTAACTCTTGGTAGAAACATCTTAAGGCTGACATTTTTGCCCATTCAAAACAGCTCAAGCTCAGTCCGATTGGATGGAGAGATTTTGTAAACGTGTGTTTTCAAGTCTTGCCACAGGCTTGTAATTGGATGTACAGGGGTTAGACAATGAAACTGAAACACCTGTCATTTTAGTATGGGAGGTTTCATGGCTAAATTGGACCAGCCTGGTAGCCAGTCTTCATTGATTGCACATTGCACCAGTAAGAGCAGAGTGTGAAGGTTCAATTAGCAGGGTAAGAGCACAGTTTTGCTCAAAATATTGAAATGCACACAACATTATGGGTGACATACCAGAGTTACAAAGAGGACAAATTGTTGGTGCACGTCTTGCTGGCGCATCTGTGACCAAGACAGCAAGTCTTTGTGATGTATCAAGAGCCACGGTATCCAGGGTAATGTCAGCATACCACCAAGAAGGACGAACCACATCCAACAGGATTAACTGTGGACGCAAGAGGAAGCTGTCTGAAAGGGATGTTCGGTTGCTAACCCGGATTGTATCCAAAAAACATAAAACCACGGCTCCCCAAATCATGGCAGAATTAAATGTGCACCTCAACTCTCCTGTTTCCACCAGAACTGTCCGTCGGGAGCTCCACAGGGTCAATATACACGGCCGGGCTGCTATAGCCAAACCTTTGGTCACTCATGCCAATGCCAAACGTCGGTTTCAATGGTGCAAGGAGCGCAAATCTTGGTGCTGTGGAGAATGTGAAACATGTATTGTTCTCTGATGAGTCCACTTTTACTGTTTTTCCCACATCCGGGAGAGTTACAGTTTGGAGAAGCCCCAAAGAAGCGTACCACCCAGACTGTTAACAACATGCCCAGAGTGAAGCATGGGGGTGGATCAGTGATGGTTTAGGCTGCCATATCATGGCATTCCCTTGGCCCAATACTTGTGCTAGATGGGCGCGTCACTGCCAAGGACTACCGAACCATTCTTGAGGACCATGTGCATCCAATGGTTCAAACACTGTATCCTGAAGGTGGTGCCGTGTATCAGGATGACAATGCACCAATACACACAGCAAGACTGGTGAAAGATTGGTTTGATGAACATGAAAGTGAAGTTGAACATCTCCCATGGCCTGCACAGTCACCAGATCTACATATTATTGAGCCACTTTGGGGTGTTTTGGAGGAGCGAGTCAGGAAACGTTTTCCTCCACCAGTATCACGTAGTGACCTGGCCACTATCCTGCAAGAAGAATGGCTTAAAATCCCTCTGACCACTGTGCAGGACTTGTATGTGTCATTCCCAAGACAAATTGACGCTGTATTGGCCGCAAAAGGAGGCCCTACATCATACTTATAAATTATTGTGGTCTAAAACCAAGTGTTTCAGTTTCATTGTCCAACCCCTGTATGTCTGTGCTTTGACTATGCTGTTCAAACACATGAAAGTGTTGATCTAAGGAATTTCACTTTATCACTGTTTGTATGTTTAGGGTGACTGTCTTTGGTTTTTGCAGCCTCTAACGGGTTTCCTTATAGGCCTGTATTTAGTTCCATCTGTCTTTCTCCAACCCTGACCAGCATTTATTTTCCATGCTGCCACCACTGTGTGTCACAGTTGGGATTATTGTTTAAGGTGATGGGCAATATTAGCTTTCCTCCATGCATAAAGGCCAAAAAGTTTAATTTTGTTCTCATCTTCCACACACTGCTACATCCCCTACATGTCTTGTTGTAAATTGCACTCTGATATATCTTCTGCAACACCTTGTTGTATTCCAGATTTTTTGGAATGCACAATAGGTTCTCCCACCTGAGCTGTGGAGCTCTGCAGCTCCTCCTGACTTTCCATTGCCCTCTTGGCTGCTTCTCTGATCAGTGCTCTTGTGTCTCAGTATGTCAGTTGAGGCCATGTCTTGGTAGGTTCGATATTTCAATGATGAATTGAAGCAGTGCTCTGGGAAATGTTCGAAGTTTGTGATATTTAATATTCTAACACTGCTTTAAACATCTCTTCAAACGTATCTCTGAACCTGTTTTAACTAATTGAGTGACCTCTGAAAGCAATTAGTTTTATTTAGGGATATCAGACTAAAGGGTCTGAATACAAATTAATGTCACACTACTCTGATTTTTATTAATTTGAAAAACCTTGTATCATTTCCTTATACTTTACAGTTGTGCACTATTTTGTGTTGGCCTGTCACATAAAATCCAGTAAAATACATTAATGTTTGTGGTTGTAATGTGATATAATTTTCAAACATGATGTGAACACTTTGAAAACACAATTCTTAGGTCAAGAAAAACAACATTTTCCTTCAGTAAGTCAAACAGGATCCATTAAATTAGAGGTCAATGTGTTATTGCTGTATAGCACTAATTTGTTATCCCATCAGGAGTTGCCTTTTCTCGCTGTCTGCTGCCTAATAGGTCAGTTAATGTAAAAGTGTATGTGGGTGAAAATTATTTGAGATACAGTGTGTTAATTCCAAATTCAAACTATCCATGGAGTTTGGAGTGCTTTTACTCATTTCAGAATGTGTCCTCTATGAAAAAAGAACAGATTCCTGCTTCATTTGTCTGGAATTACAGTTTTTTCTGTGCCGCTGTGCAAAATGAAGTTGCGTGAATAGCTGAGTCTAAATGTTCTGTTTGCAAGCGGTGAGGATTATTTCTACTGTACAGCTGGAGGTTGACAGATTTACAAGTTACAGGGGACTTTTAGAGGACACACATTTTATTGTTTTAAGCTTCTGTCCAAGACATCAGTGACACAGCTGCTGTTGAGTAGGTGCTATAAATGTCAGCAGAGTTCATTTGCTTAATCTACAGTGTACTTTAACCTCAGTGGTGATGCAACAGACCAGGGCTAAAATAAATGTTGAAAGCTCCTGACATTAAGCCAATTCGGGATAAAGATTCAGGGCAGATACTGTTGAAATGCACCTTAAGGAGACTTTATGCTAACAGCCAACAGCAATATCATGGGACTAATGTTATGTGTTCAGACAATTCATTTTCCAAATTCACTTTGTCCTGTTTAGGATAGCGTGGGGTTGGAGCCCCTGCTATCTGTCACCAGGCGAGAGGCGGGATACATCCCAGACAGCTCTGCAGTTCATCACTGGGTGAACACGGAGACAAACAACTATGCACGCAAACAGTCACTGCCAAGGTCATTTTATTTGCATCACTCAGCCATTATTTTGTTTGCTGCATTGTATTGTTATTTTATTAGAAGAGCTTTGATTTGTTTTCATGGTAATGTAAATATTTAAGCTTCTGTCACAGTGTTTCTTATCTTGCCTCATACACTCAACAGCTGCTTAAAAATGTACATCTGTTTAATTGCTTGTTAACACAAAGAGTGAATCTGATCTTCTGAATGTTTCACACATGATCATCTCTCAGGTTTGCAGAGAATGGTTTGAAAAAAGGAAAATGTCCAGTGTCCAGCATTTGTGTAAACAAATAAATGTCTTGTTGATGTCAGTGGAATGGGCTGACTGGTTTGAGATGACTGAGACACAACAGCTGCTCATTTGACCACTCATAGCCAAGGTATACACAGAATACCATTTGTGAATGCTCAACCTTAAAGCAGATGAGCCACCTCAGCAGAAAACCTCACCGGTTGCCATTCTTGTCAGCTTAAAACAGGAAACTGTTGCTACAGTTGGCTCTGGTTCACTATAATTAGTCAATAAAAGACTGAAAATGTGACCCTACCTTCATGTAATAGGGTCTGAATTTGGTCTAAGCAACACGAAAGCCTGACTTCATCCTGCCTTGTATCAACTGTCCAGTCTGGTAGTAGTGTAATATTGTGGAGCATATTTTCCTGGCACACTTTGGGCTACTTAGTACCAAGTGAGCACCATTTAAATGCAGCAGCCCACCTGAATGGTGTTGCTGACCATCCCTATCTCTTTATGAGCGCAATGAATGCACCATGTCACAAAGCTCGAGACAACGTCTGCCTGGCGGAGCATGACAGGAAGTAAAGTCATGGGGTTATTTCTGCAACATTTGAGTAGCACTAGAATAACTTTTGATGCAATGGGGCAAATGTGCAGTATAAATGGTATTTTTAGAGTTCCACAATCATGCTTCAGATGTCCAAAAATGTTGTTGCAGCCTGGCTTAATTGGACATCTCGTTGCAGCTGTATTACATAGATAGAAATTCGATTCTGGATGGCTTATATAAATCTGCATATATGCCTGTGCCACTGAAGAAAAGGACAGATAAACAAAAGTGTGATGGGGTTGTTAGTTTTGATTTAATTTATAATTTTGGATTAACATCTTCGGGGCCTCTGTTGACATTGCAAGTGCAAAAAATATGTTCTAAAATGACACACAGGCTTCAAACTCCGCCAGCCAACCTCTCTGTCCTCTGGGTGTATTTTTAAAAAATCATTTGGAAAGTAACCTACAATTTAAGATTTACAACTAAAGGGACAGAAGTGAGGTGATGCCTGTAGAGTGCCTGATAGGGTAATCCCCACACTTGCCTGCCGTAGGAGCTTCATCTGCCAGAACTTAAATGGATGCTGCAAAAATGCGTAGAAATTGCAAAAGAATTTAACTCATAAGAGCTGCAATCTGAGTGTATCTATGTAGAGCAAATCCAGTCTCTAGAGAGCTTTTAAAGACCCAAAGAATATGTTTCTACTGTTGCTGCTAACATATGATATCTTAAAGTGGTCTTGATCAACAATGGGCTTGATCCAGTCCTTACAGATAACCATGATAAAATAAGGAAATTGGAAAAGGGGAGGACAAAAGAAGTGTCAGCTTTACAACAGAGAAACAGAGGAGAATAATTGATCATGTCATGACTCTAAAATCCCCTCCCCCAAAAAAGTAACTTGTTGAATAACCTTGTTGCGGCTAAAATGCTATTTCATTCACTGTAAACTGAGCTTGTTGGTATTTTTAATAACTTACAAACCGTCTCAGTTAAAAGGTTTCTCTTAACTTTAAGATTTATTCAACAGACTGGCTCAACACAGAAAAATCCATCCATCCATCCATCCATCCCTTTTTGTGTTTTTTCTTTGTAGTTTGGCTGTTTTTGAAGGTTCATATTTAAAACCTGACCACAGCAGATATATCTGCTACAAATGAATATGAACTTTTCCTCTCATGTGAGGACACAGTAAACTTCACTGGGAAAAATTAGGTAATTTTTAAATGAAAAATGCATGGGAACTCTGTACAGTGCTATATGTACGTGTTTTAGATAAATTGTTGATGATATGATAAACAGCTTCTCAAACAGTTATTTTTCATGTTCTAAATGGTTCATCGTAAGAGATGGAGTGGTGCTGTAAACAGACAGGTGAGAAACTCCAGATATTGAAAGCTACACCAGAAAGATACTCTGCATATGCAGCTGCACTGTCAATCAGACATCAGCTGTCAACATCTACCAAAGCCTGCAAAAAGTCCACCATCTCACCAGTGAAAGGAGCTACTTCGACGCCATTGACAAATGTCTTCTTGACTTTGTATCAGCTCTAAAGGCTGAATCAGAATCAAAAGTGACTGTCTGTCCCAGCCTCCTTTCTCTAGATGGTTTTGACAGTAAATTGGAGTCAATACTCATTAAAATCAGTGTGATTGGGCACCACCACCCCGCACGCACTGAGCTGAGAAGACGAGAAAAAACAGCAATATTTTCTCTCCTTATCCTTAAACTCAAAAACATAAAGGAATAAATGGGAAAGCATTTACACGCTGAAACACACTCACTCACTTTCACACAAAGTGGTTGCTGGCCGCTGGAGGCTGAGAATAGATGTTCCAACTTGGATACAGTTGATGTAACTATTATTTCTACTCTCTTTCGACTCTGTTCTGCCCTGGTTCATGTTACACCTATCTCGTCTTCTCTCCCTCCTCCTCTGCCACTGCTCTCTCATTTCTCTCTATTTCTCTCCTCTCTCTTCTTCCTCCCCTTTCCTCTCCTATGACTAGGCTCAACTCACTCCAGTATTTTTAGTATTTGTGAGTAGGTGTTGCCAGGTCCTTATGAATTTTCATAGGTTTGTTTGGTGTGTAGGCTGCCACGCTGCTCTATATCTCTCCCTCTTCTTGAAGCCATCTCCAGCACAGGCACACAGACAATCACAGCAGTTTAGCAATACAAGATTGCACACACATACGCAGAAGCACACGTGTTAAGAGTGTAAGCTGGCTTCTGGTTAATGAGGATGTTTGGAGTCCTGGGAAGAGCCAACAGCCTACAGCTAGCCTGTCAAAGCCAGTGCTATCACCCTCTCCGTCCTCCATCATCCACTTTTCTCCAACTTACTTGTCTTGTTTTCCTTCTGACTCCTCTTGAGCTGCAGGGTTGCTCAGATGGAGACGCTCTTGATCCTGGAAATTAATTATCTTCATTTATCTGCTTCATCTCACACCCCTAGAGTATGGCTGTATGTGGTCGAGCGCCCGATTGCATGTTCACGTCTATTTGTGTGTGCATCCATGGGATTAAGTCGACCTATCTGTGGGAATAGGCGGAGTATGTTATGTGTTGTAAGTTCCTGAGGGGGTACATGTATTCTTCTCCAATGTGTAATAGTAATTGCATTACAGCTCGACATGTGGGGCAGCTCAATTCTATTAATTAAATAAGAGGTAAAGGCTTGTGTCGAAGTGTGTGTTGTTACTCTTTCCATTAGATAGGAGCAGATGGATCACGTCAGAAAGAATTAGGCCACTGTGGTCCTTACGCCTTGTCTCTGAGGAAGCAACATGCACACCTACACACTTATACACATAACCACATACTGGTACAGCCCAGTGTGGACACTCTGTGGTACGTTCGAGGTAGGTTTCCATTTCATGCGAAACAAAAAGTGTCAATGTGGTCCTCATATCTTTGTTCTCCTCTCTCCTCCTTCCCTTCTGGCTGCAGCGGGTCTATGGCTTGTAACAGATCCTCCAGCCTCAGTGTATGCAGATGTTTTTGCAGCATGCATAAAAGTGGGTGTCTATGTGCGACTCTCTGCTCCTCTCTCCCATCCCACTTCAGCCCAGATTAGAGCATCCGTCTCCTGAGGGAGACAAAAATATAAAAATAAAGCTTTTTTACCAGAACACTGATCTAAACACACACATATATACACGTATCGTGTGCACACACGCAGGCAGCATTATGAAAGCTGACGGAGAGAGGCGCAGAGAGAGCCCTTGTACAGCAGAATCCCAAAAAGCTCTTGTCTCTGAACAGTTACTGTAGAGATGGAAAGAGAACCATTTAGTACTGAGCAAAAGTCTTGGGTCATCCCTTATTTATTTTTACTGAGCGTCCAAGAAGCCAAAGTTTCGTGTATAACTAAATACACAACCTTAAATACACAACCTGCCTGCCTGTATTAAAGCGTTCTTGAGTAGCAGTTCTTTAGTCCTTTTGAACATCTTTCAAAGTTTTTGTTTGGACTTTTGACATTTTTCACAAATTTCCAATGTGATCCTTGACCATTTTCAGAGACATGTCTTTGGTGTTTGTTGTTAGCCATTTGACATTAACTTATGATTCATGCAGGCATAAAAAGTCTCAAACTCAAGGGACATCGTTGTGTGTACTGATAACATACAACACAGCAAATAACCAGTTTTAAATTTAATTTGGATGTGCTTTTCTAGGAGCCTGTCACCTACATTATCTGTTTCTTTTGTTGAAACTATGATAATTCCCAAAGATATCACTATTTAACAGTCAAAAAATGTTTAAGACCAATACTTGGTATACTGTCGATAAACAACTGAAGGATCGTGCCTCCCAGGCTCTGTACTGTATATTGAGAGATAGGCTCCAAGGCTTATGGCATGCTATCAGAAGTGTTTACAAATAAATTAACAAACCCTTTTGTCTTGCCAAGTTTTAAAATAACTTGACATCCTTTTAAAGTTTATTTAAATCAGTGATTCTATTTGGTATGCAGTGTTTTCCCAATATGAAATTTAAAAAATTTTAAAAGCTAGATACCTAGCATGATAGCTTAAAAGGTATTTAGCAAGTTATTTGACAAGCAAAATAGCCAAAAATGTATGAAACTCGTTAGCTAGAAAGATAGGTTAAAAGCTATTAAGATAAATACAATGAAGATAATTTCAACTTAGTGGACAATAAGGATGAATTGAACTAAACCAAACTAATTAGTGGACAAAATTGCTAAAAAAAAATATGAATTAGCAATCGTGATCATTAAAAAGCCTCTTTAGCTGGCATGACAGAAAAAACCTAATTTGCAAGTTATCTAGCTCAAAGATTTTAGCAATTAAAAAGATATTACAATAAATACTTAATTTAGCAACCTATTTAGCAAGTAAGGTGACTAAGGAAAATGTGGTTTGGCAAGGTAGCAAGCTAGCTAAACAGTTTTAATTCATTAGCACCCTAACCCTTAAATTTTATTGATGCTAGCATAGATAGATAGATAGATAGATAGCTAGATAGATAGATAGATAGATAGATAGATAGATAGATAGATAGATAGATAGATAGATAGATAGATAGATAATCAACAAGACTCAAACAAGTAGAAAAATGTAACCTTTACTTATTTACAGATTGTACAGAGGTACTGAGTGATAAGGTAGTATTTACAACACAACTAGTAGTTTTAAAACCCCTGAACTTATACACAGGTTTGATACACAGCAGTGACTCACAGGACTACACACCAACACACTCCTTCAACCCAGAACTGGAGGAATGAGTTTGAAACTAAGATCTCAGTTGAGTCTGAAATACATAAAAAATATTTCTTGTGGTGGCTTACATTGAGCCAAGGTCAGCCAGGTGCAATGTTGCTCACAACCCAAGCAGAAAACACAACTTGTGGGACTTTGAAACTGAAAGGTGTGTCGGTACAGTCAGGGTGGAAGGGCTCGTGTTGGTGTGTGTAGCCCTGAGGGTCCAAACTCAGGGAAAAACCATATGTTGCAGCAAAATAGGTACCACTAAAAACACAAGCACGTCATGCAGTAACCAAATCAAAATAAAAAAATTGAATAAAAGAAAAAAGTAAAGAAAAAATGTGTGGCACTGGATATACAAAACTAATCCTACATACTCACTTTAACATGACAGTCTGTATGCCATGTCTGTATGTGTGTGTTTGTGTGTGCGTTTGCATGTTTGTTTATCTATTTAAATGTTGTGTGTAGGATGAAAGAAAGAGTATACCAAAAGCACACGTACACGCACACATACACACACCCCAAGAAACCTCTAATACACAAATCCTCTGTTTTATACAAATGCCTTCACAATGTGAAACACACAAACACACAGAGAAATACTCTCACACTCAAAGGTGGAAAAGCACAGACTCGTGGTGGAGGAGAACACAGTGGGCGGGATGGGGATTTGTTTAAACCACACAGGCTGAACAGTCATTGAATATGATTCAGCTATGTGTAGTTGGTTAACTTGTTAGCCGACCCAAATAGTTAACCAGTGTGTTAACCCATTTGTGACGACTGTACAGTGAGCTCGCAGCCTATAACACTTCAGAGGAAGGAGGGGAGGGGGGTATAAAATGACATAAGTATCTAAAACATGCTTTTCATTTTTTTAAAGCAGTATTTAAAAAGCCACGTTGCATTTGAAATGAGTTCAAATCAAACAAATGAAATAATTTTCTAACATTTAAAACAAACCAAAAAAATATCTGTACAGAAGTATAATATTGCAACCTGATATTGTGCATATAACTTACACAAGAAATCTGTTAAGATTACCAAAATAGGGGCAGCACTCACCATTGAAAGGTGCATTTTCTTTTCTCTAAAAAACTGTCCTGCTTTCTTTTTGCCGCTTATGTACTGTATATAAGTGAGTGTGTTTGTTCGTGTGAGAGAGAAATGAGAATAGCAAAAAAGAGAATAGAGACAGACACTCAGCTAATGGGATATCAAGTCCTGTTTCCATCAAAATCCTTGTGTTGAAAAATCAATGCCCTTGCTCAGTAGGTTATGGATTTCCAAAACACTCATACGCACATTGCTGGCCTGTCGAGTGTGTGCTTGTGTGCACGCGTGCTTCTGAAACAAGTCACTTTGCAAACTCTGCCTTTGCCACGTGCCTCTCTGGGATGAAATGCAACATGGTGCTCTCACCGGCAGAGAGGCACTCGAGTGCTGTACCAGCTACTCTGACGATAACTTCGAAGAGGAAAAACCAGCACCCGGTGTCGCACTCTGCCCAAAAATTCACCATACAAACATTTCAAAAAGTCTGCAAGTCCTTTTGTTTTACATAGAAAAGGACATCGCATCCCATGAGAAACAGTGTTGAATCCAATGAGTTTTCACAACTACTGATATGAAGTGATTTCCAGCAAAAGTGGAAGATTTCTTTAAACACCAAGACTGAACTTTACTCTTTTGATACTTTATCTACTCTACAGCAGGAAGCAGGGGAAGAGCTATAAGAAGCAATAGAGAGAATAAACAGAAACCATCTGATGAGGAAAGCAGAAAAAGGCTCAATGGAGGGATGAGCTCTGCAAAGGCAAACAAAGGAAAATTGTTTGTGTCGTGTATACTGTATGCATGATGCGGTAACCCTTTGTCTAATGCTAAAAAAACGTTTGACTCTAGAAGAGCTTGGCCCTTCATGGTGCCCTAAAACCCAACGCGTAAGAGAAATAAGTGGAAAAAGAAAACATCTATCCAGCGAGTGACCGAGAATATTCATATTTTTCAGTACAAAAGTGTTTTTGGTCAAACATCTGTGTGGGTGGCGGGGGTATAAAATCTACAAAGTGCACAAAGAGAAGCTATCTCATAGCTTCACACACTCACACAAACACACACACACATCCACTCTATTCTACTATCCTAAACTATTGCAAATGTGCACATGTGCGTGTGTGTCATAATGTGCATGTACCTTGTGTTTGTGCAGGTGTGAGTGCCTGTGCATATATGACCCTGTATAAGGAGTTTAAGTGTAACACAGGGCAGTAGGAAGCATGCAGTAAGACCTGAAGGCTAGCTAAGAGAGGAAGCAAGGATGCTGCACTTTGTTAGATCTAGAAACCCAGGAACACACACTCTCATCCCGAGAGGCTTTTTTTTCTGGTGGCCACATTTGGTCCACTTTTTCGAATGTTCAATTAACTGACATCAACAATAACAAACAGTCGGTAAGTTTTAACTTTCCCTTAAAAACCAGATGCAGAATCTGTTTTTGTTTTTAGTTTGTGTGTGTGTTCAAGCGTTTGTACATCTGCAGGCAGTAGCTTTATTCTCAGACTTGTGTCTTCCGACAACATGCCTGCCTTCCAGTCTTTTACATAGATAGTAATTTTGATTCAAGTCAAGGATTACTTCGGTGTAGTGGACTACTCTTTAAGCAGTGCAGTTTGGAGGCTCAGACAACAAACGGGTTGACCGGAGAAGAAATCATAGTGCAACAGGAGAGTCCTGGAGAAGAAAGGTGGACAGGTAGAAAGGTGGGATCTGTTGGGGTGATATACGTGTACATGTGTGTGTTTGTGTGTAATCTCAGGAAGGGACCCTCCCTTTATCTCAGGGAGGGTGGGATGGGTTCGCTCGTCTCCCTAACTCTTTGTTAATTTTTTTGTCAGATCCCACTGTTGGCACTGGATTCTGTGTTCCGTGTCCCGTTTATCCCACAAGGAGTCCCATCTATCTAGTTAGAAGTATTGTCAGTTTGTGCCCCGCTGCCCATAGCTTCAGGCAATTACACACACACTGACACACACACACACACTACTGATTTTGCAACTTTGCCTCCAGGTTTCCCTGTGGCCCCTTTGCTGCCCTGCAGAGGGCTTAATAAAGAAATTTATTTACTCTATATCACTGTTAACCCCTTTGGTCCACTGCTGAGCTCGCAGTCTTTCCTCTTTGAGTGTGTCTGTGTGTGTGTGTGTGTGTGTGTCTTCATATGTGCTTAGAATCAGAGCTGCCGGGTCCAGTCACACACACTTTCTCCCTGCATGCTTGCGTGTTCATGTGTGTTGGGTGAGAGTAAAAGTGTGTTATTTGTGACTCTCAGACATCAGATTCAATACTGGGCATGCGGCGGTACAGTCGGGGCCGGTTGCCGCCTGCGCTCGAAGCTCGCGGTGCTGTCACGTAGCTCATTGGCTGCGAGGCAGCAGGTGGGACCATGTAGGCCACCATAGGAGGCTCTTGCTGAGGGTAAAACACCTGTTGGTCGACATGGCCACCATGGTGGTTGACATGATGGCTGCCGTGGTTGCCGAGAGTGAGCGACAGCTGCATCCTCTGCTTATAGAGCTCATGGGAGGAAGTTTTCTGTGGCATGCGCGTGACAGCCTGGGAGGCGGAGTCTCGTTGTGCTGTGCCAGGGGCTGAATGCAGGAAGGGGTTGTGTGATGGCCGATCCGGCAGGAGGCTCTTGGAGCGCCGCGGCATAGGCATCGGGATGTCCAGGCTGTGGTGGTGAGATGGGGATGGAGACGGCGGGCTGCGGCTGCTGTATGGCCGGTCAGAACGCATTGTGAGAACATTGGCATAGGCCTCGTCATCCAAGATCAGCTCCCTGTCCCGATCCCTGTCAGGCAGGCTGAGTCCTCGCATGTGGTGGTGAGGCTGTGACTGCCGCTCGGGAATGCCGTCTGGAAGCACGTTCTCGTAGGAGTGCTGACGACTCAGCTGGAGGTGCTGGGCGGATGGGGAGCTGGGCAGAGGAGATGGCGAAGATGGGGTGGGCTCAAAGTGGCTGACAAGCCCATTCCCCTCGCCCACCAGGTCCAACTCGCTCTGGGGAAGGTAGTGAGTGAACATGTCACCACTGTGTGTTTGACTGTGGGTGTAGTGCGAGTGCAGGTGGTCTTCACTGATGTCATATAGGTTTCCCAGGTGGGCACAAGCATCGCAGCGGGCTTGCGGGGAGCGAACAGTGTAGAGGCCAGAGTAACCGCTAAGCTTGGTCAGGCAGGTGCGACAGTGACCTGGCCTGGAGCCTTGGCCTTGGGCCGTCGAACCTGAACCTGGAGCTTCAAATGAACCGGCTGATTTGTCCTTTACACTGGATAGAGAGAAACAAGTACTGATTATACAAGAGACAATACAAGCCTATGAATCATTTTTAGTTTAGTTTTAGCAGAACACGCTACCTGCTATGTGTGTAGGTGCTGTATTTCTTGTCCTTCAGGGAGTGCAGGTCAGCCTCGGCGCTGTGACTGTGGTGCAGGAGGCTGGCGCTCAGCTGCATAATGGGTGTCTCTGACTGGTGTGAGTGTGTGTAAGTGCTGTCAGGTGGAAAGAGGTCAGGGGGGTAACTGTGATCATCACTTCCCCCCTGGCTGTCTCTCTGGTACGGAGGAGCAGATTGGAGGCTGGCCTGGTCGGAGTCAATGGAGTAGATCTTGGATCCTCCACCGCCTCCTCCTCCACCTCCACCTCCGCCCCCGCCCCTCTTCCTCAGCTGATTGATTGGCTTAAATCCACCCCTCGCGGCCATGGAGTCTGAATCTTTGTGTGATGGCGGCCTACTGGAACACTCTGACATGTCTGAGTGTTGCGGCTCTTCTGGCAGGTAGCGCTGGCTCTTCATCTGAGGAGGTCCGCTTCCTGAACCTGGGGTGGGGCTCGAGCCTCCTGGAGACACGACACTTGGCTGAGTCTTCAGCGTCTCCACACTTTTCTTCCATAGGGCCCGCGGCTTAGATGCGGCAATGGCAGGCCCGGCCAGGCGGTTCTTGCCGTTGTCGTTGGTGATTGACAGCTGGGGCTTGTTTGGGCTGGTCTGGGGAGGGGGGGCTTTTTGTTGCCCAGGAAACGGTGCAGCATTGTTGAGGTGGTTTTTATGTCGCCCGGACAATGACAGGAAAGCCTGTGGACCTGCAGCGTTGCTATAGAGACCAGGACCCTTCTGAGGCAGACTGTGGAGTGAGTTACCTAGGAGACAAGAAGACCTTCTCCTCAGCAAGCAGATACAACAGTTGGATGTTTGCTTGAATGCTTCACCAGTTAGCCAATACATTATCTATTACGTTGGCATGCAGAGTGTACCATCTATTGCTTTTCAAATAATGAGGTGTGCCTGATCTGATTACAGTCTGGACACCGACACAAAGAGAAGGGTGTCACCTTTATATGTGCTAAGCTTAGACTATATAAAAATGAACTCATTCGGTGTGAACAATATGAGTGAACATAAAGAATTTATTTTGGAGTGACTTGTAAATGCCTTTATTTATCTTGAGCTTTTTAAACTTTGGTCTTCTTACAGCCACTAACTTAATTATTTTGTTAGGATTTTATGTGACAGACCAACACAAAGTATTGCATAACCGTAAAGTGAAAGTAAAATAACACATAAAAAATTTTAAATAAATTAAAATTCCAAACTGTGTGTGGTAATACCTCTGACACCGCTATATAAAATCCGGTGTAAACAATTACTAGAGCAATTTAGTCTCATTATAAAATCCAGCTGTTCTGTAAAGGCCTAAGAGATTTGTTAGAGAACATGAGTGAAGAAACAGTGTCATGAAGAACGGGAACATCCTAAATGTTGGGAAGGTAAGTTAAAGTAGCATCAGGCTATATAACATTATATAAAACCTTGAACATCTAAATTCAATACAATGTTCCACTAATGGACAGTTTATGATGCAGATACAAAGAAATCAAGACTTGGAGGTCCACATAAACAGACAGAACAGGCAAGCAGAACATTAATCAGGAAAGCAACCAAGAGGTAACTTTGCAGAAGATGCTGAGATCCACAGCCCAGATGGCAGAATCTCTTGACATGGCAACAGTTTGTTGTACACTTTAGAAACCATTTTATGGAAGAGTGGCAGAAAGCCATTGTTGAACGATTGTCATAAGAAGTCATGTTGCTCCAAGCCATGTAAGGAACACAGCAAACATGTGGAATAAGAAGCTCTGCTCATATAGGAGCAGAATTTAATGTTCTTTAAGTACATGCAAAACTTTGTGTGTGATGTAGCGCTAATGCTTCAACATTAACCTGAACACAACACCCCATGGTGGAACATGATGGTAGAAGCATCATACTGTGGGGATGCTTTTCTTCAGCAGGGAGAGGGAAACTGTTGAAGGGAGTTGAAGGGAAGATAAATGGAGCTAGACTTGAAATTGGCGATTCAGCTTCCAGCTGGACAATAGAATAGAATGGAATAGAAATATTTTTTATTGTCCCACAGTGAGGAAATTCAGGTGTAATAGCAGCAAAGTGACAGAGAATTGAAACAAACACAGAGCACTAAGGTGAAATAAATGTTAAAAAATATGAAATAAGAGACTGTACAGTAAAGGAAAAATACTGTACAGTTATTAAAAATAGTATACTTAGGTTCAAAGAAATGTGCAAGAAGGATAACCACCATAAACATTCCACCAGAACTACAATGGAGGGCTTTAGATTAATGCATATGTAGCAGAATGGCCCAAAGTTCAGACCTAACCTTGTGTTGGTCTATCACATTAATTCTAATAAAAGCCATTGAAGTTTGGGGTTGTAATGTGACAAAATGTGAAAACCTCAGTGCTATACAAGACACTGCATGTAAAAGTAGTGCAATACCTTTCCCCGACATCATGTCTAGGATGCTGGGTTGTACGAGGACTGTGTTGCGTTTGGGTGATGACATGGCAATGGACTTGGCAGATCTGAGCAAGTGCAGCATATTGGCTTGAGGACTGAAGTCCAGCTCGGGTGCCTTCTTCTTCATGTCAATGTGAACGCCGTGGATACAGCTCCATATACCCTGAGGGGAGCACAGGACAGGAAATTAAAGAGAAGAAGGAAGGTGAGGAAATGAGGGGCAGAGGCAGAATGATATAAGAGAGATAACTGAAAAGTAAAGTTTTTTCACAAACCAGCGACTTCTTCCAAAAAAACGTTTAACATGCACAAGACTAATTTCCTTGCAAAGAGAAATAATAGAGACCCCTCCTTCGTCTCTTAAGTGGCTTTGCTGCTAACCTTAACATCATTTTGTTTTGTAACGTGGCTAAGAGAGATAATCACCACTTTCTTAGATTAATTGCTTTCAGAGGTGCTCGAAAATTGAATTTATGTGATGATGTCACTGGAGGGGGGCCTCTGAGTGCAAGATGTTCTTCCTACAGTCACTTAACCTCCAGCACCGCTGCTCAAGCAGCATGTGCACGCTGAGAGACAGACACACTCGAAGACACATCGCACACTTTTTTGGTAAGACACTTAATGTGTGAAATGCTGCTCGTCTGGAATAAAAGCCCTGCCTGAGACAGAGGCATCAAATATGAATAATGTAAAAATGGTTGCTCTCAGTGCGCCCATTTGTGTTTTGTGTGTACATTAAAGTTTGTATATGTTCGCCTCAACCAATCCATCTATGGTCACATCAGCTTATTGGATTTGCATACGTGTAACCATTTTTAACCTGTGAGATCTACTTGTCAGTGTGTTTGTGTGTGAGAACACAAAGAAAATCAGCCTTCTGCAGAGATCTCGAAAAGTCTGGAATTTGAGTAAGAAAAAGTATTTTTCAGGTCTGAAAAAACTATGTCAAAAGAAAGATTTTGTATGAAAGAAAATATTTTGTCCCTGCTTGTTTTAAAATATATATTTACTCCCAGTTGGTATGAACACTAAAAGCAATTCATCCAATTACATGGCAGCAACTAAAAGCATTTCGCATTTTTAGTTTAAACCAAGCATCAGAATGAAAAACAAAAGGGGATTTAAGTTACTGTAAACGTGGCATGTTGGTTGGTGACAGACAGGCTGGTCTGAGCACTTCAGAAACTGTAGATCGGCAGAGATTTCCCCACACAGCCAACGCTCATGGCAGAAAGACAGTAGCTCGAATAACCACTCGTTACAACAAAGATACCATCTCTGAATGATCAACATGTTGAACCTTCAAGCAGAAGGGCTACAGCAACAGGAAACAACGAGTTGCACTCCTGTCACCTAAGAAAAAGGAAACTATTGCTACAATTTGAACAGGCTCACCCAAATTGAACAGTAAAAGTTTGGAAAATCGTTGCCTGGTCTGGTAAGTCTCAATTTCAGCTGCGACATTCAAATGGCAGTGTCAGAATTTGGTGTAGCCTAAGCATAAAAGCATGCATCCATCTTACCTTGAATAAACGGTTCAGTCTGAGAATGGAGGTGCAATGCTGCAGGGGAGGATATTTTCTGGGCACATTTTGGGCCCTGTAGTCCCAGCTGAGCAACGTTTAAACAGCACAGCCTACCTGATTACTTTTGCTGACCAGATAAACAGATGGACATACAATGTACAATGTAAAGCACCTCCAGGAGGATAATGGACCATGTCACTTTGGACCAAAATCCCTGAGGGGTGTTTCCGAATCCTTTTTGAATCTTGGCCACAAAGAATTACGTCAGTTCTAACGGCAAAAGGGGATCCAACCTGGCAGTTTGGTTTCTCTTCACTGCAGTGAAGTCTGTGCAGCAAATTCATTTGGGCCTCAGCTGGACTCTAATAAAATTATTCCCCTCTTTACCACACAGATGCACACATACAGAGACGGGCAGTTTGGCAAATAAATGGTTTTCACAGCCACAAATTCAAACAGCAACAGCGGTGGTGACCACCAGTCCACCACAAATCAAAACCGAATCCAAAGCTGTCACATTTCAAGTTAACTTCTGGAGAAAAGGGTCAAGCAGTGGGAAACATGTTAAGTGTGGTAAGTGTGACATTTTCTCTCACCCTGCTGATAGTGAAGAGCATGCCCGGCCTGCCAGAGCAGACACCGGTGAAGCAGTATCTCAGCCTCCAGTAGAAAAGGTGCTCCGAGATGAAGGTAAGGATGGAGAGGCCCATGGCTGTAGCCAGCATATAGAAGACCCCTGCCATGTTGTCCACATCCAGCTGACTGGACATCACCTCGTTCTTTTCATTATGGCAGATCCCTGTCAGCCACTGCGCTTCAAGCTCCTCCATCTCACCTGTTGGAAAAGTAGAGAAAAAAGTGTCTTAAAACGAAACGGAAGCAAGAAAGAGATGGAACAAGAACTAAAGAAGGGATGAAAGAATCAGGGTATAAGTAGAAGGAGAGGATGCTCTAATAAAAGAGGATGCTCTATAATGAAAGCAAAGAGGATGAAGGAACGAAACTGAAGAAATAAATACCCTCGAAATAATTTAGTTTTTCCATATTTAGCTTTTTTAAATCTTAAATTTTTTTCCCAAAAAAATTTGGTTTCCCAAAAATAAATTTTTAAATAAATTTTCTAATTTCTTTTCAAACATCCATTTGATTTAAAATTTTTTTCAATAAATTTTATGGGTGTCAGTTTAACACATATTTTTTTAAAAAAAAAAACCAAAAAAAAGCACACTCTTTTAAAAAGCTCCCGTTTTTACCCCAAAAATAAGAAAGATTTGTTTGTTCATTTTGTCAGAATAATACTTTACAAAACAACTTTTATATTATTTAAAAAAAAGTATTTTTCTGAGATTCAACTATTGTCATTTTTGATGACACCACAAGGTCTCACACAATGTTCTATAATCTCATCATTATAATTTTAGTGAAGCACAGTTTGTACAGTTTTTTTTTTGTTCCTGACAACAATTCAGCTGTGTGCTTTAGATAGATATTTTGAATAAATGGTTCAATCTTGTTTTATGTTTCTTAACAATTGTTAAGAACAGCATAAAGAAACCAAATACTATAAGAATTTTTAAAAAATTGAACGTGTTATGTTTGTGCCGTTTGTCATTTACCTAATTTATATGATAATATTATGTTTATATAATGTTTCAAGGGGTAGGAGCGACTCAGACCAGGGACAACATTAGTTACAACTCAAACCTCACGTTTTACAGCTGTTTGAGGAAATACTTTAAGTATAGCGGAGTGTAAGCAGAGTTTATTTTTCCAGTTCAGTTTCCAGTTGTCTATTCTCAAATATGACAGAAGAACATGGAAAAAAGCATGACATTGAATTTCTGCTGTTTGCATTCAGTTTTTATTTAAAATTAGTACATTAGAGCAACCAGATCTTTCCATGAAATCCACTACGTTCACTTTCTATAGAGTTTCTCATCTATGGAACAACATGTTATGATCAGTTTTTCTTTTTGCTTTACAGAATTATTGTAAGTTATCAATTAATCATGATAACATCTACCCTCCAAAAACAAGCTTCTACATGCACATGCCTCCTGTGATATCACATACAGCATTACAGCAACTGATCAGAGTTCTTTTTATTACCTCCACTTGTATTTTTCGTGTTTGTTTTTTTTTGTATTTGTATGTTTTCAATAAATTTCCTCCCTCAAAGGCATCTTCCTGTATTCTGTGTGGCAGCAGCAAAACTTCGGAGCCGAACGTGTAACCATTTACTTTAGCTTCACCATCCAAAGCTGCATCTATCAGGACATGGGGGTCAATAGATTTAAACTGTAGCTCAAACATGTAAGGCTGAACCCATTGCATCTTAAAAGATACTTGAAGGCTTCAGAATCTCTGCTGAAATTTTTCAAAAGTCACTCCTCTCCCCCTTGTTTGCTAATGCTAGGTAATCCGCTTGGTTCTTGTGTTTCTGGTGATGATATCGACTTAAATACACACAAAGCAGATTTAGTAGTTTTATGTTGGGTGTGCTTTTTAAAATCTGTATTTCGCTTTGTAAACACTTAATATCTTTAAGTATCAAAAATAAATATTTCTCATTTAAAATTATTTAGCAGTGTTCTGGTTTTCAGTATCGTAATTTCTTACTTTTAACTGTTTTTCACAGGGTAGACCATGACGTGAACAGTAGATGGATTAAAAAAGCTCTAGTTGTAGCAGGGGGTAAGATTTGATAGTGATGGAGTGATAAAAGATAGGAGGAATTATTATCAGGGTCCTTGTGCGCGCTGAGCCAAGAGGGTGTTTGCCCTGAATAAAAAGGTCGGCTGTAAAGCAAAGCGCTTTAGTGGTTTGATTTCTGTCTGGCTCATTCTCTTTCTTCCATTCACACCATCTCCTGGCTTATTTTTCAGGACAATCTGGGGGAGTAAAAATAACAGGATATGGTGGGCACACACACACACCAAACCACACAGAGTAATGATGATGAAATGGTGTGTTAAGACTAGCCCCTGATAGCTTTCTAAAAGGGGAATGGAGGAGAACGAGATTGTTTTTGGTGGGAGGAAAAAGAGGAAAACTGTTCACTTTAAAGACCTGCAAAACCCTGCAAATCTGACTAATGCATGACCAAACAGCTTACCGTCCCCTATGATGCTAAGTATGGCCAGATCGACTAGACGTTTCCAATAGGATCCTTTCTGTAGGGCGATCCCATAACCTGTGGTCGCAAAGATGTAACCGCTACCGATGGTCACCAGCTTACAGCCGTCATCTCTGCCCGCCATGTAGTTCAAGACTGCAGCGTCATAAATGAATGCGTCCAGCTTTCTGTGATAAAAAACAGCCCAAATTCAGTATAAAACCAAAGGCTAAGGCTTGAGGACATTATAAACATACAATAAAAATTTTAGAGAGAAGATATAAATATTAGGTTAATATTGCAGATATAAACACATTGCAAAAGCTCTAAAAACTATAAAATCAAAACCATTTTTTAATTTGCCCTATATTTACATTTTATGACACTCTGGTTCAAATAAAAACATTATAATACCAAATACGTCCTATCAACCCTAATTTCAAATGTCATATAGAGACTAAAGATGCACCAAGGAATCCTAAAAGGTAACTATAATCAGCTAATATTATGCTTGATCGACCTTGACTGCAGTTACAGGGGTTGGACAATGAAACTGAAACACCTGTCATTTTAGTGTGGGAGGTTTCATGGCTAAATTGGACCAGCCTGGTAGGCAGTCTTCAATAATTCTCATGCACCAGTAGAGCAGAGTGGAAAAGGTTAAATTTAGCAGGGTAAGAGCACAGTTTTTTGTAAAATATTAATGCAAAAATACATTAGGGTGACATACAGGTTCAAAGAGGACAATTTTTGGTCCCGTCTTGCTGGCGCATCTGTGACCAAGACAGCAAGTCTTTGTGAGTATCAAGAGCCAAGGATCCAGGGTAATGTCACATACCCCCAAGAAGGACGAACCCCATCAACGTTTTAAATGGGGACGCAAGGAAGTGTTGAAAGGGATGTTCGGGGTGCTAACCCGGGTTGTATCCAAAAAAAATAAAAAAACCCCTGCTGCCCAAACACGGCAGAATTTAAAATTGCACCTCAAAATCTCCCGTTTCCCCCAGAGCTGTTATCGGAGCTCCCCAGGGTCAATATACACGGGGGGGGGGCTGCTATAGCCAAACCTTTGGTCACTCATGCCAATGCCAAACTCCCGGTTTTTTAAAAGGTGCAAGGGCGCAAATCTTGGGGCTGTGGGGAAAAATATTTGTTTCGATGGTCCACCTTTTCTGTTTTCCCCCACTCCGGGAGGTTACGGTGGGGGAAAAAGCCCCAAAAAACGTACCACCCCAAATGTTTAATGCCCAAGGAAGCATGGGGTGGATCGGGGAGGTTTTGGGCTGCCCTATCATGGCATTCCCTTGGCCCAATACTTTTGCAGATGGGGCGGTCCTGCCAAGGACTCCCCCCATTCTTTGGGCCATGTGCATCCAATGGTTCAAACATTGTATCCCGAAGGGGGCCGTGTATCAGATGCAATGCACCAATACACCACAGCAAACTGGTGAAAAGATTGGTTTGATAAAATGAAAGTAAGTTGAACCTCCCCATGGCCTGCACAGTCACCAGTTAAAATTTTTTGGGCCACTTTGGGGGTTTTTTGGAGGAGCGGTCAGGAAACGTTTTCCCCCACCATATCACTGTACCTGGCCCTATCCGCAAGAAAATGGCTTAAAAATCCTCTGCCACTGTGCAGGCTTTATATGCATTCCCAAGCGAACTACCCGTATTGGCCCAAAAGAGGGCCCATCACCATCCCAATAAATTATTGTGGTCTAAAACCAGGTGTTTCAGTTTCATTGTCCAACCCCTGTACGTTTATCAAGGTCATGAACAGGCCGGTCATAAAAATAAAAGATGATCTATTTCAACTATGGCTTTGTTCTTGTCATTCCTTCCAAAAAACAACAGATTAGTGCAGTGCACAATTAAACGTGTGTGAAGGTTTAGAGTTATGGAAAGGTTCAAGGGGTATGAATGCTTTTTGAAAGTACTGTCACCATATGTACTCAAGCACATAAAAAGTGTTGTTTGATACAATATAACATCTATGGACGCTGGTGATTATGATTAATTGTTTGCATACCACTCTGTACAACTGATATTCGTGAGTGATGAACTATTATGGGCTTTCTCTATAATTTAATGGTGTAAAACCAGCTTGCTTAAGTGTTTCTTGTCTGAGCGCTGCACATTAGAGTTTTTTCGAATAAGAAACAAAATATTCAATGGAAAAATCTTGTCTACCCTTGCAGACTTTGGGTATATTCTGCATCCTTTTCAGAAGACTCTCTCCTAACAAACTCAATGACAGCATAAGTTCCGATTGACAGTTTGATTACCCTGTGATATTTTGATTTGTAGCCGGTGGGAGTAGTGGGCTGTTTGGGTAGAGAAAGTCCAGCAGCCATGATGTGCACATTTTGCTTCTGATATTTTGTTAACAGCTTCCCTGAAGGGAACACGTGTGAGGGAGCCTCTCCCACACTGTGACGACAAAAGACCATTGGAAATGTATTTTATGAGAAGGAAGGAGTTGAAATAATCACACAGTTCAAATGTTCAAATAGCAGCCAATATCTCTAAAAACCACATATGTCTGAGTCCTTCTAAGACCTAATAGTACCTTGTGAAATTGAAATTACTACTTAGTTTTATCCCATATAAACATTGATTTCAAAGCTTTAAAATGTAACTATGTAAAACTTTGCAGGTTTTTCTAGTAAAAAGCTCTCACTTCAGTCCTAACTGTACATTAAAAATGGTCTCAATGAAAGGGCCAGCCATATTATTTGGCTGCTTCACATTGCTACTTGTTCTCTGAGCTGATATTTCTCATGGAAATTAAATATAAGTGCAATAAGAACCATTTCCAGTGAGTCTTTGTTCACACAATGCTTCTCCCATAACATTTCACAAGGCTGGAGGCAAGAAAGGGAGAGAGATCTATGACTAATTCACTTTGCACCATTTTTCTACATCAGTGGTGTCCAAAATCCATCCACAAGGGCCAGGTTTCTGCAAGTTTTAGATGTTCCCCTGGTTTAAAACTATAATTCTGATTCCAATGAATAGTTGAATAGATCATCCACTGTACTTAACAGTAGAAATGAGGTACTTATCCACATATAGAATTTTTGCTTCACAGCATACACAGCTGGAGCTGAAGAATGGCTTGACCTGACTGTAGAACTACAACAAAACGAATAAAAGTTGCAGTCACTTTTAGTGCAAAAGTAAAAATAAAAATTGCACAATAAGATTGAAAAAACAAGCAATAAAAATGAATAATATACTGCAGAATGAATACTGGCAGTATACTGCAGCTGTGACATGGCCACAAAAAGAATTACACAAGGTGTACGTGAGTAGCTGTTTTTGTAGTAGCCATTACTTTATGACTGATGAAATTTAACAAAAATCTGACTGTTCTCTGGTCTTCTCTATTTCTTAGAGAAATCGGTCTCTGTCACATGACTGGTAAACCTGAGAGACACAGGAATTTATGAATTACAAATTATTTAGTTTCTACAATCTGAATCAACTCTAAACAGCAACACAGAGATAAAAAAATGCTTCAGTTACGTTTATTTTGCAAGAATTCTGAGGGGGTACCACAAGAAAGATTAAGGTATTATTAAGATTAAGATATTAAGCTCCTGCAATAAAAGCCGAACTCATTTTAAGGCTTTGTAAACATCTGTACCAGAGGTGCCAACAGGTGTAGAGGGCACTCCAGATGTTTCCAAATGAGAGGCTAAAAGGTCAGAAAATGAGCTGAATGAGAAAGAGCTAAACCAATTAAAAAAATAAGAACGGCTCGAATCGAACAAACTTTTCTTCGAGTGTCTTTAAAAAATGGCTTCATATAATTGAATGAATACATCCTTAGGGCATCTTTGCGTGAATTTCAAACACTTTAAGTGTTCATTGTAGGGCTTACATTTTATGAATTCAGGCTTTATTGATTGTAGCATAGATTATTTAGACTATTTTATGAATATTTTATTATACTCAGCTTAAAAAAAACAATAAAGTATAATTTGGGCAGAACGTGCCTTTTATTTGTCTCGTGCTCTTGAACAAAAGTGCTTAGATTTCCTCCTGCAACAATTTCGCTTATGAAGTTGTTAAAATATTGATGACTTGGCTGAACACATTCATTACAGAGTTTTCACATTGTGTAACTTAGCCTAATGTGTGAGATGTTAGAAACAAACATTTTGCATTTGCTGTGCCGTATCAATAAAATAATTAATACATAAGCCAAAACTAAAATTATGTTTTGAGAAAATACCCTAAAGATCAAAGCCCACGAAACATTGAACACTAAACCTGCTCTGCTATTAGTGTGTGTTACAGAGGGAGAACAAAAAGTACTCCATAGCAAATTACAGTTTCCCTGTTTTGGCAGCTTCCCTTTTTTCTGCAGCGGCAAGAGTCTATAATGAGCACTTGCAAACATTTTACTTACAGGGACAGAAACACTGAGCAAAGCTACAGCAGCATTTTAGCACAAGTTAAAGCCGGGCGCCATAGGTTTGGGTTCCTCCGGGTGGAACTTTCTTTTCTCACATTTTTACATGTTCTTAAACATATGTGCTGTTTGAGAATCACACCCTCAGGTGTAGCACATTCTAACGTGACATGAGCTGGCTCGACAAGTTTACATTACCCTGTCTTGAGGCTGACCAGCGCATCCACGACGCCGGTCTGGTGGTATTTAGTCATGTACTGGTGCATATCTGGATAGTTCTTCCGAATGTTGCGCTCAGTGCTGCCGTTGGGAACCGTCCCAAAGCGAAACGGCGGGGAGTAGGAGTACGGGCTCTGGAACTGCGGGGAGAAGAATAATGAAAGCAAGAGAGATGGCAGTTGTTAAAAGGGAGTAATAGTGATGTGCTGAAGGAGCGCAGAGGGAGATGCAAAGATAAAAGGCCAGGGTGAGTGACACCAGGAAAGGAGAAAAGAGAGAGAAGAACAGAAGAAAAAGAAAGCCCAGGCAGTAATGGGGGCAAAAATGTAAAAGAGTGAAGGAGAGGGGCTCAGGGGGGAGGGCAGAATGTGAGGAGAGTGACAAGAAGAGACGGAGGAGAAAGGAAAAAGGAAAGACAGTGGAGAGGGCTCATCAGTCATCATCATTGTGTATCCAGTGTAGTGTAAGACTGGCTGGGGTTCTGCTGACACTGCCAAGTTCTGCAAACTACACACACATTCGCCTTTGATCTGTGCAGCGTGTGTCTGTGGCTCTGCTGTGCTGGCAGTGTTAGTGAGGTGACAGGGACAGCCAGTGGGTTTGGGCTGTGAAGCCTGAGGACGCTCCCCAGAGAGCCTTGTCTGGCCGCAGGCCTGGCATCCATTACAAGAGCAACCCTGACTGCGAATGTGTTTAGTTTCCTCTATGCACGTGTGTATGTGTGTGTGTGTACCTATATTTGCGTAAACCCACCTTTTTGTCAGACAGTCCAGTGACTTGGTCCACAAACTCTTCTTGGATCATGAAGGCGGCTAGGTTGGCAGTGTAGGAGGCCAGGAAGATGACAGCAAAGAAGGCCCACACGGACACAATGAATTTACTGGTGGTGCCTTTTGGGTTCTGGACGGGCACAGAGTTGTTAAAAACCAGACCCCACAACAGCCATATGGCCTTTCCGATGGTAAACGATGGACCATGTGGGTCTGAGGAACCGGCAGGAGGTGGAAAGAGCAATACAAAAGAAAAGGTAGAAAAAAAGATTACATGCTGAGGAGCCAAAGATAAGGATTATGAGCTCACATTTTTATCTGACATTGTCAAAATAGGTTTTGTGCAAGAGGTGTGGGTTGGTTATCAGTATCAAGATATAGGAAGGTTTTCAAGGTCACAGAATAAAAACTGCTGAAGGTTTCCATCATACTGTTCATTTGGTTTAAAGTGATCTTAATGAGATGTTAGCAAATGTGCTAGAGGGACTAGGGTTTTCTTTCTTTTCCCCTACCTGTTGCTGCACACTGCCTATCAGCGGGCTGAAAGAAGATGCCCTTGCTGGACTCAAAATGCCCTTGCTGGACTCAGATTTAGCTAGAACAATATCTTATCCCACTCGGATGTGATTCGGGTTCTTCAAAATAGACCTGAAGTGATATGTTGTTGAATGCCTGTGAATATGTGTTAAAATTATTTAGCAAATTTCGAAGTTCTGAAAGCTTTTTTAATATCCATGACTAGTTAGGTTTAAATCCAGATTATTGAGTAAAACTTTGAAAGCGTGCTTGTCTTCTCATCCAATTTTACAAGTTGTAAACAATAAATAGGAAAAAGCTTTAGTAAGTAGCATACATTTAATGACAGTTCATTTACACTCCGGGCCTTTCTCTCAGTTAAGAATGTTGTCGAATCCAGTTTTCTTACTGGCTGAGTCTGATTGGCTAATGAGGCCCTTGTGATGACTCATCGCCACAAGGCTTTAGGCTCCTGAGGCATCTGAACCCTACAACTCACTCAGAAAGACGTAATCACAGAACCTGCAAGCAGAAGTCGAGACTACTCAGAACCAGGCCTGATGAACTTGATTTAGTTACAATAACATTTTTGATCACAATATGCCCACCTTTACAAAGTTCCTAAAAAGTTTTTTTTTTTTTTTTCCACACTTCCATGCTTTGGGATCCAGGTTTTTGTTCTCTGTCAGCCAAGCTGGGTGATCAGTATTGGAACTGCTTGTCGGGAGACCCAATTTAGTAAAATGAGCTGTGACACAACAACATCCAGGCCATTGTAAGGCATTCTGCTTCTGAAGCAGTTTTCTGGTGTTCGGAAGATGTTGAGAGACTTTGAATTTCTTCCTCCTTTTTTCCTTTACCCCCTTGAAAAAATTTCTAAGTATTTGAACTCACATTTCTAGGTCATCTTCAGATTTTAAAGGCACCCCTACCTTTAAAATCTGAAGGGGACCAGTCAACCTTTGAGAAATATTGAACCTTTAATTCATTTCAATTCAGTTTATTTATATAGCGCCAATTCACAACACATGTCGTCTCAAGGCACTTCACAAAAGTCAGGTACATACATATCAATTAATCTTAATCCTTGAACAGTGCAGTCAGATTCTGTTATTTATTCAAATGGATAAAAGTTTTTCTATCTAAGGAAACCCAGCAGATTGCATCCAGTCAGTGACTTGCAGCATTCACTCCTCCCAGATGAGCATGTAGAGATAGGTTAGATAATGTGATTCTTCAATTTCCTATTGATAAAACTCATTGGTCTCTGTATAAGTGGTCTGTAGTATTAGTATTGGGATCTTTGTGTTATCTTGTTTTAATGTTTTTTATTTAAAGCTACTGAATTCCAATTATTTATTTCATTAGGAAAAAGGACCACAGTGTGAGTAATTAGTAATATTGATTACAGTTAATAATTTGATTGATAGTAAATAAATCTTAACCTTAAAAAATGTGTAAAGAATTTGACCTTCCTTGATTACTGAACTGATTAAAACTGAATATTTGTATGTACATTAAAATTATTTCACATGTAACTTTCAACCATTGAAGAGCTGATTGCAAACTCGCTACCAGAGCAGATAGGCCGACTAATTTACCAGCTAATATCAGCTTGTTGTGGTTGTGTCACCCTGTAAATAGCAGAACAGCCAAATATTCTGTGCATAAACACTTGACAACTACAAAATTTAAAGCATTTTATATCTTTGCTTAAGTCTACAATTCAAAACCAAAACAACAATAAACACATAAGATTACATATAAAATTATCCTAAATGCAATAACTAAAATGTTATATGAACTGCAAAAATACTGTGCAACCCAACTGCACATAGTTGGTAGCACTGTTGCCTTGCAGCAAGAAGGTCCTTGGTTCAACTCCCGGCCGGCGGTCTTTCTGCATGGAGTTTGCATGTTCTCCCGGTGCATGCGTGGGTTCTCACTGGGTACTCCGGCTTTCTCCCACAAAACATGACCGTTAGGTTAATTGGTCTCTCTAAATTGCCCTTAGATGTGAATGAGTATGTGCATGGGTGTTTGTCCTGTATGTCTCTGTGTTGCCCTGTGATTGATTGGCGACATGTCCACGGTGTACCCTGCCTCTCGCCTGTAGGCTGCTGGAGATAGGCACCAGCTTCCCTATGACCCACTATGGAATAAGTGCTATAGAAGATGAATGAATAAGTAATTGCTGATTTTCTGTTGGAATAAATTAAGTAAAATCATGCTATAAAGTTTTATTTTAACTCAATGACAGCAGTACTTTTACCCCAGGTTTTTTTGTAACTGATCAATATCTGGTGGGCATCACCATAGCAGTGTTTGTTACCATTAATGTCCATTAAAACATGTCATTGTCATTGTGTAGCCTAGAAAAACATGCAAAAAATGTGTATTTTTAACTCATAATTACCATCCAATTGTTTTATTTCCCAAATGAAGACGTTGAAAGTCTCCTCTGGTTGGTTCATTTGATTAAACCGATCATCATTTAGACGTCGATAGACAATATATGGTTGTCTTTTCACCTTTCTTTTTTTTTTTTTTATATTTGTTTTGTGGCACTAGTTGCCTTTATTTTTCCCAGTATTTTTTTCCTGAAAGTAGGCAGACAGGGAATGGGGTGGACAGAGGGGGAAGACATGTGGCAAATGTTGCGGGGTCGGGATGCCAACAAGGAAAGCTTCAAGGACTAGGCCTCCGTACATGGGTCGCGTACTTAACCCCCTGCGACACCAGCGCCATGCCCACCTTTCACTTTGACAATCACAATTTCATGATGGAAGGCAATGTTGTATTTACTACGTCTACTAACCTCCAAATTTGCATGGAAGTAAAGACAGCGAAGATGATTTTAAAATGAATGGTTCTTTAAAGTCAAATAAAGGTGCAATGTTCCTAAAACCTGTATTCTTTTTAAGAACCAGCAGGAGGGGAACCTTTGTGGTTGCAAAGTGTTTTTGAACAACCGTCTTGTTTGGAGTTAGCTAGCTAATAAAGCAGAATAAGCCGCAGAGTGTGGGTAATGTTTTATGTCTTTGTGGGGAAACATGTTCCTGTGGTATGTAATAAAACTCAACAAATATCAACCTTGAGGGAATCATCTTTTTGAACTTGAAGTATTTGTTGCATAATTAGCAATGTATTATTGGGACATATATAGAGAGGAGAGAGGCTATTTAATTTCAAAGAGCCCAGAGGGTGACATTGTACAAACAGTGATAGTATTTATTGACTTTAATATTTATTGATGCCTACAGCTCAAACATTTTTTTTATGAAAAGCATTTCCAGTTCATTGTAAAATAATTTAAAAAACTAAAGTTCAACACTAACAACAAATACATTAATCAAACCACTAAAAGAGCAGCTTTCGAGCTATTAGAATAGCTAATGAGATACTCATCACACATAGATCAGTCATAACCTTAAAACCACTGACCACACTGATGCAAAAATTTCTCATTTGAACAATATCACATTTGCATTTGTTTTTATGCTCAGTTGTGTTTCAACTGGCGAGTTCTTGATCTAAGATGAATTTGAATGATTTAGGAGGTAATCCTTCTGTTTCATTATTCAAACCCATTAGCTTAATGTAGAAGTACCATTAGCAGTTAAACAGTCTCACAGCATGATGCTGCCACCACCATGCTTGACAGTGTTTTTAGGTCTGAAAGCCTCCCCTTGACCCCTCCAGACATCTTTCTTGCCGTGGTTGATACATTAGCATAACTTTGCCTCATTGAAACATAACGTGGCATTAGTACCCATGATGACTGTACATAAACCTCTTACTGGAACTGTTTACATTGAGGCTTGTTTTGAGGCAAATATAAACATAGCTTTTAAAAAATGAATTCAAAGCAGATTTCCAGGCTTGTTATCAGTTCATATCTCAACAGTAAAGCTTAAACATTTGCTCTCTATAGATATCTAAGTTATCAGAAAGACTTAAGAAAGACAGTGATAAAACTGAAAAATTGTTCCTTGCAAAAGTAGTCATACCACTTGATCATTTGAACATTATGTTTAACTACAATCACAAAGTTCAATGTATTTCATTGGGATTTTATAAAAGGAAGCAAAAGTATACATGATTTTCAGTTTTTTACACGCAAACACAAATATTAGGTTTTTGGCATACATTTGTAATTAGCCTCTTTGAATCAGTTCTTTGTAGAACCACTTTTTTTGCTGCAGCTACAGCTACAGGTCTTTTGAGGTATGTCTACAAGCTTTGCACACCAAGAAACCAAAATTCTTGCCCATTCTTATTTGCAAACATCTTCTGATCACTTAAATTACATGGACCGCATTAGTTTTTCTCCTGCTGGTAGGTGACAGTTTTCCACTATTTAAAGTTTTGCTTTGTATTTAGCTCCAGCTTCCCCCTCTCTGCTGAAAAAAATGCTGCCACCACTATGTTTCACTGTGGGTACAGTGCATTGTGTCACTCTTCCATAAAGGCCAGATTAGTGGAGTGCAGAACCATTAGCTGTACTATCAAAGAAGATGTGGAGTTCTGCAGCTCCATAACATAAGCTTCTTTGCTGCTTTTCTGATTAATGCTCTCCTTGTCCAGCCTCTTAGTCTAGCTAGACCTTGGCTGTCCATATGCTTTCCATTTCCTGAAGATATTGTTTATTACCACAATCTGTTTTAAACTCCTCCATAACCTTCTCACTGTCCTTGCTGTGTACCATGGTCTTCATCTTGCTGTTTACTCACTATCACTAGTGATAGGAAATCTCTGAGGCCTTAACAGAACAATTGAATTTAAACTGGGATTAAAGTACACCTTATAGTTAGGTCACTTCCATTGCTTGTTCTGCGTGGACTTTCTTTAGAGGTAATATGGCTGAAAACAAATGCATACCACACTTTTCAGACATTAAAGCCCCATTTTGTGGTTTAATGTTGTAAAAAATCTTAATAAAATACATTGAAATTGGCGTTTGTAACGCCGCAAGTGCTATGACCACCTTTTTCCAGGCAATATCTATACATTTGACTGCTTTTTTCATTTTAAATCATATTGTCCAGGAGACTACAGAAAACTTATGCTACAGCATCAATAATTTAATTTGCTTAGATGTGGAGCTGTTTAATCAGTCTGTGTAAGATAAACATTAATCCAAACACAGATTTACAGCAACGTATTAAGGTCCAGGACTGAGTTGTAAATTAGAGCAAAATGCTTTGAGTTCAGAACCAGCAGGATAGCTTTAGATTCTATGTCTTGATGGCACCTTCAAACAAACGTTCTTGTGGGCAGCTTCAGGAGAAAAAAATGTAAATGTCATCTAGCTCTTGCATGAACTGATTCTAGTCAGAGCAATAATAAGTCACTTTTTTCTTGCTTCAGGGGTAACTTGGATTTGCCGCTTCCTGCAGCTGGGAAAAATGATTGGTGTGATATTCCTGACTGCATGTGTGTGCTCAGGTCTACCTTTGCCTTGGGCCAAGTTGCGGTTGAAGCCCAGTGGACTGACAAACTCAAAGAGAAAGACGGCGATGGCTGTGACAATGAGCAGCATCACAAACATCATCACCCAAACCGATGCGCTGAAGGGCTCTGCGAGGAGGAAGAGAAGGAGATTCTCAGTGTTAGTGAAATTGAGTCCATGAGCTGAAGAGATGTCAAAGAGGAGAGGGAGATGCAGGAAAAAAAAGCAACACGGTTGAGGGAGATACAAAAATACGATGGACGAGACACCAGTGAGAGACTTGGAAAGGAAGGAGAAGGACAGAGTTAGTCATAGTTTGAAGGAGCACATTTCCATATTTTTCATTATTCCCTCGGATGGCAGCTGAGAGAGGGAGAGGCTCAGGGCAGAGGGGGATAGAGGAGAAAAAGGATGAGAAACAGAGGAAGGTGTAAGAGACGAGGTTCAAATTCTTAGCTATCCACATGTGTGCGTGATTAATTTGTGTGCGCATGAGTTTGCGTTTGGCGTGCAGCAGGGCAGGAGTTCAGAGAGCGGGATGAGTTCCAGAGATGTTGAACCCAGACAGTTTGTATGTTGGTTTGTGTGTCTCGGTGTGTGTGTATTTGTGTCACTGCATGTGTAAGTATGTAACTGCCAGGGTTAGCCAACCCTGAGAAATTGTGCGCTGAGGTGCCTCTAATATGAGTGCGAGAGATACTGAACCGTCACTGATACTCTGAGTCTGACTTGACACACACACACACACACACACACACACACACACACACACACACGGCCACAGCACATTCATTCTCCACACGTCCTTGACTCGATACAAGAACATCCCGATATATTAGCCCAGTATCACAAACACGTTTTGTTTTCTGTAATTCTGACACATGGCATGATACACAGGGACCAACACATGCACGGCCCAATACACCTCCCTCCCGACCCCCCTCGTTCCCTGTCGCGCTCCAATGACAATACAATACATTAGGCAAGCACAGAGGAGCATTTCGGTTTCTCGCCATATCAACAACTGGAGAAGAGGAAGGAGAGGAAGAAGAGGAGGCAAATATCAAGAGTGCTTTGTCTAAGCTCACTTTTCCAAAAAGGAAAAATAATGGAAACAGCTGGCGTGCTCCACTTGCTCTGCTCTGGTAGAAATATTAATGTGCTCAGAGTGTTGAGGCCCAGATAAAGTGATAGTACAAGTGGAGTTTGGCCAACATATAGTGTGTGAATAAAATATTCCATTTCATGTTCAGGATTTTGCCAACATGTAAGCACCTCCCCATTATTTTGTCCCCAGTAGTCGGCTCAACAGCGGATTAGGCTGGCAAAAAAATAAAACAGAATGGAGAAAACTGTTTTTAATAAAGGAAGTCTGGAAGATTTACCAAGAAAGGCGGAGGGTGAGACGGTTCCGTTGCTGCGTGACACCATGACGCTGATGCCAGTTTCTACGAAGGGCACGGAGAAGTCGATGACCTCTGACCTCTCCTCGTTGATGGTCAGAGACCCCACAGCCATGATGGCCTTCTTATACACCACCTGATAAACGGAAAAATTCACGGTAACACTTGGAACCAGACTGTCTTTGATGTGTTTCTCGTTTTTTAGGGTGGGGTTTGGATGTGAAATATCATAGTGATGGTGGTCTGTACCACAAAATGTCAGCTGTTGTTGGAGGGCACTTTGAGCAGACAAAAAATAAATAAAGCTGTCTTTTGTATTTGGTTTGTCTTTATTGTCTTGTTCCAAATAGACAGTAACTCTACTCAGAAATATAATTTTTTTGTCCGTCTGCCTTACCATCATTAATAGTTGTGTCTATGTTTTCCTACCAGATGTTCAGATTAAACCTTTTTTGAATTTTACTGACATGGCTTTGCTTCTAAAATCAAGATTAATGATATGCGAATGATGACTTGTCCTGGGTGTGCCCCGCCTTTTGCCCACTGACCGCTGGAGACAGGCACCCCCCTATCGCCAACCCTGCAAGGACAAGCAGGGATAAACAATGAATGGATGTGAGAATAATGGTCTCGCATCTAAAATCCTTTAAAAAATGTATTCTTTAGGACACTATGCATCTTTTAACCTGGCAGAAATATCTATTTTTAATGAATATTTAAAAATTATGTATTGTACTCAAATATTTATGGATTTGTTTATATTTATGGACATTTTCAAAAATAGATGGATATATATTTAAACATTAAAGTACAAAATTACAAAATGTGGAGTTACCCATTTAGCATTTTTGGGGATGTTTTACATATAAAATATTTAAAGGCATATCGTAACACCATTTACACCACGTTTTACAGCATTACTGTGTATTAAAAACTGCTAAATAATGGATTAAAAAAGTTTGTTAAAGTGGTATGGAAAAAATTATTGCTTCAGTTGCATTTGCTTTAAATAATTTTGCCCCCTCCATCAAAAATGCACCTATGTAAATAAAGATAGGATTTTTCTAATTTCCAAACCTTTGAGATTTTGAAGATCAGGGGATGGTAATAAATGTGTCAGAGGAAGTAATAGTACTGATGTTTAAAACTCCTTTTGATAAGATGCCCGGGACAGTGCAGAGTATTCTTTGGTGGAGAGGACAGAAGTGCTCCCCCCATCCCCCACCTCTTTCTTTAAGTTTCTTCAAGCCAGCTGTGTGGAGGAAAAACCCCTTCACTTTTTTCTTTAATTTAAACAAATATGAGGTTGGCTGAAAAAAAACAAAGGCGAGACTACCTCTCCAACCATGCCGTTCCACATATTGTTGATCTTCTTCCCATGTTTTCCGTTGGTAACCAAATATAGATCATAGGTAAACTTGACGTTCCTGGCAATCTTCTTCAGAATGTCGATACAGAAACCTTTGCAGCACTGTTTGATATAGGCACCTCCTGCTCCTGATGTACTGTTTCTGCAACAAACACAAACAAAAACATGCCTTTTTCAACCATATTTAACAAATTATTTGCACGCTGATCTTAATGTTATTGAAAGAAATCTTAAAGAAATATTGACGTTCAGCAACTGTTCGACAATCGGGATTCAGGTTCTGCTACATGCAGAGCATCTTGCAACAAAAAACTGATCTTTGTCTTTGACTGTCAAAAAAGTTGAAAACCCTGCAGATAAAAGGGAATTCGCTAATCAGCTGTGTATAACAGCCTTACAGAAACCGGCAACACTGGCTCAAAGCCGTTCCCCCAGAAACAGATCAGAATGAGTTGCCGCTCTGCCACTCACAAACTGTGAATTATGGTGTAAAGAGTGGAGAGGGAGGGGACAACATCATTAAGAATATACAGATCTGGCCTTGGGTTGTAATGGGCCCTAAGTTAATGCTTAGTTGGCTTTTATCTCCATATGACTCTGAGAATAGATGAATGTTGTCCATGATTTCTGAATTTTTTTGCTTTGATACATATAAGGCTAACGAATTAGGATCTTGGTTAGCAATTATTGTCCTGTTTTACAGGATTTGTTTTAGCATTCCTGGTGTGATTGGCTGTAACTGTATAGTACAATCCTGGCTTGGTACATACAGTACTGTGAAAAGTGCTTGCCTCCTTACAGACTTCTTCAGTTTTTGCCTTTTTGTCACACCTAAATGTTTCATATAATCAAAATAAATGTATAATCGAACAAAGAAAACCTGTTATACAGTTTTCAAATGATGATTTCATTTATAAAGGGAACAAAGCTATCTGAACCAAACTGTCCATTTGTGAACAAGTAATTGCCCCTTGTTAAGTCATCAAGAAACCTTGTTTAAGAACAAAAACTGAGTTAAATTTCATCAATACTCTCCTGACAGTCCTATCCCTTCTTCTCTAAACCTACTCGACACTAATAACTATTGAAAGCAACGGTTTTTCATTGTTGAATGAGAAAAGTAAAAAAAAATTACTGTATTTCTCTTAATAGTCTATGATAAACCGTTATTACAAAAGTATTTAGAGCTGAGCACCAGTTCTGGTTAATATTTAGGGTCTTTTACTGTTTCAGGTCATCTAAATAAATGTATTATCAGGCTAAGATAACCAGTTAAGCAGTTTTGAAATTAGTATTTCATTTACCAAGTTAAACAAGCTATCTGAACTAGCCTGGTCATTTGTAAGACCTGTAGAATAAAGAAATTATTTTAAATAGAACCTGTCTGACAACATGAAGTAGGTTTAAAGGTCTTAAAAAGTACCGCATCATGCCCTGATGTAATGAAATTCAAACAGCAGAGTGAGCTAATATCCAGATATGTGGATGAAAAAAGAAAACATAGATCGTTGGTGAACTGGGAGGTGTGGCATGACCTTAAACATGTTGTTCATGCTTGAGCCGTCCTGCTCATAATGTGGCTGAATTAAAACAGTTCTGTAAAGAAGAAAGGGCCAAACTTGTCCTCCATGATGTAAAAGACTCATTGACAGTTATCGCAAATGCTTCTTGGCAGTAGTAGTTAACACATTTATATGGCGATAGAAAAATTGTTTGGACACCTGTTTTGCATTAATAAATGAAATCGTCGTTTAAAATCAGCCTTCTTTTTGTATTTACTAAAGTTTTTTTTTTGATATTTAAATTTGTTTAATCCGAAACATTTTAATATTACAAAAAGCAGATACAGATGAAACCTGTAAAGGGTGTCATATTTTTTCACAGCTTACCGCAGTTTGAAGGTCACAGAACAGTTCATATGCACATTTACCCCCTCACTTCTCCCATGTTTTTGTTTTATGGCAAAACTTAAACAACTGTGCTGACAATCTGCCATCGTTGCTGTGTGTGGACATATGTATAAATGTGTGTGTTGACGTAGTGACATAAGTATCCAGATGGGGCTCAGCTGGGAAGAAATAATGTATACAGTGTGTGTGCATTCGAACACCTGGGACACAGACTGTCTATATTCACAGACGCTGAATACATACCATAATCTTCTTTCCTGTTTCAGACGAATTTTATTGTGCGACTGGCTTCTGTTTAAAGATTTTCTTAATCCTTTGATCTTTCACATCTCTTACAGTCGTTCTCCGTTTTCTGTGCTTGGTGAATCCCGTAGTTCTTCATGAACTTTCTCTCAGATTGGATTAAGTTAAAATGCCAAGTGAAAGGTCACGGAGTTACAATCCATATCAGCTACATCAAAGATGGCCAACTTTGGAGTGAAATTAAGTTTTAATGGAAATGCTTTTGAAAAAGCCTGATAGAGTTTAATAAATTATGAGAATCACTTAATACAACAATTCAGTTTCGTTCGCTGATCCAAGGTACTCAAGGGATGACTGTCAGAAAAAGTTCACTTTAACATCTGTTATCTTTCTGTGCATCTGCTGTGTGTTTGGCAGCAGAAATGTGTGGGTAAACTGTTTATTCTGAAGGAAATAAAAGAAACAGAAAGTAGCAAAGAAATGACTGAGAAAAGCGACACGGAAAGGACAGTTGATATTTTAATCATGTGGGTTGGCTGCTCTGTAACTCTATTTAAAGCCCGGCAGCATCTGCTCAGTACCCCTGTGTTTTCATCTGGTTTGGGTAGCCGGCTCGGAGGGAGGAACACATTCGCTGACACACAACGCACTGGCTCTCTCTGCCTTTCAGCAGTATTTACGTTTACTCTGCCCCATCGCAATCCCACTTTTACAGTTTGACTGAAGCACAAGATGTGGAGGTAGCAACTCAGTTACAGTCAGACATGTTCACTTCTGGCATACCTCCATGTCCTCTTGTCTTTAAAGCTTACGTAAAGCTATAGGTACATTTGTTGAATTTTAAGTCATGGCTGTCTTGGGACAAGGTTCATATGCAATGGACTTTTGCACCACACACTCAAGACAGGTTAGCCAGTCTCAAGTAGACCAGTATTATACAAAAACCATTAATCACCCTTCTTTCCTTTTTACCTTGCTTCCAAGAAGCCAGGCTGTTATGAGGTCTTTTTAGGTTTTCCAGTTTTCATTTCTAAATACTTTTGTAAAACTGATTGATCACAGGCTATTAACACAAAAAACAGTCAATTTTTCAACAAGGACTTTTCTCGTGACTGAGTAAAATTCAACATTTTAACCAGACGGCAGCAACCGTTGCTTTCGATAATTATTAGTGTCAGGTAGGTTTGGAGAAGAAGGGAGAAGTTTCAGCAGTAATGACTCTCTTTAAACATTGTTTTTTTCCAGTCCACTTTATTAAAAGTTTTGTGTGTTTATTTCTTTGTGTGTGTGTGTGTGTGTGTGCTTGTGTCAGATTGAGAGACAGGGAATGGATCGAGAAGGAGATGCATCATAACAACCACTTAGATTAGCAACACTGTAGGCATGAACAATTAGACGACTGACTCACCACTCATGGGCAGTTTATCTTGTGATCTGACCCGTCATATCTTCCCGCAAAGCAAATTACCCTGCTGTAGAAGTCAAATGTTCACAGGCCAAAATGGCTTCTTTTTTCCTCTTAACCTTCATCTAAGTTAGCTGGTACCAGCTCTCTAAAATAGGTTATTAAATAACATCCCACACTTTGAACGTCTCATGGAGCAGTTTTCAATCCATCATCTAAAAATGGGACATCTGCAAACCTACCAAGATGTAGCCGTCCACATAAACTGTCAGGCTGGGGAAGGAGAGCGTAATCAGGGAAGCAGCCAAGAGGCCCATGGTAACTCTGGAGAAGCTGCAAAGATCCACAGCACCGTTAGGAGATTTTGCCAACAGAACAACTATGTAACAGAAGATGTGCTGGTAAGATGGGAAGAAAATTAATTTTTTTGGCTTTAACGCAAAACACTATGTGTGGTGGAAAACTAATACATAACTTTGAAACAAACCATCTTCATGGGTAAACATGGCGGTAAAAGGATGATGCTGCGGGGGCCCTTGTTTCAGCAAGTAAAGGGAAGTTGGACAGAGCTGACAGAGAGATGAATGGAGCTACCTAAAAAATAAAAAACACTGCCATCTGAACATGGTAGAAACTGGGAGGAAAATTAATTTAAAAGCGGCCAAAAAATAAATACAAGAAACCTTTCGAAGAGAGTCTGAGTCCTTTAAAGCGCAATAAAAAACAAGAAGTAACTGATTACTCAAGTTATGTTTTTGCACTGGGCTTTAAACTCACTAAATTTTATCTGTAGGTTCAGTCAATATGAATTACTAAAGCTTTTTCATTTTCATTAGTTGATCTTAGTGGTTCTGACCCCAGGTAATAAAATATTCCTCAGATCTAAAACACAAGTTAGATAAGCACAAAGTGCAAAGAGCAGCATCCAAGTTAGCGATGTGGGTAATGAGTTTTAAAACAGCGGGGGCTCCTTGAGGTTACTGAAAACAGGAAAATTCAGAGAAAAGATGTACTTTTTACGACAGAATATTTCAGAGTAATTCTTCTCTCCCGACATTTCGTTGTAGAGGAGCAGCAGAGAGAGGAGTCAAGACCAGGTGAAATAATGACTACGCTGCCACTGGGAGCTGGAGCTAAGTGGCTCCTCGTAACAGAGCACAAGCTGGTGAGTGAGAATAGACCGTAGCCTGCAGACATGGCGCACGACTCCCGGAGGCGCGTTGAATGCCAGAATTCGGAATTTGATGTGAACGGCCACTGGCAGGCAGAGGGGAGGAAGGAGAGCTGGGAACATGGGGCGACAAAAAAGGAGAACTTGGAGAGGTTGACAACAGGGCAGGCAGCATTTGAGTGTCTGAACAGAATACTTCACTGGCCTGGTGCAGAGAGAGTTTTAAGAATCCAGGTGGGAAAGGCTACATTAAATATCTTTTCACTTGCTGGCCCCAGTGGTACAACACAGCCATGGTTTCCTTTTAACAGCTTTACTGAAGCTGGATAATGCTGCTGAGTCAACTAAAGTTTAGTTTTAAAGAAGGCAAAAATCCATGAAATGTATTTACTATGCAAGCAGCAAACTTTACATTTGTGCAAGTAATTTCATAGCGGAACAGTTCAGGATTACAATTAAGACTGTCAATTTATTCTGCTGCTTATTGTCGTTTAGCCTCAGTTAATTGTTTGATCAGTGAAATAAGTCTTTAAAATAAAAAAAATTAAAAATCCACACTGAAACTCACACAGCTAATGTTTCTGAAACAAACTGACACATTTTATGGTCGACTTCTCAATAAAATGACTAATTGTTCCAACTCTACTCCAAGCTCAGCAGGAATTATCACCTTGGAGCAATTGGCTTTTTACGCACAAGCCAAGTCAAACAAATGTATTCATTTTTGATCAGGGATGCAGATCCTAATGAAACACAACGCTCTCAAAGATGTTGATAATGTTTCACATTAACAAATGATTAGATCAAGATTTTCGCAAACATCTACAACCAAGCAGCACAAGCTTTTCACTGCAGAAGACATCCCAGTTTGACCACTAGGATCAAAGTACTCCACCATTATTGGTCCCTAAACTCAACATCTGGATCTGTATCCTGCAGCCAGTTTTTAAAGTTCAAGGCCTGATTTCATGTTAATAAAAATCTGTTTCAGAGGCACATGTCTGTGCTTTTTCTAAGTGTTTTACCCATTTTAATGATGTTCACAGATAAAGAGAGACCATATTGGCTGCTGCAGTTTAAAGTATCACCGAGTGATGTGATCTGCTTTGCACACTGCTCAGAAGAAAGCATCTGAAACACTTGTCATTAAATTGAATAACGTTTAAAGCAAAGAATTAAGTTTATGAAGCACAACTGAACAACTTTATTATCTGCATATGGTTAACTTGAACTGCAATGAAATTCTGTATGTTACGAGGCGCATTATAAAAAAGTCACAGGTAAACATGCTAGCATTAACTTTACGCTTAAGAGCAACTGCTCCGCATGAGAAAGGAGGAAGACTTATTTAAGCATTTAAGTAGATATGTTGGTCCATATCCTTAGAAACAAATGATAAAATTTATCAGATTTGAGGTGATGTGCTCTCAGAACATTATAGAAGTTGTGTGTCAAATGTGTCAAAATGTGTCAAAATGTGAAAAAGCCACAATATCTGCTTTCTTTTTAAAAAACTGGCCAGGGAACATTTTCTGAAAGTCTTAAAAGTCTATAAGGTAGCTTAACTTTTAAAAATTGGTAATAAAAAAAATCACTGTATAATTTCACCTTTTATAAAGGCCTAGACCACACTAGTCCCGGGTATTTTGCAAACCAAACACTTTATTTATGTATATTCAACTAACACCCTTATGCAAGCAGAGTTTTAGTGGAGTGTAATGGAGATCCCCCCCCCCCCGAGTTGTGTTTAAAAATAAACACAACTCAGACTAAAAAGAAAAATAAAACAATTGGTCTGAACCTTTGCTGGTGTGTTTTCAATTTCAATTCAGTTTAAAAGGGAGTTTTTCCTCTCCACTGTCGCTACATGCATGCTCAGTATGAGGGATTGCTGCAAAGTCAATGCCAGTGACTGTCCACTGTCTCTACATGCTCATACAGGAGGAGTGAATGCTGCAAGTCACTGACTGGATGCAATCTGCTGGGTTTCCTTAGACAGAAAAACTTTTTATCCAATTTGAATAAATAACTAACTCTGACTGCACTGTTCAATGTTTAGGACTAATTGGAATGTATGTACCTGACTTTTGTGAAATGCCTTGAGACGACATGTGTTGTGAATTGGCGCCATATAAATAAAACTGAATTGAAATTGAAAAAACACCAGCAAAGGTTCTGTTTTAACAATTGTTTTCTGCATCTTTTTCAGATTTGTTTCCTCAATAAATTTCAAAACAATAAAAAAGTTTTGAAAGAAAAAGAAAACTTTTAATATGTTAAAAAAAAACTACAAGTATTTTGGGAAAATGACCAGCAGTTGCAAACTAGCTACTACTAGCTCCACAATTTTAAGATCCAATTCTGCAAAACACCTCTCAATTCTGAACTGAAAGGTGAGAGGTTTTTCACCAAGCTTGAAGTCAAAATCTAATATGTCCACCACACTTATAAAATGCTCTGCCAGCTGCAGTAAAACAACCTTTTTATTTATTTCTCTCAGTTTGTATCTAATTAAAGCACTCACAACGTGTGAACATGGTATTTCTACTGGTGTAAAAGAAAAAAGCAACACATTAACGTGTGAAAACATAAAGAACACTGTAACAGGGTACAAGAAGTAGCTCATTCTTCTAATGAACTGTAATACTCATAAACTGCAGTTCATAATCGATAGCTACAATACTTAAAACGCCTGTATTACCCAGTTACAAAACAAAACACAAATCAAGCTGAAGTCAAAATAAAAAAATAAAATTTTGCTGCACTGGAACTTACAGCTGAGCTAATAGCAACAGGGGGCAATTAATTATTGATTCTAGGGGGAAAAAAATTATCAAACCAAATGAGAACCAGTTTGCCTTGTAAATGTATCCAACCACAAGCTTTCATTCCAGTGCAAGCTACATGCATCTGGATATCAGTCCCCAGCATAAACAGATGGTGAGTCATTATTATATAAAAAAACTGAGTGGGCCCAGGATGGAAGAAAAGAGGAAGAGCAAAGAGCAGCTGATTGACAATTGTGTTGTCAGACAGGCAGAGTTCGGTTTGAAAGGTGTGATTCCATTTCAAGGATATTTAAAGCAAATATAGATGACGAAGAAGAAAGACCCACTTTAGCTTCATTGTGTATTCAATATATTTTAAGACTTTTCTCATACCTCCATCTGAAGTGCCTTGAAAAGGTATTCATACAACCTGAACCTTCGCACGTTTTGTCATGTTACAACCATAAACCTTTTATTAATAAAAATCTAAAAAGTGTTGTGTGTATTTGTACCCAGCCTCCCTGAATCAAAACTTAGTAGGACAACTATTTGTTACAATTACAACCGCAAGACTTTTGATGTATGTTTGAAATATTTTTGAAGAACTCGAGCTCAGTCAGATTGGAGGAAGAGCATCTGTGAACAGGAATTTAAGTTTCAACTGGATTTCAATATGGTCTTTGAATAGGCCACTCTAACACATGAATACACTTTAACTCGGCAACTTTACCCCTGACCTGTCTGGTGTGTTCCTTTGTCTTTGTGATACTGTTTGTTCACTACAGCCCTCTAACCGCTGCCTCTATGCTATAATACAGTATAAATATAAGTAAGGCAACTGACTGGACCGGATTCTACTAGGAAGTATTAGAGTAAAGGGGACTGAATACATATTTTCAGTCTTGTGTTTAAAATGAGCAAAAAACAAGTACTTTTTCTTTCCACTTAACAACAACCCTCTACGTTTTGTTGGCTGATCACATAAAATCCCACTGAAATGTTTTAAAGCTTCTAGTTGTATTATGACATTTTGCGAAAAGGCTCAAGGGGTATGAATACTTTTGAGAGGCACAGTCTGTAAACCTTCTCCCAATTGCTGTAAAAGTCTGACTTTTATTTGGCCTGATTTAATTTGAGTTGTGGTTAGCCGGAGCTCACTGACACATATAGTGTTTGGGTACTTACAGCTTGACATGTTTACGACAGGGCACAGAGTTTCTATTGCAGGTGCCGGTGAGGATGTCTACATTGTCGACAATGACAAAAGGCTTCTCCTCCAGAGTAACGATGGAGAGGTGATTCTCATCAGCATCCTCATCCCCATGGGCGTTATACCTCGGCCACACTGGAAACATGAGCGACAGCGTCCCGTTCTCCCAGCGGCCCATCTGTGTGCGCACAAATATACAAAATCAAACACAAGAATCCTGAGTGGATGTTATAGTTTTTTACTTCGGTTCTCTTTAAATGTACTTTAAAAACACCTAATTTGTTACCTTCTCCCATTTCCTTTCACTGTTCAAGACAATGACAACCAATCTGGGGTTGGCCTGGTAACCATCTGGAGTAAAGGATAGATCTCGTCCTTCGTTCCACACATGCATCATGTGTCTGCAGCCCATGGGGAGTTAGAGAGCAGGGAGCTGTTGTTATGCATCAGTCACAGTTTGTGCACAGAAGCAGATACATTTCAAATAACACGCTAAACACTCAGTAATCGCTGCAAGAGGATGCTCTACAAATCAATACTGTCTTCACCCACTGCGTGTGTGTGCATGCCTCAGTGTGTGAATCTCTGTGTGAGTGGGAGGGAGGCAGAGTCAGAGGGTACATATCTCTTCCATCAACATTCTGCATTGATTCTTCCACAGATGTATGCCTGAAAGACAAGTCACTGGTGCAACAAGGGTGCCCTCACTCTCTTACTCACTACAGCTCTCCTGCATGTGCAAACAGGGCCTTTGTTGAAACATTTAAACTTGCTAAAGTGAAGCAATGGAAGGCAGCTAATGAGCCAGCCTGGCACACAGTGATACGGGACTAAGAACACACTCACTTTTCCAACAGCAAGCCTGATCTGATTGTCAAACCATGAGATTATAGCTTGAATTCCCACATGGAGAAAGAAGGGTCATCTAAGGAAGTTTAGGGAGAGGACTAAATTACAAAACAGACAGAGCTTCCTCTTAAATAATTCATTTTGACACTGTCAAGCACGGGTTGATGGATGATGCCTGACAACTTAGAACCTCATCTGACCAAACAGAAAAAACAAAAATTTGCCTCATGAACATTTTAGCTTTAATTCTATTAAATAAAGAGAGTAACTCTCCTCGCAAGTCTTTATTTTGATTCACATTTTTATTAAAACAAGGGCAGGGAGTTTTAACAACCCTTCAGATTTTTTTATAAGCAACCAGGGCAGAAGGCTATGATGGGTTCATGAATAAGCTGAAATATTGTGACAGAAAGTCATGATGCATCAGAGGAATTATTTGACTGCAGATTTGAATGGACCTTGCAGGTAAAACCATCGTAAGTATTCTTCACTCAAGCAGGTGTAATTCTATATTGTCTCATCTGCAAAAGAGGTGTTGAGGTCGATGCACATAAACACTGCTGGATTAAAGAGGTGCAGTGATTATCTCTTTTCACTATCACTTAAAATGCAGAAGTATTGGCGCCCTCACGGATTTCTTATGTTTTCATTGTTTTATGTCACACTTTTTTTCAGATCATTAAGACATCAGACAAAGATGACCCGAGAAAACACAAATTGCTTTTTTAAAATTCAATTCATAAATTGGAAAAAAGCTATCCAAACCAGCTTAGACCTACATGAAAAAATAATCACCCCAAAAACCTAAAAGGTTTTGCCAAATGGCTGCATTGTAGCATTTGTGATAACTGGAAATTAGTCTATTACATGAAAAGGAATTTTGCCCCTCTCTTCTTTGCAGAATTGTTTCAGTTCAGTCCTATTAGAGGTCTTTCAATCACAATCAGCATTTTTTTAAAGGTCATCCCACAGCATCTCAAGTGGATTTAAGTCCAGATCTTGACAAAACCTTTAATTGTTTTTTTTTGGGCTGTTTAAGAAGTGGACTTCTTCTGTGCTTTGCATCATTGTCCTGCTGCATAACCCAAGTGTGCTTGAACCCAAGGTCACAAACTGATAAAATTTTTTTCTGTAGGATTTGTTTGGTAGAGATCAAATTTCATGCTTCTCATTAATTACAGCGAATTGTTCTAAAGTAGCAAAGCGGCTCCAGACCTACAAACTACCACCAACATCAGACCGCCAGTATATTTATCTGAACTGCGTTGGTGTTAAATGTCATTGGGACACACCCCTTCCAAAAAGTTCCACCTTTGTCACATCAGGCGACAGAATATTTCCCAAAAAAAGTCTTGGGAATCATTAAAATGTTAGATACATTGGCCACTTATAGGAAGATTCACCAGTGTTCTTCTTCATTAGTGTGTAACGGCTCTTGGTTGCTTGAGTCCTTAGAAGAAACCTTAGAAATAGCTTTGTAAACTATTTCCAGACTAATAAATGCCAATGACTTTGTTTCTCATCTGCTCTGTTTCTTTTAATCAAGACAAGAGGTGCTGTTGTTTGTGATCTATTAGTTTAATTCATGCCTTCAGACAAGGTCCATTAAATTATTTATTGGTTCCATAGGTCAGTAATCAGGCCTGGGCGCGCCCAATTAAAACTAAACAAAAACTGTTTGATCCTAAAATTTGTTTGAAGAATTTAAGTTTGACAAAAAAAAAAAAACAAGGAAAACCCCAGAAGAAATCCGTAAGGGTCGCAAATACTTTTTCAAAGCACTGTAAAAGTCAGTTTGTTCCTTTTCTCTTTTAAGTCAGGTTCAACTCATTCAGTGGGGCAAATAAATAAATGGTCCCAGAGCATGTAGGCACTGCAAAAAGATAAAACAACCAAACAATACCAAACAGCTCCGTTGTTGGTCCACCCTCTCTCAGCAAGCACAAATAATTAGCTCCACATAAACCTACGCAGTTACACATAATAGACACTTTTGCTCTCTGTAATTGAAGCTGTCTCTATTGTAGATTACAAAGGTTTCATTTATTAGTGGCATTTCGAGATAAATATATATTTTAATGTTTGAAAGTTCCTCACGGTGCAGCAGGTGATGCCCTTGTCGCAATAAATTGCCATTGCTGAGTACATATAGTGCAACACTGTTGCAGTTTATTCTGGGAAAAACGCTGTTTCCTCTTATTTGGAAAAAAATATTTTTAATCCAAACGCTTGAAGCTAGGCTATTTTTAATGTATGCACTAGAAAAAATTATATGTTTATAATTTCGTGTTTAGGTTTCTGTTTAAAATATTATGTTTTATGGATCTTATGTAATATTCCAAGTTCATTATACTCTGAATGTTTCTTTGTTATTCTCTGTAAGCCATAATCATCAAAATTACAGGAAATAAAAGCTTGAAATACTTAGCTCAATGTGTAATGAATCTATATAATAATTGAGTTTCACTTTCTGGAATTAGTGACAAAAAATAAATAATAAATAAATATTTTTCACAATATCCACGTTTTTGAGATGTACCTGTACATAGCCTTCGGTGAGCTGCAGCACTCCTGCTGAATACTGCAAAAGGCTGCAAGAAGGAATTTGTTGAGTGTTTTTATACACTTCAGGTTAATTTTAGAGCCTGATAAATTCCAGATCATTTTTTAGTCCTGATGTATAAAATACTTCACAACTAAAAAAGTATATGTTTGTTTACCCTTGATTTTATACAGTAAAGAAGGTGTTTCTGTGTAATTGTATGGGAAATTCTAAATAGCCGTGCTTAAATAGCATCCTTATGAGCAAGACTATTTATTTTCCTGATTTTAGTATGTAGGTTACAAAGTATGATCTACAGTTAGCTGTAATACTTCACGTGACCCTGGTGTCCAAAGGTTTCAAAATGCATGAATGAAGGAAAATAAAAGGTGTCTCCTCTTGCTGCTTATTTAAAAGAGCAAGATAAGTGACAGCTTATCATATACCAGTTATATCACATAAACATTTTTTCTATAAACTCACCGAGGATAAACCTCATCTCTAACCTGTACCATTACGTTGCTCAAACATGTTAAAGCCTAAGATTTTAATTCCTGCCCAGCACGAGTGATGTTGGATCCAGCAGGTTTGATGGTGTCTTTTAAATGCCAGATTATGTTGTCTTGTTGCTTCGTCTCTGTCTCACACTGTTGATGTGCACACTGCGGCAAAGATGGAATCTAGACTAATGTATGCAGTAGTCTGATCACAGCCTCATCACCTCCAATTCAAGGAAGAGGAATCCAACCTGTCAGTTCGTTATCACAGAAAATGGATGCACTGGTTTTCACTACATCTAATAACTTAGACAAAATTAAGTGCGTCTATGACACAGAATAAAGATCGTTAAGAAAGCTGCCATTAAGAGTTATACTGGATCAACATGTTAACAATGGCACCATTGCATATGGCTTAATACATAAATTGTAATGATCTAATAAGGAGGAGAAATGGGCTAACAAAGACATAATGGTCAATATTAAATTGTGGCTCCTGTTCTGATGAGTTAGCTCATAATTCATTACAGATAAACAGAGCCGAGCAAACATGACCTTTATGTGTTTGCTAGTTTAATATAGACTTCCGTCTGTATTATTTCATATTTTGGCCGCCGCATGTTTCATATTCATGAAGCCGACACAAAATCACAGCACAGAAACATGATGACAAGCAGCATGACTATCAGTCCTGCGATGGTTCGTTTTTTTATGTCTTTTTTCTTACGGAGCTACAAGTACCACATCTCCAGAGAGCAGCAGACAGGTATCAATGAGATATGCAAATACAGCAGTGTGCAAAAGTTATAGACCACTACTTTACATATGGTTTGTTACCAAGTAGTCGAATTTTCTTTTTAAGTGGTCTTTATCAAAATTTCTTATGAGGTTTTTAAGGTTCTTTCTTTTTTGGAATTAGCCTGTTGTTTGACACATTCCCTGTCCTGATGTTTAGGCTGAACATTGCAGTATATATTGTTCTGTACTATTCATAAAACAATAAATAAAGTGAGCAATTTAAGGGGAAAAGAAGAAAAAAATATTTACAGTATGAACAGCATCAGAAAGTCATTTCTTTAAGAAATCCAGCAAAGTCATTTAGTTGTTCATCTCCTGTTTACCACATTGTTGGCTACTACTGTGTCTTCCACATTTACTGAAATCCCTGGTAAAGATGTCTTGAAAGCATCAAAATAAATTGCCGTAGCAGAATCTCACATTTAATAATCGTTCATCTTGCCAACACGCACAGTGAAGAAGATGATAGCAAAGTCAGACAAAATCTACAAAGCTCACTGTCAGAGAACTACAGCAAAGAATATATGTGAAGGATGGTGCAGCTCTTTGAGGATTCTTTTTTTTTTGGGGTAAAATATTATTTTCTACCCATCAAAGTATGTCTTTTGACTAAAGAAATGGTCTAAAGAAATGAGAACAAATGTAGTATCTTTACCCTGTGTCACACAGACTCGCCAAGTCGGCTCCAGTCAACGCTTTAGCAGCTCAGGGCCATAACAACAGCAGGTTTTTCTCAAAGTGAAGAGGAAAGCATCTGACCCTGGCACTTTGGCAATCAGCTTGTTAGTGCTAAAAACATAGTTTAGTTCATTTGAACAAAATAAACTGGAACAAAAGTTTTTCTTTATGACAGGCTGCTAATAACAAGGTGTTTGAAGATCCTGTTTAGACTTTTGTCTTTATCCCTTTTCAGTGCACCATCATAGGTCGTTTGAGCATTTTTGTGCCTGAATTATTCATTGATAAGAGTTAATTAACATAACTTTGAAGGGGCTGGTACTTGACAGAATGCTACTGAAAAAGCATTCAAAGTCAAGAGAGAAGATCTTCAGAAAATCTGAAAATGGTTTTGACTAAATTACAGTATTAAAAAAACCCTGTAATTTATTTCAGTAATTGCTTTCGAAAACCGACAGTGGTTATCAGTGGTGCTCGTGCAGATTTCTCTACCACACTTTTTCCTTCCAGAAAACTTTCCATTATTATGTTAACATATATAACTCAATGAAGAGCCAGCATCTTTAGAAATGACCTTTTCCTTGATATTCTGATTTTGGAAAATATATAACATGTATTAACAGAGAAGATAAAGAAAGAGGAATAACTCCAGACATGGTACAGCAAACATGAACACACCTACTAAGATATTTGTGCTGTCCACAGAGACATGTAACAAAAATAATAAAAAGAACAAAGCTGGTAAAATCTGCTTTAAGTCTGACTTATTTGAAGTGCATCCTATCATGGAACAGGAATACATCCACATCAGAAGCTACTGAGCTCTAGTTAACACAGAGTAGCAACAACTTAAAGGTCTGCTTTTCAGTTCTTTGTCTTTTAGCTAAGGAGACACAATTGGCTTCAAAAAGCTGCGCACAAAAGCTGACAATGTTAAATGTCATTAGAAATCACAGAGTTTAACACTGCTGTCATCTCCGCTTCCTTCCCCAACACCATCCCTCTCATTATAGGGTTATGCAAGACTGCCGAACACCGAGCTACAAAGAAAAGCTCAGTTATGCAAGTCCCTAGACCTCGATCTTCTTACACTCATCACACATAAACCCACACAGACGCCCGCACACACACACATACACACACCTGCGCAGGGCACTAGGTGGGAGCTTTCCAGGGCTCCTGTCTGATGGTGTGCTGAAGCAGCTGGTCTGGGCCTCCGGCAGCTCCCCCTTCTCTCGCAGCATGGAAGTGGCTGCAGAGGAAATTATGCCGACCCCGTCCCGCACCCGCGTCTCCAGCGGATACTCCCAGTCGTCATAGGACACGGAGATCATACCCAGGGGATACATCTGAAAGGAACAGAGATTTAAGGAGCGGCACAGATGCTGTGCAGGATTCAGTTTTACTTCAATTTAGCATCTCAACCCTTATCTTTAACATCCATATGTATTTATCAGCTATACTAAAATAATTCATAGCTTCTTTGTTTCTGTGTTCCTACACTGAGCATCTCGATCAGTTTATGTCTTTACATTTGTCAGTCTAAAGTCCCCTGCTCTTTATTCATTTGAATTTGGTGTTGACTCTATAATCAGATCTAATCCAACTCAAATATGAACATTCGTGTCAGGCAGAATGATGGATGATAGAGGAAGAGGGTTGTTTAGAAAAAGCATAAACAAACACAGGAGTGTATATCAGTATCTGCTATGGGAAAATGTCTCAGCTGATCAATCTAGCAGCAGAATGAGCACATCCATGTGTAATATCATGTATTGTTTGAACTGATTTAAAACTGTGTCCTTCTAATTACAAAACTGTGATATTTGTGGTTTTTGGCATTCAGAACATGAAGTTAAAGCAACATACAGTAAGTGAAACTAATAATTTGCACAGTTTTTATATTCCCCACCTTCATGTCCCTAATGGCCTCAATCCTTCTTGGCATTAAGACCAGAAAAGGTTTGGACAATTTTCTGAATGAACAGTCCACCATTTTTTTAAAGCTGCTCATTGCTGATATGCATTTATTATTGTTGTACATTTTCCTCCTAAAAATGCGCCACTTTTTGGTGATATTCTTGGGAACGTTGGGCAGACAAACGGATGGATGGATCTTACGTATCTTGATCAAACGTGTACCTATGTTTCTGATTAGTTTTTTTTTAGCTTTATAAAGTTTGTATAGTATTTTTATGTTGCCCATAGGATCACTGATTTATAAGCATTTCTGGGTAGAAATGTTATATAAAGGCGTAAAAAATGTCCATAGATGTTTTGACTTAGATGAAGCTGAATTTAGTCAAAAAGTCAAAGTCAGGTACTGGTCTAAACCCAGATATGGTAGTCGACATTTAGCTTACTTGGTAAGAATAATTAAGCACAACTGAAGGGACTTAAAGCAAGAAACTGCAACACAATGAGCTTACCACCCTCATGACTATATAAGACCAAGTACAATCAATTTCAATTCAGCAACTGTAGTAAATGAACAATTACTTCATATTTTTTACAAATATGACTTTTCACTATCCTAGAGCTATGTTGTCATCTACACATTGTTCAGTTATTTGTTATGCCATTTTAAGTAAAACCAGGTCTTGTGACTTTGGGTCATGACCGAAAGAACGAGATCCCGGATACAAGCGGCTGAAATGAGCCTCCTCCGTAGGGTGGCCGGGCACTTCCTTAGAGATAGGGTGAGGAGCTCAGCCATTCGGGAGGGGCTCGGAGTAGAGCCGCTGCTCCTCCACATTGAGAGGAGCCAGTTGAGGTGGCTTGGGCATCTATACCGGATGCCTCCTGGACGCCTTCCTCGGGAGGTGTTCCAGGCACGTCCCACCGGGAGGGAGGCCCAGGGGACGGCCCAGGACACGCTGGAGGGACTATGTCTCTCAGCTGGCCTGGGAACGCCTTGGGCTCCCCCAGAGGAGCTGGAGGAGGTGTCTGGGGAGAGGGACGTCTGGGTATCTCTGCTGAGTCTGCTGCCCCCGCGACCCGGTTCCGGATAAGCGGAAGACAACGAGTACGAGTACGAGAGTACGTCTTGTATTGTTTTTCATCTGCCGGTGCAATATGAAAATACACATATACCCACACAATCTATTTAAACTCTTATCAAAAAAGCAATTATTCCAACATGTTCATGTATTGACCAAAATATATATATATATACATACAGGGGTTGGACAATGAAACTGAAACACCTGTCATTTTAGTGTGGGAGGTTTCATGGCTAAATTGGACCAGCCTGGTAGCCAGTCGTCATTGACTGCACATTGCACCAGTAAGAGCAGAGTGTGAAGGTTCAATTAGCAGGGTAAGAGCACAGTTTTGCTCAAAATATTGACATACCAGAGTTCAAAAGAGGACAAATTGTTGGTGCACGTCTTGCTGGCGCATCTGTGACCAAGACAGCAAGTCTTTGTGATGTATCAAGAGGGTAATGTCAGCATACCACCAAGAAGGACGAACCACATCCAACAAGATTAACTGTGGGCGCAAGAGGAAGCTGTCTGAAAGGGATGTTCGGGTGCTAAACCGGATTGTATCCAAAAAACATAAAACCCCGGCTGCCCAAATCATGGCAGAATTAAATGTGCACCTCAACTCTCCTGTTTCCACCAGAACTGTCCGTCGGGAGCTCCACAGGGTCAATATACACGACCGGGCTGCTATAGCCAAACCTTTGGTCACTCATGCCAATGCCAAACGTTGGTTCAATGGTGCAAGGAGTGCAAATCTTGGGCTGTGGATAATGTGAAACATGTATTGTTCTCTGATGAGTCCACCTTTACTGTTTTCCCCACATCCGGGAGAGTTACGGTGTGGAGAAGCCCCAAAGAAGCGTACCACCCAGACTGTTGCATGCCCAGAGTGAAGCATGGGGGTGGATCAGTGATGGTTTGGGCTGCCATATCATGGCATTCCCTTGGCCCAATACTTGGCTAGATGGGCGCGTCACTGCCGAGGACTACCGAACCATTCTTGAGGACCATGTGCATCCAGTGGTTCAAACATTGTGTCCTGAAGGCTGTGCTGTGTATCAGGATGACAATGCACCAATACACACAGCAAGACTGGTGAAAGATTGGTTTGATGAACATGAAAGTGAAGTTGAACATCTCCCATGGCCTGCACAGCCATCTAATCTCTTCTATATTTAGTAAATAATCCGCCAGCAGCTTCGAGACCGACCCCCCCGTTAAACCCTCCTCACCCCAGACACCGACCCAGACCACACAGAACTCTCCCATCTCCCGACTGAGCCCGCTTTTGGCTTTACTGGATTCTGATAACATGAAAGGAGCTCTTAAGATTGGGACCCAAATGGCTCTGACATCTTCTCCATTCAACACCCCCCTTGGCCGAGGCCCTGCTACTAAACCAACATTTTCCAAATGCCGAAGAGCCCCACCACCTCCTAATCTATGTCCTCCTAATCAGGACCTTCAAATCACTTCTCTGGGATACAGTCTGGACCCCAGTGATAACTCTACCAGAAATGAGCATGTCCAGGAAAAACCTGGGCCCCTAATAGGAGATAGTTGTAAAATCTCTGTGCTTATACGTGACAGAAAGAACAAAGCCAAAAGGATAAGAGACAGTAATAAACAATCAAGCTTAAAAGCCATAAACTGTCAGGTACAACCATACACAGAGTTAATAGCAGCAACTAAGTCATATAAACTGGCTTTATTGAACATTAGATCTCTGTCAGGAAAATCCATTTTAATCAATGACTTCATTACTGACCACGATCTTGACGTTATGTTTTTAACAGAAACATGATTACATGTGTTGGACCACTTGTTTGCTGAATATTGGGCCATTTACACATTGCTGGACACCACCCGGCCTTCCGACATCATTGGCCGTTTTGTATCCAGTATTGTCCGCCACTACAAATCCCAGTGGGCACTGTGGCTGGTAGGACGGGGACGTCCCAAGTCTGACGTCACAAGAGGTCTGACGTCACAAGAAGGTATATATGGAAGGCGGACGCTTTAAACCTTGCTTTTCAGCTGGGGACCTCGAGGTGACCACGCAACTGGAGCAGCAACTCTGGAGACGAGATCCCGAGTAGACTTACATTCTCCTGTTGGTCAACGAAAAGAACGTTCATGACAGAAATTCCTGGAATAAGAAGGCCAGAAATTTCAACTTTACCGATCGAAGGTGTTAGTTTAACACGTAACCAAAAAACCACGGAGTTTCAAGGAGATGGATCGCCACCTTGTTTTTGTTCTAGTCGACTGCTGACGGTCAGATCATATTTTTCCCTTTCGCCAAGGAGGCCAAAGGACAAAGATTGACCGCTCTTCCCGAAGTTAACCGTGGACGCATGTTAACTTCCAACTTTCCCCCTCCTCCTCTCCCCCTCATGCTGGCAGCCCTGAAGAATTGCTCCACAAAGTAATACCCATCTTTTATTATTTTCTTTGATTTCTTTATTAGGAGTAGTCTGGGCAGGGTAGAGAGATAGGATTTTTTTAGTGCGATCAGAATCGCCACTTATAGTCTGATGTTATGAAATTGTATTTGCATGCAACATTGTATTGAACCCTGATGTGCAGTATTGACCGCTGAGGCCGCCGCGTCTCACAAGTTTGTGTCTCTACCGTGCGAACACCGGAGCGCCGGTAATACTGGACTACGACAGTAACCTCATGGTGAAATTCACCATTTTCTTTGTTCCAACTTCACTGCTTGCTAACTCACAGCCAAAAGGTTTATGACTCTTTGTCTAAGCTGAGTTTACAACTTTGCTTTGGGGGTTTTATGACAGCCCATGTCCCGCTGTGCCACGCTATCTGGCGGGCTGTTTTCAAACCTCGTTCAACACCACATTCCTTTGTCATATTACCACTTTTGCCATAACTGCTGGTTGATTCCATACACACACACTGCTGTTTTGCTTTATTTTGTTAGTTAGATATTTTACCCTTTTGTGTAGAACTTTGCATGTTTGAGTAGGTGAAGATTATTGAATCGGAGAGTTGATTGTATCAGGCTGATTGATTTAATAAATTTTCACGTAGATAAAGAGAAGGCCTTCTGTGTTTATTTTGTGCAAGAGTGATTTGTCAGTCAAAATAAGGCAAAGTTCCCCACGTTTCGGCAGAAGCGGTTGATTAAACAGTGACATTTAATAATTGTAATTATCAGAGGCCTTGAGCCATAATTACAACACCAGAGGACAGCTCTGGTTTCAATTCATAAACCAGGATTTTGGTTAAGGAGTTAATTCTATCGGATTATGATTTTAATTATAATTCTTGATAAAATTCAATTAATCAATAATCTATAATTACAACACATGAATTTAATGAAGCTCCCATTCTGATAGAGTCGACACCTCCGAACTACAATTTTCTTTGTGAGAGACGACAGCAAAGAAAAGGTGGAGGGGTGGCCACTTCGTTTAACGATTTACTAAAGTGTAAAAAAGTATTTCTGGGCAAATTTGACTCTTTTGAATATTTGGCTCTCCAGGTAAAGAGCCCGGTCCGAACCATGTTCTTGAATATTTACAGGCCTCCTAAGTCCAAAACAAACTTTTTCAGTGATTTTAATGAGCTTTTCTCTGTAATATGTGTTGATTATGACCGTTTAATTATTGTGGGAGACTTCAACATTCATATGGACAATCCTGAAGAGACAAGTGCAATAGATCTATGTGACACTCTTAGAAATTTTGGTTTGACTCAACATGGTAAACAGCAAACGCACAAACAGGGACATATTTTGGACTTGATCATCACTAAGGGTCTAAACATTTCCAAGGTGTCTGTAACTGATGTTGCCCTATCTGACCACTGTTATCTTTGAAAGCATAGTCTGCAGTGACTCAGTTTGCCAAAGAGACATGATAAGAAAATGCATCTTTAAGGACGGTGCTGCTGAAACCTTTAACCAGATTTACTCTTCTACCTCCACTTTGCCCTGTAACACTGTAGATGAGCTGGTAGACAACTTTCATTTTAAAATCTCGGACATCATTGATTCAATTGCTTCAATTAAAGTGAAAGTCGTTTCTGGGAAGAAAATGTCTCCGTGGAGAAGTGCTCCACCAGTTAGAAGTGAAAAAAGGGAGTGTTGAAAAGCTGAACGCAGGTGGCAAAAGACTGGACTCCAGGTTCACTATATTATCTATAAAGAGTGACTATACAGATTTAACCTACAACTGAAAAATTCAAGGGAATCTTTCTTTTCTGAGATCATCAGCAAAAACATAAACAATGCTCATGCATTATTTGCCACCGTCGAAAAGTTAACTAACCCTCCTGTAACTGTACCATCTGAACTCCACTCTACCAGGGCCTGCAATGAATTTGCTAACTTCTTCCCTGAAAAAACCCAAAAGATCAGAGGGGCAGTCAGCACATCCACATCAACTCCAGTACCAAAGAAATCGTACACCAACTAAGCTCTTCTTCCTGCTGTCTTGATGTTTTATCCACAGCTTTCCTTAAGAAAGCTTTGCCCGTAATAACATCTGATTTAACACAAATAATAAACACGTCCCTTTTGTCAGGTGTTTTCCCCCAGGCCCTGAAAACAGCAATTATCAAACCTCTATTGAAAAAGAGCAACTCGGACAAGCTGCTACTACAGAACTACAGGCCTATCTCAAATCTCCCCTTCATCAGCAAGATTATTGAAAAAGCTGTGTTTTCAACAGTTAAACAACTTCCTAACAATGACCAACCGCTTCGATGTCTTCCAGTCAGGCTTCCGTGCTCACCACAGTACAGAGACTGCTCTTGTCAAGGTGTTCAATGACATCTGTATAAATGCAGACTGTGGAAGAACCACAGTGCTGGTATTATTGGACCTTAGTGCAGCATTCGACACTGTTGATCACTCCATTTTGTTAGAGCACCTGGAAAACTGGGTCAGCCTTTCTGGTACAGCACTCTATTGGTTTAAATCCTACTTGAAGAACAGGGACTTTTTTGTGTCAGTAAGTAACTTTACATCAGAGACCACAAAAATCACAGGTGGCATTCCCCAAGGGTCCATCTTAGGGCCCCTCCTATTCAATATCTACATGCTCCCCCTAACTCAGATTTTAATAAACAACAACGTAAGTTATCATAACTATGCAGACGACACACAGCTATATGTTACGATGTCACCAGGTGACTACAAACCCATTCAAGCGCTGGCTAAATGCTTAGATGAAATCAATCCTTGGATGTGCCAAAATTTTCTTCAGCTGAATCAAAACAAAACTGAAGTAATAATCTTTGGACCAAACCAGGGTGTAGTGATGGACTCAGACCTGAACCTTCAGAGACACATAAAGACAGTAACAAGGTCAGCCTTCTATCATCTAAAGAACATCTTTAGGATTAAAGGACTAACGTCTCAGCAGGACCTTGAAAAACTAATTCATGCGTTCATCTTAAGTAGAATTGATTACTGCAACGGTGTCTTCACAGGTCTGCCTAAAAAGTCGATCAGACAGCTGCAGTTGATCCAGAACGCTGCTGCCCGCGTCCTCACTAGAACTAAGAAAGTGGAGCACATCACCCCGGTTCTAAAGTCCCTACACTGGCTCCCTGTAGCTCAGAGAATAGACTTTAAAATACTTATGTTAGTCAATAAATCTCTGAATGGCTTATCACCAAAATAAATTACAGACTTGTTGTCAGTATATCAACCACCCAGACCTCTCAGGTCTTCTGGCTCAAATCTACTCTGCATACCCAGAACCAGAACCAAACACGGAGAAGCAGCTTTTAGTTCTTATGCTCCACTAATCAGGAATAAACTCCCAGAAAACTGTAAAAGCGCAGAAACCCTAAGTTGCTTTAAATCAAGATTAAAAACTTATTTGTTTAGAGTGGCCTTTGAATCTAAACCTTATTAGTTAAGTTTTCAGTCCAATTTTCCTTTCGTTTTCTTATCCATCATTCTATTCTCTTCATTTTTTTAAAATTACTTCTGTTGTTTGATTTTCTGTATCATTGTAATGTTTTTCCTTATGTACAGCGCCTTGGGTGCCTTGTTGCTGAAAAGCGCTATATAAATAAACTTGACTTGACTTGACTTGACTACAGTTACTTCAAACTATTAATTCATGACTTAATGCTTCTCTGGGGCATAAAAAGGATGTGACACAAAGGCCAATTTCTCTTAGCCACTCTTCACAATGGGAAAGACCAGAGACCATGCCATTCAACTAAAGACGATGTGTGTTAATCTTCAAGAAATGGCTACGAGAAAATAAATACCTAAACTGGCCAACATCTAGAGTCATTACAATAAATAAAAAAAAACTGAAAATATGACACATAAGGCTGGATGGGAACCCATGGTTACCTTGAAGAGGATGGTTAAAAATGTAAAAAATAGCTCACTGGTAGAGAACTGCAGCAGAGCTTTGCATCTTGGGGTCACCAAACCTTCATAACAACTACTATCTATCAACAGTTGCTTGGGAGGCAGTTCAGGAAAAAATCCTTCCCTGGTTTAACATTCAAAATGTAAGTGTGTGGATTTTGCTAAAAGCTACTGGGACTTTTATTCAACTATGTGCTTTGGTCTGACTAATATTTAGCTTTTCGACAACAAACCAACAGGTGGTTCTGGGATGAAACAAAGGCTGCATTCATGGAAAGTCCGACTGTTATCTACGGTAGATAATCTATGATGCAGTGGGTTTGTTTCCAAAGGCCCTGAAAACCTTTTTAGACAAATGACATCATGAATCCTTGAACAACTAAACATTAATGGGTCATCACTGGGCTTTTTGCATGATAATGATGCAAAACATTTGGTCAGATCAAAGGAAAAATGATTCACCAGACACCTTCTTCTGTGGCAATCTCAGTCCCTAAAGCCTATAGAAAACCTGAGGGGCGAGTTGAAGAGAAGAGATCACCCAGGACACTGGATGATCTAAAAAGAGCCACCAAAAGGAATGGTCAAAAATCCCCCTCGAAGTGTCCTGCCACTTTTTAAAATGCTATGGAAGACTGAGTGCTTTCTTACTGGCAAAAGAGGATTGTAAAATGTATTGACTACAGGAGTGCCAACAAATATGGAAATTCAGTTTTGCCAAAAATGTTTTTTAGGATCTTTTTGCCCTCACCGAATAAATGTATGCATTTTAAAGGTTGGATTTTTCAGCATTTTTCAGTGTGAGATTTCGCTTCTGCTTCTGAATTTGTTTTAAGGCTTTTACACATCTTTACCAGAGGAGCCAATAAATGTGCTACATAGGGACTAAAATGTCTGAACATGAATTTACGTTGGGATATTCAGGTTTAAATGAGGGATATGACTCGACTTTAGATAAAAAAAAATCTCATTGCTTGGTGGGCTACGTATAATCTTTCAATGATATTTCACATCGTTCTCTTTTCTGTTCAGCTTTATCTATTTTTTGTATGTCTATATTATTTAGACAGAATAATTTATTTAAATGGATTATATTTAGATAATATTTGCACATATTTCAATTTAATATCTTCCTTCGGGGTTAAGCAAATGATGCTACGCAAAGAGAAAGTGCTCGCTGAATGTGAAAAGTAATCGTTGTTGACTTTAGCAAACAAAAAATAATCATTTCTGTTTATTTAAGGTATCACTTCTCTCACTTATCAGTGTTGGGCAGGGAAAACAAAAAAGGAGAAATTCTGGGCAGATAGAGGATGGCCTGAACAGCTTGGTATCAAAAATAATTATTGTCCTGTCAAACCGTCTGAAAGTGGCCACCTGTTTACAACATCAAGGGCTTCACTACCTCAGGGGTTGAGTCTGGATTTCCAGTGGTGAGACTTGACACAATCCAGATGTAACCGGCTCCTATTAGACCCAACGACCGAGCTTCCTCCAGGATATATCTGTCAGGGAGAGGAGACAGATTCACAGCTGAAATCTGGCAGCATGTGACAAAGAAATACAAACAGCACGGCAGAAAATGAAAGACACCAACACTCACACTGCCTCATCCTTGGAACAGTACAGCAGTATAACAGGGCTCTGTATCCTCTTGAGAGCAATGTGTGATTTTGAGTTGGGGTCACCATCTACAGCATCGAGTGTCACAACACTCTGCAGGTCCCAGCGAACAAAGCTGTAACAATACATCGTTAAAGAATACAGATGCTTAATCTTGTCAGTAACCATAAAGAAGATCAGGCAACCCACTATGCAACCCTGAAAAATGTGTTGACTATTTCTGCCTGTAGAGTGTAATTCTGGCACATATTGAACAGTTAACGCTCTGGGTTTCTTAAAAAATATATATACATATATACATATATATATATATATATATATATATATATATATATATATTTTATATATATATATATATATATATATATATACAGGGGTTGGACAATGGAACTGAAACACCTGGTTTTAGACCACAATCATTTATTAGTATGGTGTAGGGCCTCCTTTTGCGGCCAATGCAGCGTCAATTCGTCTTGGGAATGACATATACAAGTCCTGCATAGTGGTCAGAGGGATTTTAAGCCATTCTTCTTGCAGGATAGTGGCCAGGTCACTACGTGATACTGGTGGAGAAAAACGTTTCCTGACTTGCTCCTCCAAAACACCCCAAAGTGGCTCAATAATATTAAGATCTGGTGACTGTGCAGGCCATGGGAGATGTTCAACTTCACTTTCATGTTCATCAAACCAATCTTTCACCAGTCTTGCTGTGTGTATTGGTGCATTGTCATCCTGATACACGGCACCGCCTTCAGGATACAATGTTTAAACCACTGGATCCACATGGTCCTCAAGAATGGTTCGGTAGTCCTTGGCAGTGACGCGCCCATCTAGCACAAGTATTGGGCCAAGGGAATGCCATGATATGGCAGCCCAAACCATCACTGATCCACCCCCATGCTTCACTCTGGGCATGCAACAGTCTTGGTGGTACGCTTCTTTGGGGCTTCTCCACACCGTAACTCTCCCGGATGTGGGGAAAACAGTAAAGGTGGACTCATCAGAGAACGATACATGTTTCACATTGTCCACAGCCCAAGATTTGCGCTCCTTGCACCATTAAAACTGCCGTTTGGCATTGGCATGAGTGACCAAAGGTTTGGCTATGGCAGCCCGGCCCTGTATATTGACCCTGTGGAGCTCCCGACGGACAGTTTTGGTGGAAACAGGAGAGTTGAGGTGCATATTTATTTCTGCCGTGATTTGGTCAGCTGTGGTTTTATGTTTTTTGGATACAATCCGGGTTAGCACCCGAACATCCCTTTCAGACAGCTTCCTCTTGCGTCCACAGTTAATCCTGTTGGATGTGGTTCGTCCTTCTTGGTGGTATGCTGACATTACCCTGGATACCGTGGCTCTTGATACATCACAAAGACTTGCTGTCCTGGTCACAGATGCGCCAGCAAGACGCGCACCAACAATTTGTCCTCTTTTGAACTCTGCTATGTCAACCATAATGTTGTGTGCATTTCAATATTTTGAGCAAAACTGTGCTCTTACCCTGCTAATTGAACCTTCACACTCTGCTCTTACTGGTGCAATGTGCAATCAATGAAGACTGGCTACCAGGCTGGTCCAATTTGGCCATGAAACCTCCCACACTAAAATGACAGGTGTTTCAGTTTCACTGTCCAACCCCTGTATATATAATTAGTCTGAAACAGAGATAAATTAAAATGATGGTAAAGCTGCTTTTACACTGTTTCCTATCTTGCTATTTATGTAGCACTGTGAAAAACATGTTATGCAGGTCTAAACCTAAACATATAAATGGAATTGAGTGGAAGATGAAGTCATCTGAGTCTGAGTATCTGACATTGGAAGACATGTCCTTTACTTTTCTCACATTAATGTGACTGGTTCTATGTGATTTTTTATTTTTAAAGATTTGTCTTGGCAGCACTACTGGGCATTATTTTTGTTATTTTCCAAAAGTAGGCAGACAGGAAATGGAATGAAGAGAGAAGGGAAAGACATGCAGCACAGCTCCCCTGGGTCGGGACTCGAACCCGTGACAGCTGCATCGAGGAGTGAAGCCTCTCTGTATATGGGTTGCATGCTCTACCGCTGCACCAAGTGCCATGCCCCTTATCGGTGATTTTAGTAAAGAAGACAAAAAATTGGGAAGCCCTCTACACCTCAGCTAGCAAAGTATATGCTTCACAATTGATGACACTGTATGCACACAAGTGCACCTCAATACATTTAAATATCATCAAGACGCTTAGTTATTTCATTATTTCAATTAAAAGTGAAACTCATATATTACAGATATTAATTAAACACTGAGCTATGATTTTTTTAAAGTTTATATCAGTTAATTTTGATGATTATGATTTTTAGCTAATAGGGAAATTAAAATATTACATTATAATCAATAAAAATAAGGATTTTTAATACAGAAAATACAATATACTGAAATATATTTCCAACTTGGATTATGTATTCACTTTCAGGTAAAAAGAGGACCTTGGACCATTGGGGAACAGTCCAGTCCTTTTTGTCTTTGGACGCCTTGTGTGTGTGGTGGCTTGCCTTGTGAATCTCCCTCAAACTCTTGCATGGATTTTCCTTTACAATTCTCTCAAGGCTGTGGTTATTCCTATTTCTTATGAACCCTTTTGAACCACACTTTTTCCTTTCACTAAACTTTCCATGAATATACTTGGATACATCACTCTGTGAACAGCGAACTTCTTTAGTCATGGTCTTACCTACCATGTGGCAGGAGTCACTGACTACTACTGTCAACTCAGCAGTCTTCCCTATAACTGTGTAGGCCATAACAGGACCTTAACATAACGTTCCTGTATTAACATAAATTTTTTATTTTTCTAATGTAATATATTTTATATTTGTCTCATGTAATATATATCACTTTGTGTGTGATGAATCTGTTAACATGAGGTTTGCTTTTTGAATTGGCCTACAGAAATAAATCAACCCTTTGATGATATTCAAATTTATTGAGTTAGACCTCTATTGAAGGGATGAGTATTTTTAACAACTAGCTAACAATGTGATGGAAAACATGGCCAAGACCTCATCGAAAAGCTAATGCATTTGTTTTGTGATGAAAACAAATTTGTGGAACAACATTTATAAGCATGAAAACAATATGTGATTTTCAGAGTGTGTGAGAACGTTTTAGGCTGTATTTGTACCTGTGATCCACAGTCACTCTCAGCGTGCTGATGAAATCCTGATAGCCGGGAAACTTGGAAGTTACAATGGAAAAAACATGCCAGTCATACTCCTCCATGATTGCAAGCATGAGCAGAGCCTCCTGCTGCAAGGCTGCGCCGAACTGGAAGAAAGTGGACTTCTCGTCCTGCAAATACACACAGCGGAGGAGCCGAAAATCAGATCTTTCAGGAGAACTTTTGCAATCAGGCAGAGCATGAGAAGAGCTGAGATAGCAGACAGCAAAAGTGTTGGACAGAGGAGGGGGGAAATGGGAAAGTGAGGAAAAGATAGAGATAGAGCGAGAGATTCAGCCGCCAAGTGAGACCATGCTGCGAGAGAGGATGCTTTGGGCAACAAGAGGGGGGACCCCAATGGTCGGTATAAAGGCTATAACTCAAGGGTTTTAATTTACTTCAGCATCCCC